>VZRX01007806.1:61045-153023 GCA_013398075.1 Notiomystis cincta | reverse complement strand
TTTCTCTCTTTTTTTTTCTTTTCAGAATTCGTAGAATTTGCATTTCAGGTAGTGTTAGTAAGATAATCATTATTATCTGGAAGATTTATCGAGAGAAATCATTCCTGAGAATGTAAAAACATTTGATATTTCATATTTATTAGACTGATGCATCTTCACATCTATAGTTTCGATTAACAACTTTATACAAGGATGGAGCATGTGAATTTCTGTGATATTTTAGTGACTGTAATGATCTTTGATAAAACCTGTCCTACAGTGCCATCATTGTTATATATAATTCATCTGATAATCCTTTATCTGGCAGTGAAAAGGAAAAATCCTTTAAAAGGTTGCATAAGCATTTCAACAACTTTCTATCCTAAATATATGTAAAACTGCTGAATTACATAAAGTATTTAACTTATAAATGAATTATAAGCTCTTTTCTCAAGACTGAGAAAAACATGAATTTAGCTGATAAATGCTATATTCCCTTAGGCATTCATGCATTCTGTTTATAGGAGTTTCCTGGTAGCCCCATAAGAGTTGTATTTCAAGGTTGGGCCATACATGGAAAAGAGGCAAAAGTGATTGCATGTCAAGTTAAAATATTTCAGTGCTTATCTCTAGAAGAGGGATGTTATTTTGCATATTAAAGCCATACAGGTTGTCCAGCTGCTAAAATGACTTAGACAAATTAGGAAATCCCTCTCATCAGAGAAACAAGGAAACAATCCCCACGCTCACCCAAAAAAACCCAACAAACACCCCAAACCCCCAAATCCTTAAACCCTGGAGATGTCACAGGGCAAAGAAGCTGGCTGTGCCTTAAATGGCATAAAAATAGTACCAGCAGGTTAACTTTGATCTTATATGCTGGAACAACCTTGGAAAGAGTTTGCTGTAATGGGAGTGTCCTCTGCTGGTCATTTGGCCTGGGTGGGAGCTATTTTGAAGATGAAAAACATTCATTAGAAAGAAGCAGCAGCTTGTGCATAAATTAAACCAATTTTCTGTTCTTTCCTTTGTAGTCCTGAAGTCTCTAGGCACCTAATGGCCTTTCCCTTCCTGGACCCCAATTTTACATATATATACATACATATATGTAGAATTACAATGAAGAGGCTTAGGCAATTTAATTAGTTAATGTTTATAAATCTCTTTCAAGATGAAAAGAGCTCTGTAAGTGGCATGCATTATTAATTGATAATAATATTTGTTCAGAAATTGAAGTTGAAATTGGTGACATCATTAGTGTGCATAAATGAGCTTTTTTTCTTAGTTTAATATATTTATTAATTGGCTTTACAAAGGGTTTTTTTTCCTGTTTTGATCTGCAAGTTCTTTAAAAGGTTCAACTTTGGCAGCTGGCAGTGAGTAAATGAATATGTTATTAATGTTGCATAGGCAGTCATAAGATACTAGGTATGAAGACCGTCATGGTCCTGGTTTAACTCAGGGGAACTCCATAAAATTTCCAGTATGTTAATAGGGAAATAAAATTATAGAAATTTAGGTGGAACAGCAGCACATCTCTAGCCATACTCAATTCAGGAAGTTGGAGGGGGAAGGCAGTGGAATAGAAAACCCACTCCTTAAAGTGATTAAAAGATGTCTCCAGTATTTCCAGAGCTAAATGAAGGAACTTAGATGAAGTTTGTGCTCATCTTTATGAAAGAGTTCACAATTGTTCCCAGGAAGGACTTTGATCTGGCAGAAATATATATTGCCTTGAATAATGAGCTTTGCGATTACATCTTTCTTTCTCATCCATCATATCATTGAGTTTATGCATTGTAGTTTCTCCTGTGCAGTGTCTTATGGTTCGAGCTGAGTCCCAAATTCCTCTACTGACTTCCATTTTATACCCACCTGATCCACCTCCTTGGCATTGATTTTGAAAATCGCCAGGATTTCACAAATGCCAAGTGGTATGTGGCGCATTGGCCAGCTCCATCTGGAGTATTTACTTTCTTTTTTTTGCATTTATACATTTAAAATTGGTACTTATGGATGTCTTCCATGGGTCCACATCAATTTCTGAAATTGCAATATATGACTTGCAATACAGTATGCTAAAGTTGTGCATACTTTATGGCCCTTGGATGTTTTCAGGACATCAGTTGTTAATGGGCAGCCTGGACGTTTGGCAGCAGCATAACACAGGAATTCCTCTTTCCATTTGAAAGCATGTGGGCATTTCCAAGAGGAAATTTAACTATCCCTATAACTGCTGCTCACTAGTAAACCTAGTTAATGCAAATATGTAGGCTGATTGGGTGGAACTGGAAGCATGATTAATTTTTTCTGTTGTCTGCATGTTTTGTTGAGTTTGCAAAGGCTAAATGACCCATAAATGGTCTTATTGCTAGAAAATAACCACATATCACCAAAGTGCAGTGGCAAAACAATTGGATGTATGAATGATGGGTGGAGAGGTGAGTGTCCACCTCTTTAGAGGAAAGTAGATGCCATTGAGCAGGATCTGCTTTGACCTGTATTTGACATACATACTTACATACTGACACAAGTTCAGGTTGAATGGGGCTCTGAGCCATTGAGTTGAAGATGTCCCTGTTTATTGCAAGGGGACTGGACAAAGTGGCCTTTAAAGATCCCTTCCCTTCTGGAGTGACTGCATCAGTGAAAAAAGGAAGGGTAGTCATTTACCTGGATTTTGACATGGTCCCTCACAACATCCTTTTCTGAAACTGGAGAAAGATGAGTTTGATGAGTGGACTGTTAGATGGATAAGAAAGTGGTTGGGTGGTTGCATCCAGAGGATAGTGGTCAATGGGTCAGAGTCCTTGTGGACATCAGTGATAATGTCCCTCAGGGATCCATACTGAGACCAGTATTTAATTTGATTAAGGTTCTTTCATGTTTTCGTCATTAATGAAATAGATGGAAGAATTAAGTGCACCCTCAGCAATTCTGCAGATGACACCAAGCTGAGTGGTGCTGTTGACACATCTAATGGCTGGAATGCCATCCAGAAGGACCTGAACAAGCTTGACAAGTAGGGCCATGGGAATGTCATGAAATTTAAGCAAATGCAAGGTTCTGCACCCGTGTTGGTATCAATCCAGGGGATGAACAGACCAGAGTAGGAAAGGAAAAGCATGAGGAAAGGCTAAGAGAGCTGGGTTTGTTCAGCCTGGAACAGTAGCAGCCTTCCAGTAGTTGAAGAAAATCTAGAAGAAAGCTGGCAGAGGGACTTTTTACAAGAGCATGTAGTGATGGGACAAGGGGCAATGGCTTCAAATTGAAGGCAGGTAAATTTAGATTAGATGTTGGGAAAAAATTCTTTACTGTGAGAGGGTGGTGAGGCACTGGAACAGGTTGCTGCAAAATATTGTTAATCCCTCCAAGTACTTAAGGCCAGATTGGAGAGAGCTCGGAGCAACCTGGTCTAGTAGAAAGTATCCCTGTCTCTGGAAGGGGATTTGGAACCATGTGATCTTTAAAATCCCTTCCAACCCAAACCATTCTATGATTCTATGACATGCAGTAGCTAAGAGAGCCTCGCTGCAGCCTAGGATACAAGGGAGTATGGATTTTAACATTCTGTCAACCAGTGAGACATCACTGTTTGATGTCCCAAGTGATAGTCATGAGGGACATGATCAAAGATGTCTTGTGTTCCCTCCTGGAGGACTCAGGACTCTTTTCTTGGTTTTAAAAGTTGTTGGTTTTTTTCTAATATATATATAACACTCAAATGTCAAAGGATCTGATTTTTCTCCTATGTGTATTAGCATAGATTAATTTATGAATATTTTAAGTGGGAGAATTGTATTCCCACCCATGGGTATGTGTTGCTTTTGTTTAGAATAATTTGGTGATGCATTTTCAGGATAAAGATTTTAGTCTTGCTGTATGAGGTTTCGTTTTGTTCTTGCTGCTCTTTTGTTCCATAATTTAAACATAAGTCACTGAGAGGACATTATTGCTGGACATAAGACTCAGCTTAGACTATGAGCTTAAAGGAGTTACTTGCTATGGATTCTATTAAAAAAACTCCCTTATACTTGAAGTAAGATACTTTTGAAAGGGAAGGTGCAAATACAAATGCCTGATCTAGAAGTCTTAAAATCATGTTGCAAATATTGTAAGTGAAAATGATTGTAATTTATAGAATGGTGAACATCAGCAGAGCAAAAGGAGGCCCATTTGAACTCAGGATGAGAGCAAGAGGCACTGCTGCCATTCCCACCCTCCCGTTCTGCTTCCAACGCAAACTCAATAGACGTAGTTCATTAGCACAGGTAGTTTAATCCACATTTAATTGCCTTATTCACCTCTAATTGCTTCCCATCCCATCTTCTCTGCTCCTGTTCTCATTGAATATGTTTGGTATTTTTCTTCTTCTTTACAGACTTAACTCCTACCTTCTCTCCTCTGCTGTCTCACCCACCTTTCTTTAGAGATAAAAGGTTTTTTGAATTAATATCATTTAGCAAGCAGAAAAGAAGTTCAAAAGTGTAGATTATAATGACACTTTTTTATTCAGTATTTTATTGTATATTTGTAAGAGGTAACGTATTGTGGAAGGTCTGCATTGCCTATGAGTATTCACTGGGCAAATAACCCCATGAATTCGGCCTACTTGCTTTTCACTTTCATGTCTGTTTTCCAGTTATTCTAGCAAACATGTTTACTAGCAGGAATCCCTGAGAAATCCAGCAGGTTTTCGAAGGTTGTTAGGTTCCTCATTAGGGAGCTGATGCTAAGAGTTAGACCGACTCTGCCTATAAACAGAAAGTGATATTCAGTCAGAATTAACCACTGTAGCTGAAAGGTGAAATTTTAAAGATTCACAATAAACTGCTGCTGACTCTTCACAGGTTAAACAAATATCAGCAATTTGTGTAACTGATGTAGAACAAATAATTTGTAGAAGCACATAAACAACACTTGCCCAGTTTCAGTAAAAGAGATAATTAATCAAAGAAGTTACCAAATTGCTGCCTATGCATGACAGATTTGAACCACTGCTACTCTTTTGGTAAGAAACTCATGAAGACATGACACTGCTTGAAAGAGGTTGAGTGTGCAATTGCAAGCCTTGGGAAAGTTTTAGAAGGGCTTGAGATTGGTCAGAGATTCAAATGTAGTGTTCTTATAACTGATCTCTTTTTCCATCTACCATGTCAGAATAAGGAGCTGAGATTAATAGTGATGTTACAGTATTTGTCATGTATGGCCTATTCTGTGCTTTGCCTCTGCATCATTACAAAAATAATAGGAGAAACCTAGTTCTAACAGTGGTATTCTTTTGAGGACTAAATGGTACCTAATCACTTTACAGGTACATTAATATTTATGGGATTGTGCACATGTGCACTGTAGCCTAGTTACAGGGTCTATTTAAACACTTGATTACACAGCAGAACAGTTTGTCCAGTCTAATGCCCTTCTGTGCTGTGTGTTGCCTTGGCTGGTTGGAGACCCCCAGGGAGAATGTCATCTCAGGGGAGGGGGAAGTGCAGCCAATACTGAGTTTACTTATTGCCACTTTCTGCCTCTGGTATGGGACATGTTAGGGCTGAAATGAGCTGCAGAGATCAGAACCATTTCGTTTCAGTTTCTGAGGGAATCTTTTCTGACAGCGTGCTGGACAGCAGGGAGGCACAGTTCTGCATGTAGATTGTAGTCAAGGATATGTTTGCTGTAGGCTGATTTATCCTCTTGGGAAGAAGTAGTTAACCTGTGGGCAATACCATGCTGTTCTAACTAATTCCAATATCTCAGCTAGCTTATTTAGAGCTGCAACAGATACCACTGCACTACTCTGCAGGCTGCAATATCGATGTCTGCTGGAGTGTTGAAGTCTGAGGATCATTATGGCAGAAGCATAACTCACTTTCTAATACTTCTGTGAAATCAGGCTGCTGGGTCACAGCAAATGTGAAGGGGTGTGTGAGACTGGGAGTAAAGGCTGGATACTTCGAGTGAGAAAGCAGGGTTGCTGTTGCGTGGCTGCTCTGGGTCCTGCCCAGGACCTGGGTGTAGTGAGGTGGCTGGGAATCTGCTCGCAAAACCTGTGAGCCTCTGCCACATGAAGGAGTGGGAAATAGGGCAGCTGGGTCCTATGGAGCAAGATGGGTGCAGAAGTGGTGTTTTTCTGGCAGCTGATTGCTGTGGAGCACATTTCCTCATCTCCACACTATCAAATGGCGAAGGGGCTTAACGTGATGTGCTGGATGGTGGGTGTCTCACTGTGCTCTCTCTGGGCTTGTGGGAAGAGAATGGCAGTCCTATCAAACTGAAGTGTAAGCAAGTCCTTAGTTTTCCTTGCCTCAGGGAATAAATACCTAGCCAAAAGAAGAGAGAAGAGTGAATAAAGAAAGGTATGTTAAGGGTTGGGAGAAAACCAAACCACTGTGATATTTATATCACTGCAATAATTTTGACATTGAACCACAGAAACTGATTTCTTTATTTCTTCACTATCTGAGGTGAGATTTGCCTCTTAGTTTTATTGTGGATAATTTCACCATGTGTATTTCCTTTCCCAGACAGTTTCAGAACCACGGTAATCTTACAGCAGCCTGGTGGATATTGCTTCCAAAAAGTGTGTTATATTGGACACCTGGGTCAAACCTGTTCTTTTTATTGCTTATGACCCTAAAACATAATTAGTACATATCTAACTTAACACTTGAGAGAGGTCAGTTGATTCTGTATGCTGATCTGGTACTTAAAGCTACAATCATTGGAATTACCATCATATTAGCCTTTGAAATTGAAGTGATCACTTTTAATCTCCCTATTACCATTTGCTGCCTCTTTCTAGCACGTTGATTTGCTTTTTATATTTTATTTATTTAGCTTTCTTATTTATTCATTAATTTATACAGAATTTATTGCAGCTATACCTGGACGCTGTTGCTAGGTATGTGACTTTTTTTTTCTGTGAAAAATCCAGCCTGGATTCTGGGAACTGTCAATAATGCATCCACAGGAGAAAGTTCATGACAAAACCAGCCCAGGATGAAGTTTCTTTTGCATTGCAAGGTGGAGCCATTGTAGCTGTGTGTTCCCTTGCCTCACAGAGAACTCTCAGAGTAGCTACACTCCAGGGCTGCTTGACAGAGGGGTTACAGTGCCTGGAGTTACACTGTGCCCTGACCTCTTTTTATTGAGCCCAGCCCTGTAAATCCTAACATATTGAGACCATTGGCTACTTATCATGGTAGCCAATATGTTCTTGTAATATCCAGGCCAATTCTGCCTAGAGGTGTAGATAAATTCAGCAAAAGTTGCAAAGATGGTGCAAAGGCAATTTTTCCTTTCCTCCCACATTATACTGGGCAGAATCTCAGAGAACTGCAGATTTTTCAAATTGCTTGAAAACAGTAAAGTTCTCTGAAGAACTCATTGAAACCATGCATTTACAGGTAACTGGAGTTCTTAGCACATGTAATTTCATTAGTAACTGGCTCTCAGACAATCCTATTGAGTGCTTTGAAATCAGAATTGAAAATTTAAAGTTTGGGGGTAGTTGTGCAACCCAAGAAAATTGCTTTATCCCTTGCATTTATTCTGGTTGTGTTAAGCACTCTAAGACACTCTGGGTGATCATATTGCACATCTACTGAAGTTTCCAAATGTTTGCTGCAAGCAATACCAAAGGGATTGCATTGCAGAAATCTGTTCTGAAATCTACTGAAATGCATTTAGCTGGCATGAGCCCGGGTAATACTGTTCAATGGCATTGAAAAACTACTGTGCATACATTAATTCCAGACAATGTGCACATTATCTTAAAAAACTCCCAGTTCCAGAAAAAAAGATTACATGAAAGATTATTCAGGACCGAGATGAACAGTGATGCTTTTCCTGCTTTTGCCATGCAATAAAAAGATGGACAAAGTACAAAGTCAACTAACATTGGAAAGATATGTACATGTCCTGAATTAGTATAGGCTCTAGGTGGGTGGTAGCATCTACTTAAGGACCAGATCCAAGACATTTAGTTG
This sequence comes from Notiomystis cincta, assembly GCA_013398075.1. Taxonomy (NCBI): domain Eukaryota; kingdom Metazoa; phylum Chordata; class Aves; order Passeriformes; family Notiomystidae; genus Notiomystis; species Notiomystis cincta. The sequence goes on along the minus strand of VZRX01007806.1, from coordinate 145,056 downwards.
GATGTCTGGGATGTTGGTTTTTTTTTGAAGGGATTTGAGCATTTCTGGCTTCCAGGAGATAAGAGATGCCTACAGCTGTGGGAGAAGACAAGTTTGAATTCTCTTTTTGAAGATTACTTTTTTCACCTAGCGGCTATTGGGCTCCTGAACTGATGTGGTGACTGTTTCAGCCTTTTCTGGTTCATGGAGAGCCTTTATTGTTTCGGCTTCTTGAAGAGAGAATGATAGGCTTAAAGTGTGCCCAAATAGCTCTCTTTGCATATGGTTAATAGCTATGATCTCTGGTTAATACTTAGGGTTTAATTTAGTGTTTAACATCCTTCTAGTCAAGCCTGATGCAGGAGTGCCCGTGACATTCCTCATGGCTGTCCACTCTTTGTTAGGCAGCTGCTGAGTTCTGCCCTCTGACAGTTTATCACAAGGATAGTTATCAGGCTTTCCCATACACAGATTCATTTCTTTTCTGGTCTTTCCATTTGCTTTATCTATAAATCTTGGCTGTTTCTTCTCAAGGGTAGGCTATTTCGGGCTCTGGACTGAATATTGAGAGGTGACTGAGCTCTTGCATTACTGATGGAAAGGAGTTCTTTCAATCCTGCATCCATTTTTGTGGCTGTCTGGGAGAAAAGCAAGGGGATTGATCACATTTTCAGGGAGTGTGTGTAGAGATGGGATGCAGTTTTGATAAACCTTCCCTGCACACTCAAAGAGCCTTTTTCAGATGAATACAACAAAGAGATGGTTTTATATGTGAAGTTGATTGGTTTAGTTTCTATAGCCGGGTTTTAATTTACTGAAATTTTGTTTAATTAACTGAAAACATTTTCTGGATTGCAGTTTTTGGATTTAATAATACAGTCATGTGTGACTTGTATCATACCAGTAAATACTACCTATCATGGTTCCCTCAGTTGCATTCAACCTAATTACAGTGCTTAACTTGGGCTCTGTCTTGGTTAAATTTTTGACATCTGCTTGAGAGGAGAGATGATGATAAATTCTGCCTACCATAACTAAATTTATTTTCCCTTGTGAGTAATGGGGAACCATTATAAAAAGTCTATCCACTCTGCATCTTGCCATATATCCCTTCTCTGAAAATGATGGTGAGTGATCCAAGTGGTCCCAAGTGAATGATCCTAACACAAGGATCTCAGGTAAAAAATGGCATCATTTTTAGTGCTGCACCAGTACTGTGGTGCTAACAGTAGTGTTCACTTCATCTAGATTTTATGATTCTTAGAGATAAGTAGGCAGAAGTCAAAGAAGGATTTAGTTAGGGTCTAAGTCACTGTGTCCCTGTACATGAGCTTCAAGATGGCTTTAGCTTGGACATAATTACCAATTTATTAGAATACATGCTTTGAGTATGTGCTAATTTAAAGATAAGATAATGTCTAGACTAAATTAGGAGAAATAATTTAATTTAAACATCCAAAGGCTTTCACACTTTAGGAGAAACTGCAGACCTGTTAGACTGGGTGATACTGAGGTTTTAGATTTCTGGTGTCAAGTTATATCCCAAATTAGCTGGGATTAGGAAGCCTTGATTTAGCTTTGCTTTTATTGTGGTTGTTTTCATAGCATCTGATAATCCTACAGTGTTAAAAAACTGAGTCATGCTCATGAGCTAATCTTTGTATATGTGGTGCTGAGATCTTGCAGGTTAAGCATCGTGCTCTTTACCACACTGGTGTTTGCCTATGGCAAAGCAGGGAGCTTAACCCAGCCTTAAGAGCCATGAGCTGTTGCCCAAACCAGTGACCTTCTGACCTGCAAAGGGCAGTAAGCAACTACTGCTCCACTAAGATTTTTCACATGCAGCTCCTCTTTTGCTTATAATTAAAGTGTATTGTGTTACTAGTTTATATCTGCATCCTATTTCTGCAGCTGGACCTTCTGACATCTTACCTACATATCTCTGAATTATGTATCAGGCATAAAACTGTCAGAGGCTTCTTCAGAAAATTTGGCTGGAGGGCATAAACTCCCTTCCTCTCTCACTCCTTTCACTGGTTTTCTGTGGGGATTGTAGAGTAGCTGAAAATAATGTAAGATAATATGTAATAAGATAATAGAGTAAAACAAGAAACAGTATGGCAGTGAAAAATTCTTCTTACAGGCAAGCTGAAGAGTTTGGAGGCTGTTCTGGGTGCTGCATAGCTACTTTTAATGACTATGTCTCAGTGGAATGTAAAACCACATGCCAGGAAAACATTAGCACAATAATTTGCAGGTTATTTGAGCAGAGACATGAGTATGTTGATGATGTAATGTAGTGAGAAGTCCATAAAAATATTAATAAATGACATCTCATTGATTTTGGTATTTTACTAAGAATATTGCAATGCTGGAGGCTAGATAATTTTTTATTTTTTCTAGAAATGTGGGGTGCCAACCCAGAGATGTCTTCAATATGTTCTGAGAGGGTTGTGAAAAATATCAAGTTCCATTCTTGAAATCAAGCATGCTGCTTGTGATAGAGGAAGGTACAAATATAAGCACTCATATAGGGCAAAATACTTTGGGAAACGCTCTGGGTGCTAGAGCACAAAGCTGCACACTGTGGGTGGTAGAGCTCAAATATTCAGTGAGCATGGAGGTGTGTTTGCTCAGATTAAGGAAATCAAATATTCTAAATCAGTCTCTAGAAATGACTTGAAAATATTAACCTCTCTTACTTATACTTGTCATTCAAAGCTTTGCACACCAAAGTGTGTCCTTACTGAAAGGTAATATGTGGTTGCAGCAAGGACTGGGAGTTGTAATAAAAACACTGACATTTTGCGAGTTATTACTGGGAATGATACCATAAATACCAATTTTCAGATGAATAAACTGAGGGGCAGGCCTATTTACCACATCTGATAAACTGAAAGAGGGATCCTGAGAGTCCTGGCTCTCAGTCTGGGCTCGGACTGCTACCAGTTTGCCTTCTACTGTAGAAGAATAACATTCTAATTTAGACTGTTTGCTGTGCAATAATGTAATAGTGAATAAACAGATCTTTCTTGTAGCAGCAGAAGCCAGGAAATGAAAAGTAAATGGTGATTTCTTTTGGTCTCAAATGTTTCCCAGTTCTATTTAAGCAAAAAGGTTTTATCTGTTCAAGATATGTAGAGCAATATGTAGGCAGAAGCTGCTTTATGCATGAACTTCTATTTTCATTCTGATTTTAACAATTAGCATTGAGTTCCGTGTTAATTACCTAAAAAAAAATTCATAGATTGTGGTAGATATGGGAGATCTGTGATAATAGGAACATGTTGCCATAGACACAACTGTTCAATATGACACTGGGACACTGCTGCGTGAAGAAACCCACTAAAGTTGTATTTCACAATGCCCTGAAATCATGCAGTTGTGAAAAATTAATTATAATCCTTTCACCGAAATACTGTGATGTTGATTCTAAAATATTCAACAAGCTATTTCAGTGCAGAGGGCTGTCAAATGACAGAGAAAGCCAATGCATCAGAAGTATGGAGATATGTTGAAAAGTTTTTATTCTTCCAGGTGGCCAATATTTTTGAGCATTGCTCAGCTTCATTGTGGATTTTAACAGCTTCACTTATAGCTTGGGAATTTCTACATCTCTTTCAAAAACCATCTCATTAATTGACATGAAATGCCACTATTTATAGGAAACATAGGGGAAGAAGCAGAGAACAATGCAAAGGAGAAGTATTAAATGGCAGTTTTCTGTTACAGGCAGTAACAACTGTGGAGTCAAGAGTGTTTCCAGATTGTTCCAGTCTTGTGCTTTTTTTTGTGCATGTGAATTAGCAGATACATCTGCATGTGGTCCAGAAGAAGTTGGCTGTCCTCTAGCCTGATGTCCTAGCCAGGACTTCAGTGAAACCAGCAGATAGCAATCATGTGGCCCTTCAGCATACTTTGTGGTTTGGTTTGTTTTTCCAGAGCACCACATATAGCAGCAGCAGCCATTAATTAGCAGATTTCTGATGAGTATTTGAAGAGATATATTCTTATTACAAAGGCGGACTTATGACAGCACAGAAACACACACGCTATGTCAACCATTACTATTTAATTCTCATTACCTTATTGCATCACAGTTTTTGTGAAGGACCAGGTGTCATCAAAAGTGGGGAGATGAGCTACATTCCTGTGCTGGTTTGGTGGAGGATGGAAAAAAGCCCTTCCTATGGTGCACGTTTATTTTATTGATTTCACTTATTTCTTTCTCTTCACACTCATATTTTTAAAAACACAATAGCTGTATTGCATTTCTCCATCTCACAAAAGACTAACCCAGTTGCATGCTTCTGTTTTGTAGACATGAGTCACCTGTCACAACAGATTCTCCTATCCTCCTTCCTTGGGAAAATCTTTTTAAAGTCCAGTTTGTCTTGTCTTACTTAGTCAGTAACAATTCTCTTAGTAGCCTTTCTTTGGTGCTGATTGACAAAGACAAGCTGAAGGGTCTCTTCCCCACCTGCCCTTCCACTGAAGACCCACACAATATTTCTGTCATCTATATCAGAGCTCCCTTTCTGAGCAATCCCTCACACTTTATATACTTGCCATCATTTTTTGCAGTGTTTATAGGAGTAAACTCCATATAAGAGTTTCCCAAATTAGGAGACCACATTTGGATTAATGTTACCCAATAACTGCAAATGTAAATGAAATTGTTCCAGTGACAGTATTCTTGGGTTCAGAATACTCTTTGACACTTGCAAGGTGCTCTTACACTGTATTCAATGTCCCAGTCATTGTGACTGAACAAATATTCACAAACACCTCTTAAAGCATATTTCAATATTTGAACTCAAATTTGAGTGTGGTGATGAAAAGGCAATAGAAAAAGATACTTTCAGACTTTATTACTGTGCTTTTGTAGAACAGCTATGGTAGAACTGATAATCTGCCAAAAGAATAAAAGGGAGCATCAACTCTTTGTAACTAAGGTTTACATACAAGCTCAGTATTGTGGAATGTGCATTAATGTTTATTTTATACCTTAAAGAACATCAGTGAAATTCCTTGAATTTGGTTGGTTTTAGTGTTGGTTTAAGTAGATGTAGATTTTCATTCATATATCATACTTTAGTCTGATTTTATTTATTCTTTGGGCGAGATGCTCATATTTTATAGGACTGTAGATATTTATGACCCTATTGAAATGAAAAAGGTTGCTTGTATTATGATTGACAGTAGACTCTGGCTTCGTTTTCCTAAGAGATTTGATGATATTTTTAGTTAATGTGTGAAATGGGGCATGTTTCTTTGGGTCAAGAGGACTGCAATTTCTAAAACTATTTAAATAAAAGTATTAAGAGAACAGAAAACGTTCCTCTTGGATAAATATGACTCTAGTCAATTGATATTCTACTGTCAGCATGCATGTCTCATTCAGTCTTGTCCTCCATGCAAAAGAGATACTGACCCTATGTACTACACTGAGACTAATTTTGCATATAGAAGTATTAACACAATGTTTATAGACAGCCCCATAGCCAGAAAGATTGGCAGAGATTTTTTACCTTTTATAAATAGCTAAAGAGGAAGCAGTGCTAAAGTCAGTTTCTTTGTGAAATATCATCAGATTATAGCAGTAATTTACATTTTACAAGATATTTCACTGAAGATGTTCTCTGAATTTTTCTGATCTCCACTGCATGTGACTCAAGGGAATATTGAAGTGAGAAGAGGACATGCTTGGAAGAAATGTGCAAAGCATGGTATTTTAAAAGGAAACTTCTAACTTCTTGGAAATAACAGAACTCCTTAAATAATACTGGTATAAAAGGGTTCTTTAACTGCTGTGAAATAATAGAAGCACTTAGATACTAGCAGTGTAGAAAGTTTCTATTCAGATGTAAATTTGTTGAAAATATTTTGTGGCTCTTAAGGACATTTTAAAATTTTGACTTTGTGTGCCAAATTCTCCACAACTGAAGTAACTAGAAAGAATTGTTTCCAGAAAGAAATAACTATGCTTTGACCACAATATTTGAGGTATTCCCTTGGACCTAGTACAGCAAAACATGTCAATAGTTTTTTAGTCAGTACATGTGGAGCCTCACTACACTGTCAAAAATAAAAACCCTCACAAACCTTGTTCTTTATCATGATGCCATTAATTACAGCCCCTAAAGAGATGGGGTCTAACTGCTGAGGTTTTTATTCTCAACAGCAGTTTTCAGGAGCACCGTGTGAAATTCTCAATTCCCTCTACAGCATTCTCATAGGTCCTGTTTAGATATTCAAAGGCTTCAGTAAGGTCTTCCTGGAGCTTTGTCTTCTCCAGGCTGACCAACCCCAACTCTCTCAGCCTGTCTTCATAGGAGAGGTAGTCCAGCGCTCCAAACATCTTCATGGCCTCCTCTGGACCCACTTCATCAGATCCTCATCCTTCTAATGTTGGGCTCCAGAGCTGGATGCAGCACTGTGTGTGGGGTCTCAGGAGAGCAATGTAGATGGAGACAAAATCACATTCTTCAATCTGCTTGCTGGTCAAGCTTCTTCTGATGCAGGATAGGCTTGGCTTTCTGGCCTCTAAGTGCTCATTGTGGCTCATGCTAATTTCTTTATCCACTGGTATTCCCAAGTCCTTCTCTGCAGGGCTTCTCTCAATCTATGAATCCCTGATACTGGAGATAGCCCTGTTCTGGGTGTAACATCTGGTACTTGGCCTTGTTAAGCTTCATGAGATTTCCGTTGGACAACTCCTCAAGCCTGTCAAGGTCCCATTTTATGGCATCCCTTCTCTCTAGCATATCCATTGTACCACTCAATCATGTGCAGATTTTAATAATCACATTGATTAGGTCATTAATAAAGATACTGAACTGTGCTGCTCCCAGTATAGGCTCCTGCAGAATACCACTTGGTAATGATCTCGATTTGGACAGTGAGCCATTGGCTGCAACTGGCCATCCAGCAGATTCCTTATCCCTCAAATAGCCCATCCATCAAATCCATATCTCTCTGAGACAAAGATGTTGTGTGGGACCCTGTCAAAGACCTTACTGAAGTCAAGATAAATTATATCACTTTCTCTTCCCTTATCCAGCAGCACAGTCACTCCATCACTTCCTTGTAGAAGGCCAGTAGGTAATTTAGGGGTGATTTGCCCATTCTGAAGCCATGTTGGCTGTCTAGAATCACCTTCCTGCCTTTCATATACCTTGACATAGCTCCCAGGAGAACCTGTTCCATTACCAAACACAGATTCTTTTTGAAAATTGGTGTGATATTTCCCTTTTTCCAGTCGCTGGGTACTTTGTCTGGCTGGTGTGACTTTTCAAATGTGTTGGAGAGTAGCCTATCAACTACAGCTGCCAGTTCTCTCAGGACTATGGGATTCATCTCATTGACTCCCATAAACTTTTGTATATACAGCTGAAAATCATGAAGCTGAAAATATTTTGACTGATGGGTAAAAGAGGAGCTGAAGTAAGGAATGAAATAATTAGTAAAACTTTACAGGAAAAGTCCCAAACAGTCATGGGAAAGTTTTTTTTCCTGAGTTTATTGTTGCTGTTAGTATGTTTTTAAAGTCTTTGTCTGAGTATTATTTTTACAGTTTGGATAGTACTAGAAGAAAAAATATCTAGGTTGGCCAGGTGTCTTTAAATGTTGGGAGTCACAAGGTTCCAGAGGAGTTACAGAGACTCATCACCAGTTTATTGGTTTTCACATAGGTTGCTGAAAAAGGCTTTTTCATCTTTCATGTTTACAATATATTTATTTTGAATATGCTTTTCTTTTTTTAAAAGAAAAAATAGATTGCTAGATTTAGCACATTATTAGAGCAATTAGACCTATCTATTCTTTACTGAGCCTAATAGTTTGCTTTTAGCTCATAAGGCTTCTAGAAACATCTTGATCTATCATTTGAAATCAGTAAAACATAGAAAATTACACTAATTGCCTTGTAAATAGTTTCCCTCATTAATTATCCTTTGCTTTCAAATGCTATGCAGGCTTGAAATTACTTTTCAACAATCTGTTAATTTAAACATATTTTAAAAGCAAGGTGTGTTTATCTCACTGATAAGATTTCTAGTTGGTGTTTTTTAACATATTAAGATAATAACTGTTATCAATGGAATGAAGAGGAATAGTTAAATCATAGCCAATGAATATCCATCAAAGTATTGTATTGTAAATTTAAACACTTTGCTTGTTTAATGAAAACACTGGCTACATCAAAAAAACCCAAAACCCTACACATATATTTTCGTGAAAACTTGGGTTGTTTCCAGTGCTACATTTTTTTATGTCATATTTCTTAATCTATCAATAGATTCCCTTAAAATAGTTTCCTCAACTAAAATCCCAATACAAAGAATAAAATGCTAAGTATTTTGACACACATGGGTCTTTTTCAAGTACAATGCAAAATCCAGTTGTTCTTGTACAAGTTTACAGTAAGAGATTAATTTTTTTTTTTTTCTTACAAAAAGACTACAGCAATTTCCTCAGTGAAAATTGCTGGAGGTTTATTTTTAAGTACTGTAATAAATGCAATTGAACTTTGGAAGTTCATCCCTCTTCATTCATGCTGTTACCATGGAAATGTGGATTTTATGCTTAAATGAATAAGCTTAGTTCATAAATTATAGTTCATAAATTATAAAAGTAAAATATTAATTCATAATTGGAGAGTGAAGGCAATCATGACAAGATAGGCATCATTTTCCCCAAGTTTTGTTTTTCCCTAAGTTTTTCAAACAAGCATCGTAAATTGGTTTTTTTGTGCAGAAAACAAGCATAGGCTTCTAATCATCTAAAGGTTTCTAATAATTTAAGCATTTTGTCTTGTGTTGAATTGGTGGTGTTTAGTCTGGAGAAAAGGAGGCTGAGAGGGGACCTTATATCTCTCTACAACTACCTGAAAGGAGGTTGTAGTGTTTTGGGATCCGTCTCTTCTTCCTGGGCACACGTGGCAGAACCAAAGGAAAAGGCCTCTAGTAGTAACATGGGAAGTTTAGCCTGGGTAATAGGGAGAGTACCTTCACTGAAAGGGTTTTCAAGCACTGGGACAAGCTGCTCAGGGAAGTGGTGGAATTCTTCATTTGAAGTGTTCAAATTACACGTGGATTGTGGCACTTAAGAACATGATTTAGTTGTGGACATGGTGGTGGTGCTGCGTTGATGGTCAGACTTGATTACTTTAAAGGTCTTTTCCAACCTTAACAATTCTATGATTCTATGATTTCCATATTAAGAATAAAGGACTAACTGAAGCAAAAGGCTGTGTTCCCTTCATGAGAGATTTTGAAGCTGGACAACCATTTGCCAAGAACACTCTATGTGTGGTTAATCTTCCTGCAGCAAGAAAAACAGCCTAGATAATCTCCTAGGGTCCCAGATTGCCATGCCCTCACCATGACTGTGAATGGAAATACCTTTTTGGAGGAGTCATCTTGAGAGTTCAGGTCAAGGAGAAAAGCAGGTGTTCTCTCATAGTCACAAAATGAAACGCGTATTAGTAATCAATTTGAGTGAAATCCAGGAAACTCAACTGGGGATCTTCAGAGTCCAAAAAGTCTTTGCAGCCCGAGTGTCTCAGTTGAGGCATTAAAGGAGTTGCATCTCAATCCAATTCCTTCTTTCTGAACCTCAGTTCCTTGTTTTGCATGATTTTGTTTCAGGGTCATCAGAACCAATGATGAAACCTTTCCTGAAAAATTCAGTCATAGAAAAGATTCACAGGATCAGGCCATTCTTCACTAATTTTTTATTTATCATTTGGCCTTTATTTATTTATTCTTTAAATTTGCTTATTATAAATGGTTTTATAGCTGAAATTATGAAATACTAACTGCAAAGCCTGGTTTATAAAATATGTATAAATTTTAATATTGAAACCGAATTTTTTTAAAGTAAATTGTATATTTTTGTTATATATCTGACCAAAACCTTCCTTAATGCAACCACATAAAACATAAAGCAAAGAGCTGGGACTGTAAGAGGAAAAATATTAAATTCTCAAAAATCAGGCAAATGTATTAAGAAGACTGTGGAGGAAAAGGGAACAGAAAGTTTTCAGGGAAAACTGTGGTTTAAGTTAAATCAGCCCAGAGCAAGGTCTTTAGTGTTTACTGGTCTGGAAGTGAGGAAGAATATTTGACACAGCAACTTATGCATCAGAATGCCAGGATATCAGAGAGCTGTTTACAATGCTGGAGATGAGAGTTTGTAAATAATCTGTTCAGCATTTTTCTCTCTCTTGAAGAGAAAACTTTAAGATACTCTGAGTTCAAGCTGCTCATGTAGTTCCTCTGTCTGTTATGTTTTACTAGGCTTTGCTGCAGTGGACAGCTTCCCAACTGGGGCTTTGGTCCACATTCTTTCTGCAGTTGTTTCCAGATGCCACATAGATTCAATCCACTGTTTCTAGTCCATATTTACCATCTGGAAACTGTAGGCCCTACAGCACCCCAGATCTACCATCCATATCAACAATTCTTTTGATATCCCACCCCTCAGTGGGGTGGGATATAAGTGTAAGGAACTTCTCGCAGATGTGGAAAATAACATTTTTTTTAATGACAGTTTAAAGTCTTAGAAATGAGGGAAAGAGTAAAATCATTTCAATTTAGAGCTCCTGTGCTGAAATCAGAGTTATTTAGGCAAAGCAGAACTAGAGTGCTATATAGATTGTATCACTGCAGTGTGCAAAGACAGGGAGTGATGGAGCATGACTGTAGCCACAGTGCCATGACTGCACAAGCCAGTACCTCTTGTGAGAAGAGGGAGAATTACACCCCTGGCTACTCAAAGTCAGTGACGCAGATTGTCAGTGTTGATACTAATAAGCATTGCATGGCCTACAAATAGCCTTGCAAACCTCCACCATTATGCCAAATTTCCTGCAGACATCCAGTCTTCCCTCTTTTGGAGGACAGGAGTGTCATTTCTCCCTCTGTCGACTCAGAAAGCAATGCACCCTCTTCTTCAGACCCTTCCACCTTTAAGTTCTGGGTTTTTTTCAAGCTAATCTTTGCTTTCTTTGTGATCACAGGGTGATCACAAATCTGTCTCATTGCAGTGAGTCTTTTTAAGACCAACTTATAGTATTTACCCACAAATGTGCTGCTTAAGTTAAGTGGGGCACATTGCACTATCATAAACCAAATCCTGGACAGCGTTGGTTTCTTTGCTGCATTTTTAGTCTATTGTTTTTATTGGTACTCTGCTTTAAAATACCACCCTTTCCATCATGCCTGGAAAAAACACACAGCCCCAAACCTGGAAACGCTTAGGTGTCTGAGGATGAAAAATGTTATTCTGCAGTCCGGTTCCAGTGTTCCCTCCAGAGAAGTGGCAGATGCTCCATCCCTGGCAATGTTCATGGCTAGGTGAGATGAGGTTCTGGGTAACCTGATCTAGTGGATGGCATCCCTGCCCTGACAGAGTGTTGGTACTAGATGATCTTTAAGATCCTTTCCAACCCAAACCATTCTGTCATTCTGTGATTCTGTCAGCTCTAAGCAAGTAGAGTGCCATGGCACTGTGGAGGTCCTTGACCACAGCCTCAGGACACAAAGCCAGAGGGCATTCCTACTACTGGTACCACTACTATTACTGCTATTACTGCTGCTAGCTCCTGGTGCTCTTCTGGGCAGTGATGGATGCTGCAAAGGGCTCTGCCCTCCTTGCTGCTCTGAAGCAGACTGGCCTCAGGCCCTCCTGAGATCAAAGTCTTCCAAGGCAGCATGTTCCCTCTGCTCTCTTTGAAGGTCTGCAGACAGCCAGGGTTTCCTTCCAAGTGCTACATTCTGCCCTTCTGAAGTAACAGGAGCAAAAAGTAACAATGGAATTTCACAGCTCAAGGTAGTGGCTCCAGTTTGTGTTATCTAAGAATATTTAGGTCACAAGTTGTGTGTCTCTTTAAAGGGGGTCTGTAGTATGGCTCCTTTGGACTACTGTCTCTCTACTGGTTTTATTCTTAACCTATTTTTTTTAAATGGAATAACTTCTTTCATCTCTGGGGTTTTACCCTATTGTCGCCTGTTTAAGGAGGTCCTGAGCACTTCAAATATCCTGCCGGTTTTGGCATGTCTGGATGACTCAGGCAGGGCTTTTTCACTGCTCATTTTTACCGACTCTGTATCTTTAACTGTAAATATCACCGATATGTGATGCTTTTGAGTAGCTGTTAAGTCATCATAAAATACTGTATGTATGTCCTTGATGACAATGCTTTCTTTAACAATTAGGCTGCTGTGATAAGAAATGTCTTGGCAGAGGTGAACAAGCCCTGCAGGGATATACTTGTGTAGATTACCTGAAGTAGCCCCTGATAAATGTTTTGGGTTGGTCTGCTAGCAAAGTAATATCTTGTTGGCTGATACAGAGGTCTCAGTTGTCTGGCAAATTCTCACATGTTCCACAGTTATTACAGGAGGCAACTACCATATGGATGGGGGTCTCTCTTCACTTTTCATGTACGGTATTATGAGGGTCAGTCTGTCATTTCCTAGATAATTTTTCCTCTCAGATGCTCAGGAGTAACGGGAGTTTTTTCTGAGTGAAGATTTTGTGACCGAATTTCTTCTTGTTTTCTTAAATGAGTCTGAAGTTTTATATCCAGGTAATTGCTTGGGAATTGTATTGTTATGCAGCCTTGCTTTCTTTTAGTGAGACTTTCCCCATGTTTAGTTTGTTTGCCTAAACCCAAAACCATTAACTTTTTTAGGCTTGAGAAAAAGGAAGTTGTTTCAAAGACTGCTGACTGAAACCTTGTGCAATTCCTTTGGCAGAAAGAAAGCATGAATTTGATTTTCATATGCAGCTACATGCTTGCCTGAACCTTGCCTCACTTCTCAGGACTGTGCATCTTTTCATCTTTGCTTTTTGAATTGCATTTCTCTCTGGATCAGAATTCCCCAAGATCTGTGATATTTTTTCAATGACTAAGATACTTAATTTTAATTTTTAGTGTACTGTACTGCACTGCAAAATAAAGTGTGATTCCTTTCACTTTCTATTCAGTTGAAGGGTGGCAAAAATACGTATCAATTCCATGCTTCCATGCTTTTGCTGAGCAACTCATTACTGTTTTAGCTTATTTAATGGATATTGCTGCAGCCGAAGTCTGAACCACCATAAGTTTGGGATACTCCAGCTTTTTGAACTCTGGCATCTAGACCCCAGTTTCATTACTAACAAAAATCACGGATTTAGATTTAAAACCAGCATTTGTCTCTTTTGTTGTGGAAGTCATTGTTTGTGCCAAAGAAGGCTGTGATTACTAATTACTTAATTTGTATGACAGATGGAGCTGGGGATCAAATTAAGTAGCTGTCTTGGGCTAGGTTGGAGAGCAATATCTAGCTTTAAACACGACTGCCTTTTTCGTTCCTAAAAAAAGGCACAAACAATGACAAGCTAAAAATAGCTGTTCTCTTGGAGTTGACGACAGTTTCTGAGAGCTTGTCTTTAGGAAGATGTTGGAAAAAACCTTGCTGTCTTTTCCCCTCCCCCTTACTCTTCTTTAAATGCACACCCTTCTGTTTAAGCTTCTTCACCCCATTGCCCACAGAAGGATACCCACTGATTTGGTTAGGACCTCAGTGTTTCTGCAGATTTCCAAGGGGGTTTACATAAAACATTTAAAGAAATCCTAAAAGTCACTGCAGATATTTCTATTAAGTTATGCTTATCCTACGCAAATTGCTCTGTGCTGATAGAGAAGGAGGTAGTAAAGCCTCTTCCACTCTTTGCCTCCCACAGTATCTGCTGCAGTGGAAAAAAAAAAAAAGCCTCTTTTCTGGTTTTATTCCCGGAGATTGCTTCATAATTCAGTACTGATATCGGTGGTTTCCGGTGCTATAAACAGAGTTGAGTCTTTGACTTTGTGTCCCTGCAGCCCAGTAAACAATCAGTTAATTCACAGCATCCCAGCGGTTGACAGGAGTGAGAGAAGTGGTTTGATTTTATTTTTATGCTTGTGAATTAAAGCTTTGCCTTCTGGCTAGGTTCTGAGTTCCCTCCTTCTGGAAGATATTGGAGCATTTTGAATTCAGAATATGTAGTTACAAATGTGAGGGCACAGACTTCTTCCAGGATTTTTCTGCTTTCATTTTAATTTTTCTCTGTGTTTCTAATCCCAAGCAAGCAAGAGAACAGTTTGAAAGCCATGTCCAGTGCCTGAGCTGGGAGCACAATGCAATTCAGGATATTTAGAGCTAGTCCGCTGCGTTTTTATTAAATGAGAGGGAAGGAGTAGGTGGGACTATTTATTTAAAAATAGATTAGCACAGGGGACTGAACTTGCATTTGAGGAAACGTTAATAAGCCAGCCAGCCATTGTCCTCAATCAGAGACTGTATTTGTAAGTAGAACATGTTGAATCTGTCATGATTGATGACGTTGTCTTTGTTAAAAGGGATGCTGCATCTTTAACAAGAGCAGACAGAAGCAGTGCAGAATCTACAGTAAATTTGAGACTTGGAAGAGAAACCTTTCTTCATTTTTCTGTGTATAACGTTTGTAAAATATTGAATAGGAAAACATCAAAGCCAGGGGGAAATATAAGTAACTCACTGCTTACGTTTTAATTCCTCACCTTTCCCCTCTGGGTGAGTTCCCCCTCCTTTTTCCCCCCTGAATTTAAAATGCTGGAAGGAAAAGCAACTGAGGTCCAAGTTTCAGATGCTGAATTCTCTGCTAATTGAAATTACTGGGCATATTTCTATATATAGTCGCTGAAGAGATATGTAGCTTTCACTCAGTGCCTTCAAGACATGTCTTTTTGTAGTCAGAAAAACAGAGATCAATGCATTTTCAAACTGACAGAGGGAACGGATGCTCCTTAGTAGCACATGCTCGGGATCGTGTGTGTACCGTTTGTGCAGAGCAGAGACGCTGAATACTGGTCCATATGCTCCTTGTTTACTGCAATGTTTTTTGCATGTTACTGTGCACTCCGGACTAATGTGAAGGTAAGAGGGGACGAGACAACAATTTGGCAGGAATGTACATATAAAACCAGCTGCAGAAAATGTCTACCTTGTGTTGCTGAGTACTTTGGAATTGCTGGCTGAACAGGCATATTATTACAGGTGGTTGTGGAGGCTTTGTTTTATCGTTGTCTGCGTGGCTAAAGCATAGAAGCATGTTTGAATTTTGCAGTTTAGCGACCTTCAGTTTTTAACTGCTTGCAGTTCAGGTTCTGGGCTTGTGTGGTCTGATAAACATGTTTTGCTACTGTCCAGGTAGGCCAGAGACAAGATGCCAAAGGCTGTTTGTGCCAGGCTACATAGCTTTATATAGGATAAGAATTCCTATAGTCGGGTCCCCCATGCATCCTCCCAGGGATGCTGCTTGCATGCTTTCTTGTTGATTACTTGTCTGAAAGCCGGGAGTCTTGCTGCTGCTCTCCGGGTTGGGTTTTGTGCTGATTTGTTTCTAACTTGAACCAAAAAGCATAAAAACAAATTATAAGCAATGTACTAAGAAATAAAGAAAGGATTATTACTGCAAAATGCTACAGGGAAATGCCAGCTGGCTGCACCGGTCTCACAGTAACTATTAAGCAGCATTTGTCACTAATGTCAACATTTGCTTGCTCTGTTAATTAGAGTCAGAACTTCAATATAAGTTGCTGGATATATTACCTTCTCTGCAAGTAGGACAATATTAGCAGACAGGTTCACTGGCATTGAATCGAGCTCTCAGCCAAGCTGTGGGCCAGCTGTGGGAATCCAGTTGCATAATTTAAATGAATTACTGTGCTTAGCCAACATATTGGGGAGGCACTTCTGGCATTGTGGCTTTTTCAAGTTTGAATGCAAGTGTCTGTCTGGGAAGGAAAGCACTGGCAAATGACATATAATAATAGTTAGAACAGTTTTACCTGCAGAAATAATTGCAAAGGATTTTTTGCTTTCAAACTGCTTTAAGCATGCCTCTGAATTAAAGTGAGTTTTCTGTATTTGCACTTGGTTTGATAATAATGAACTTCATATTTATTTATTAGGTCAAAATATTTGTTGTCATTTGATTAAAAAAGTATTTTGCATTAAAAGTTCACATTCTAAGAGCCTCTTCCTATGTTTTTGCTCAAAGTCTGTACTGTTGTTTGCTGTAATAAATTGCTGAGCTTTCACATTTTATTACTTTCTAATTAACTTCTGCAATTACAATCCACTTCTAAGGAGGAATTCTTTAAATCTGCAGAGAACAAGCCAAAACATACAAGTTAAAACTTTTAATGCCATTCTGTCTTCCTAAATACATACATATCCTTTCCTTATGCTTTCTTACGATGTTTTTGGCTGGTTAGTAAATTTTATCTGATTTATATTCCCTGTGATCTATGCAGTAAAATGTCAATATAGAAATGTTTTGAGACCAACCATTCTTTGTTGCTCATTTTGTCCCTCAGCCTACAGTACTGTACTGAAGATCTTCTGTTAAAGTGGAGTTGTTGTTGAGATATGATTTCTCAGTTTAAATAAGAATAGGTACAGGGGATATTTCAATGACTATTTTTAGTGTAATTTCCATAAGATACCTTGTCAAGAAGTACCTCTGCAACTGTTAGAAGTCTTTGTTCCCTTCACAGACACAGAAAAAAGTGAGATATTTGTACCAGTAATAGTCTGGCAATTGTTTGGACAAGATAGTTTTAATTTGTTGGAACTTCTTCAACTGTTGAGTATTTCTGAAACAATTGTTTATTACTACAGTATCTGCTATTTTCATGATATTATTCTGAAGATGTTCCCTCCAGATATTCTACTTTCAGCAAACTCATCCACTTTCAATGTATACTTTGATCATCTACTTGCCAAGCTCTGCAATAGGCTACAATAATGTAAGAAAGCAGCACAAACTTTGCCAAACCCCCCAGGAACTGCTCAAGTACGGCAACACCACTTGTACCTTCAGTAATTCCTGTTTTCTTTTTCTGACATTGAATTTTGCTTAATAAATAGGAGTTTATTGAAAGGTGCTCCCTCTGCCTGGTCATTGTACAGTATGTTATATAGTGTTTCTGAATAACTCTGTTGCTTTTAACTTGGTTGGCACTAACATAAGCCACAGCTCTATGGGTGGCCAAAATAAATTAAATACATTATAAAACATCTGGTTTGCATTTTGCATTTTCCCCCTTTATAGGTGGAAAAATCCTAGTGGTGCTCAAATATTTCAGTCTTTAAGTCATAAGATAGAATAAAACTGTAAGTACAGGCTGTAACAGGAAATAGATTTGCTTGGCCTGGAAAATGAAAAGGGAAAGCAATTGGGTCTGTTTCTGATGGCAGCTGTACGTTATGGCTTTAGAGAAAGCAGATTGTTCAAGTTCAAGGTAGGACTCTCACTTCTTGATTGCCAGTCTGTATGAGACTGCCCATGTGAACTTGGTTGGCATGTGCAGACTTCTCAAAAGAAAGAGAGGTCTACTCCATGCATTCTTAATCAAAGCTTATTTTTACAGCTGACTAAAGAACAGTACTGACTTTGAACACGTACCTGCCTATGTGGATACTTACTTCTTCCTGCCTGAGCACTGGGTAAAATAGGCAAAAAGATGTCTGAGAAGTTATGAGAAAAATATCTTTGTCTACTAGAGGTTCTCTGGACCTACATTTTGAATTATTTGGAAAAAAAAAAAAAGGAGAAATAGAGAAATAATTATTGCTTACTATTGCCTGTTTACCACATACAGGGTTATTACATTTTGGACTGATCTCTTCCTTGCTCTCTCATGTATGCACAATTTTGTACCTCAGTGGAAGAAACCAAAGATGAGCAGAGAAGTCAGGGAATTAAAATCTAAAAGCAGTGCCTCCAAAATCAGAAGTGCTCTTGTGGAAATGTGCAGTGTGCCTGAAAAAGTGAACTCTTGCTATATGCAGTAGTTCAATATCTTGTTGTATTTTCAGCATGAGTAAATTTCAGGACCACAGGCTAACTATGGCTGCATTATGTCAAGTGTTTGTTGTTTAAATTGTGTCCACTATGTATTGAAAATACTTTACTCATATGCAAGAGAATTTTAGAGGTTGCCACTAAAAAACCTTCTCTTCTTGGTTTAGACAAGTATTTTAAATTCCCTCAGTATTAGCAATATTTCTTGTAAAACTATGGCTAACATTGCAAATATTCAGGCTCCATAGTCTGACCTGATCTTTAAAAATTTTTATGGATTATGTCTGGCTTTTCTTAAAAGTTTGTAGGAGTTTTGCCTTTCCCTGGCCTTGATGAACTCTCTGTGTAGTTCTGACAGATTTTACTGTGAATCTGGGCTGCTATTTTTGGCTGACAGTTTGAGGGTCTTCCTGGAGGCACAGCTGCTGCTTCTGGGAATTTGGGTAGCAGGGCTGAAGTCTTCCATTTGTACTTTAGCACAGAACTAGATGTGAGCACTGGGCTCTCTCACCTTGAAATATCTTCTCAGCAGCAGTCAGCACTGGCTTTGGGGTCGTCAGAGCTTCGTGTAAAGAATGTTATGAATTCAGATCCAGATCCTTTGAAGTGCCAGAGGCTTCCCAGGAGGTTCAGAGTTACTTCAGCAGGAGTTTAAACCTGTCTTCATGTTAATGGGTACACTTGGCTCCTCACGGAACTGAGCTCCTGCCTGAACACTGGGTTATCTAAGAGCTTTTTCTGGTTATGGCTGCTAACTGTGGGCTACCTGTGTTATCTAAAACTATGTGGCTGAAAGATTATGTCTGTGTCAAACAGCTACCATGATGTGATTAATGACTGAAATGCTGACCTATGCATGGTCACTTTTTGAGGAACTCGGTTGATGGAGAGGACCTGTTGGGATGGGATTGGAGCACGGCCAGGGCCCGTGGAAGGTATTGAGTGCTGGAATCCTTTAATCAATTTACCTTTCTGTGTTCATCCTCTTTTTCCATGTGCATTGCAAAAATAGAAATAATTATTTTAACCTAGAAGCTTCCCATTGCACCCTAAGTTAAGGATTAACAGTTAAAAGCAGAGGAGTCATAATAACAAGTAGCAAAATGTTTCACTGCCCGAAGCTATAAAACGTCACAAATGGCAACTGAACTTCTGACTTCTGTCTGCGTTTTTATACACTGCTGTAATTCTTCCTCTCTGCCAGTATATATTAATGATATAATTACATAAGTAAGTTGTATATAGCCAATATTTTGCCACCTGTACCAAGAGTTGTTTTGGTCTTCCAAAGGAAAGCAGTTTTTGGATCTTTCAGACTTGGGCCTGTATTACCAAAATACATCCTGCTGTGCTCTTGCAGTATTCTTTGCAAAGGGGGGGATGAAGTGAGAAAGGACTTCAAGCTCTCACAGACTTCCAAACATGATCCTTTGTTTCTTATGCATATTTTCCTCCTTTAAATGTTCAATCATACACCATCATCTAGCACTTCTCGATGAAGTGAGGAACAGTTCAAAAGCCACAGGAATGGCTTTGATGTAGCATTTTAAAAGGAGTAAGCAGGAAAGATTGGTTTCTCACTTTTCCTAATGTAATTAAGAATTGACTCATGGGCAACTTTTATTTGAGTTTACTCCTTTTTGTAGTTCTGATTATGTCTGACAGTCTGACTTACTTTACTCGTAACTGCAGAGACATAACTACAAGTGGCAGGTCAAAGTACAGTTCCTCTGCTACCTTAGGATACCAAGGCAAAATGTGGGTTAGTACTAGAAAGCTTGCAAAGGTTGTGTGGAATTTCCACCCCAAGGGGTTTGAGGGTAAGGAAAAGGGTAATACTATATAGGTTGTGAATATCTAGTTGCTTTTCTGTAATATTTCTTTTCATCTGCTTATAAAATGTTTGCCTAGATTGTAAAATAAGCAAGATCTTGAACTTTCTAAGGGACTTGTGTAACACCTGTGGGATCTAGCCTCAAGAGCTGCAGCCAGCTGAGCTGTTTGTATTGTTGTCATCCTTTTTCTAGATAAAGAAGGAATTTTAATGAAGTCATAACTCATTGCAAAAAAAGAAGTTAGTGATTTCTTGGGCCAACTTCTACAGAGAAAAGTCTCTCAAAATGATGATATTAACAACATAGCATTTCTTTCTTTTGGTAGATTGCTGTACTACCTGTGCTTATGATTCACAGAAAGGGAAAGTTCTCATTTATGGCCCAGATTTTGCAGTCACACCAGTAACATTAATCGGAATTCATCAGGAAATCTGAATCCAGTCTCATACTGTTCTAACAATAGTTCTGTCTTGAGTAAGAAGTGCATTGTTTAAATCTTGAAGTTCAATTTTTACACTTTTTAAATCAAACTTGGGAAGATTTGTAAGCATTTTTAGTACCTAGGTATATACTTCACCACTCCTCCCAGCTTTGAGTGCTGATTTACCATACATGACCATAACAAGTTATGAATGAAAGAGGTAATTAGAGTAGATTAATAACACAGCAGCAGCTCTGGTTTTCTAGATACGGTAAGACTGGGACTATATTTAACCCATAGACTAAAATAATGGTCCCTGAAAGGCCATTACAAATGTGTGAATAGGTACAGACAGAGATGCTAAAATGACAAGCACAGTGTAAGGAATTAAATCCACTACTAAGAATTCTTTATGAACTCTAAGCAAATATGAATATTTTGCTATGGGGATAAGGGGCACTAATCTAAAGTTAGAAGAGTGAGTCACAAAAATAGTTGTTGGAAGGTACAGAAGATAGGCACTGATTTCTTCATTCAGAAATTTCTGGATAGATAATAACGCCGAGAGAAATATTTCAGTTCTATTTCATGTCTCCCATTTTAATGTGGACTCATTAGAGATTATCTAATGAACTGTTCCTATCAGAGATATGTAATTGGCCTTTTTGTTAGAGGAGAATTAGAAAAGATCTAGGACTGTAAAAGTATTTAAATTTATTGGGTTTTAAATATGTGCAAGGAACTAGAATATAATATCATGTCTATATGTGACAATTTTATGTTTACATAAAAATGATGAAGAGCTAAATCCTCTACCATTAAATCACTGCTGGCAGGCTTGCCCAATGTGCTTAAAATGCCAGTGTGTGTTTGATTTTTATGAGATTGCATAGAAATCAGATCAACAATCCTGATTGCAATGCTGCCCACAAAATGCAGTGGTCCCAGGCAAAAGTAAGGGTTGTTTTATTTTTTTGGAAAACTCTGTGGCTCCTATTACCTGGATGGGGAGAAGTACAGGAGACCAATAATCAGTGATAGATGGAGCTGGCAAAAGCTTGCCACGATTAAAGGCTGCCCAGAGATCTCTCCTGCTTGTCTTCTACCTACATTCACTTTCAACTTCATCTGTTTTTCCTGTCCCATTTGTTGGTGCTAGGTTGGAATAGTGTGTGGTTGAGTGGCAGGTTGTGTTTTCCAGGGTAGCCTTCACAGGTGTGTCCTCTCTTAATGCTGCTGCTGCTGACTGTATATATACATTTTGGACATGCTGAGATGTTTTGGTCCCATGTTTTGGGATGGGATGAATGCATGAAATGCTCGTATCCGTTTTCAGAAGGGGACGCTCCCGTTCCTTTCCCTCCATTATGTTCTTACAGACAGTTGGAGAGACAGACAGTGTCTTGCAAAAGAAGATTCCAAAAGGAGAACTGATTCTTTGTTTTTTTTTCACCTATGGACTCACATCAAAGAAATGAACTCTGGAACACATTCAGCGCAGGCAGTCTGCATTCCACCTGTGTTCACATGTCAAAATAATGTGATAGCTACAGATTAATGGCTAATACAGAAGTTACAGAAGGAAAAAATCCTAATATTAAAGGCATAGCCATCACTATTTTCTCAGATGTGGAGGAAGAAGTGGCTGATTTTTCCCTTTGCTACTCCAGAGAGATCTAAGTGTTTGAAATAGTATAAATTCTCCTGATAACTCAGTAGCTTCCAGACTTTTTCTGGAAAGACAAGTAAAACAAAATCTGAATCCCATCGAGCAAAAAATGGTTTTTGGTGTCATACAAAGAAGCAAACCTCTCAAATTTCCAACAGGAATCTCTGCAGAGAAGTAGTTAGAAAGGCTTTCCTGCCTTTGTAGCACAGAAGTTCATGAAAACTTTTGAAAAGGAAGATTAACTGAAGAAGTAAAATTCAGAAAAGCATTTTTATCTGAGTTGCAGGACAAATGAAGATAAATATTGTAGATACTTCAGACACATTTGCAGATATTTTGGACAGGATTTTCAGCCTGCTCAGATTTGTTTTCCAAACTTCACTTTTCATTTGCAAACAAAATCAAGTGGCCAAGTTTCCAAGTTGGGCAGAAAAATCACAGTTAGTCTAGTTTGTCATGCAGACTGTATAACTAACATGAGCTGTTGGAGGAAGGATCCATCTCTTGACACCTGCCCTACCTTTTAGAAAAACATTCTGTTTCTGTTGAATAATTTCTGATGATCAAAACCTCTCACACCTTTACAAATGTATTATTCCAGGGGTTAATTAGTCTTTCGGAGGCATGCACCATATTTCTAGTCTGAATTAATCCAGTCTCAGCTTCCAGCTTTGAGTGCCTTTCAGGTTTTTTTGCCTCTTAATCCACCCACTGCAAAGGAGCCCACTGCAAAGGGTTGTGCCCCTTTCAGTAGCTCTGGGCTACAGTAAAGACATCATCTAATCATCTCTTTGATTAAGTAAATACACTGAGCTCCTGGCATCTCTTACTGCAAGGCATGATTGTCAGAGCTCTCATCTGTCTCATGATCAGTCTTTGGGCTCTCTGGTTTCACAGCAGGAATGCTGAGCCATGCCTGCCACAGCTGCATGGAGCCTCGGAGCAGTTGCAGCCCTGTGCAGATGCAGTAAATGTGCTG
The DNA here is from genome assembly GCA_013398075.1 of Notiomystis cincta. NCBI lineage: Eukaryota > Metazoa > Chordata > Aves > Passeriformes > Notiomystidae > Notiomystis > Notiomystis cincta. The sequence goes on along the minus strand of VZRX01007806.1, from coordinate 122,290 downwards.
GCTCCCACAAGTTACCGTGTGCATGTCCAGGGTTATGCTGGCTCCTTTAGCCACGGCTGCACTGGGAGCTCCTCTTCTGCCCCACAGCCAGCAGGATTGCCATCTGCTTCCCACCAGAGCTCTGTGGAAAGTGCCCGTGAGGAGAGTTGCTTTATTCCCAGAGTGAGGACTTTATTGCTGTCTGTGTCAAAAATTACATTGACCTGTGTCAGTGACCTGTCTTCTGTACCATTTACCACAATGCCTCATTTCTGTCATTGCTAAAACAGGACAGTAGTAAGTGACTGAATTTTCTCCCAGATTGGTGGGCATTTGAAAAGCATAGGGCCAGGATCAAACCCTGAGGATCCCACCAAACACAGGTCATCAACTCTTCCATTTACAGGTACGTGCTAAATCCTGTCAGTTAGACACTTTTTAATCCATTTAATGTGTGCCATTAATTTTTTTTTAATTAATAAAATGCCATGAAATGTTGCGTTAAATGATTTATAGAAGTCTTATTTTTACCAGTGTTAGCCAAATTTATAATTATTATAATGCCATCTGAAAAAAGATATGGTGATATTTACCTTGGCAGTATCTGTTTTCCAATGATTTATCATTATGTGTATTTCTTTCCTTCGGAAATCAGTATCTATTTTACCAGCAGCTCCATGCTAAGTGCTTGGCTAATTAGCTATGACTTGCACAGTAGAAATTCCTAGGAATGAATCTCTTTAAACCTAGTCCTTGTTTAAATTCCTATTTAGAAATCTATCTCTAGTTAAGCACAAAGAAAAAGTCAGGAAGTCTTGAAGGGTCAAAAGTCTCACAAAACAGGGATCTCTCAGTTAAAATGGAAAAGTGAATAAATTGTGAGTGGAACAAAGCTGGTTTGGAAGAGAAAGTTTCTTGTATTGCACCATCTCCAGTGGCTGAAAAGCAGCAGATGTGCTTCTGGGTACTCAATGCCCTTTGGTCTCCCTTGTATCCTTAGATTATTATGTTAACAGCTAGCAACTGACTGACTGGACATTACATGAAATGTGATTTTATTAGAAAGTGAATCATTCTGCATAATTCCTCTAGAAAAGGGAAATGTTTAGGCTTTGAAAGATGATTTCATTTTTCCTAGATGATCTGTGAAGTCAAGAACCTGAATTCTTGCTGGGAAGGTGTTGGGGAGTACTGATCAGTACTTTCATACACTCTGTGCTACATGCTTTGGAGATGTTATTAATTTCTTATGAAAATCTGCTTTTGTAGTGAATCACATGATACATTCATGCATCTCTTGTGGTGCTTGGGCTATTAAAAATGGTGACATGAATGCCACATGCTTGTTTCTAGCCACATGTGTAACCAAAATATGAATATAAGGCATTTTGCCTCTAAAGCAAGAAATCTATCTAAAGAGCTCAGGTGGCATCCAGCTCACTTAACTTCAGACATAACCGATGTAAACATCTATATCTAGTGATTTCAGGCTCCCTTTAGTGTCAGTAGAGAGAAATTGTCTCTTCTAAGGCATGATTCATATGACCTAGTTTAAATATCTACATGGGGATGAGATTAATTGTGTCCTGAAAGTGCCAGTTTCTCTCCATTTGCCAGAAAAAGCTTAGGTGACTAGCTGAGATGTAGGTCTCTCTCTTACAGACATTTCCATCTGGTAAAATTAATCCTGTCCTTCCAAGCAGGAAAGATGGGATTTTTAATGCTGGTCAGGCATTTTTTCTCTCATTTTCTTTTGCATGTAACAGAAGGAATACATAAAAATGTAGGGAGGAGGAACAAGCTGTTGTGAAGGGTCAGCCAAGATGCCCTGGAGACGAGGCAAGAGCAAGAGCTTCTGGGACTGTGAGATCATCCAATTTGTTTTCCTTTGTTTTTGTCTTGGTTCTTGCTTCTAAATTACTTAATTAATATACAAAAAATAAGCAGTGAGCAATTGTACTGAGCTGTTTGCAGCATGTTTCTTACTTGTCCAGCTGGTAGATCGGCCCATTACTTAAATGGTCTTCAATTGTTGTATTTTATTTTAATTGCTTTGAAATTATGAGAGAACAAATTCAGGGCTGCATACTTAGGTCTGGTTCTTTTCTGAGCTCTGTGCAGCTTTCGCAGTGTAGGCAGGTGCTGCAAGGACATAAAAAAAAGAGAGAGAGAGAGAAAGAGAGAGAACTCGTATTGAGTTTTTTAATTTGAGGCACAGGGTCTTCATCTGAGCTTGGTCCCTATCAGACAGTGAATCTAGATAAATGAGATCAAGAAGGAATGGTTTTAAATTAAAACAGGAGAGATTTAGATCAGATGTTAGGAAAAAGTTCTTTACTCAGAGGGTAGAGAGGCACTGGCACAGGTTGTTCAGAGAAGCTGTGGATGCCCCATTCTGGGAAATATTCAAGGGAAGTTTGGACAGGGCTTTGAGCAATTTGCTCTAGTGGAAGGTGTCCCTGAATCATAAGCCTCAAAAAGGACCCAAAAGTATGGGATCATCTCAGGGGTACACTTGGTTAGAAGTAAGAAGAAGGACTAAATGTGAGCCTAGAAGTGTATGTGTGGCTCTGAAAGACCTGAACTGCTGCCAGGGATTCACCAAAAAATGTCAATATAAGTAACAGAGTCCCTAATGCATGTTAGGGCGATATTTGCTGAGTAATAATTAGCAAATATTTATACAGTACATCCACAATAAGTTTGCTATGCCTCTATAATACATGGTAGATTAGCAAGCAATTTAAGTTTCAGAGACTGTTTAAGATAAGTACCAAGTTTTAAAAAGTTAGGAGCTGGTTACCAGAGAATCTGTGAATCTGTGAAGCTCTAATAATTCTTAGCTGTCTGACCTGAACAGGTGACTTGATCCTGAGAATTTCCCAGGTAGATTTAAATGTTGATGTAATTTTCTAAAGAGGTCAAATTTCACAAAAGTTTGGATGGTTAAGTGAATATTTATTTCATTCTTTTTTCACATCAAAAATATAATACTTCTCAACCTAAAGGTGAGCTTGGATTTAATTGTAACCTGTAGATTGTTGCTATGCAATTGTTTATAACCAGTATTAAGCTAAGGGAGAATTTTTACTGTCTTCTGTTGTTAGGGTAAGTTATATATTTAATACAGAAAAATGTTTTAAAGATTTCTTGACAGGCTAATAAATCATGAATCTATGGATTGTGTCCCATCAGGATATAGTTTCACACAGGATAATAAAACAAAGATTCAAAAAGAATTTTTTTGATCCACAGTTGTTGTAATGCATCACCTCTAATGGAAAAGGAAAAAAAGAAAAGAAATGATAGAAAAGAGAAAAGAAAAACTTTTCTCAATGATCAATCAGGAAGAGAAGTCATGGGGCTATCCCTAGGTTCTGGGTGTCTTCTCAAGTGCATTAGGTGTTCCTGAATACCTTTCCCAAAGTAATTCCATAGTTTCTTCAGGATCTTACACAGATTAAGGCAATGTGCAACCAATAAAGAATGGGTGGGAGGAGAAGAAAAGAGAAAGTAATGTTTTTTCCAAGTGAATGACTACACAGACTGTTTAGCCCTTAGTGGACAAAGTCCCTTCTCATTGATCTCGCAACTCACTAAACAGAATACTCCCTCAACTCCTCCCACTACTCCCAAATGCCCAGCAAAAGTATCTCTTCTCTCTCCTTGCTAACTGTCAACAGCAATGAATCACATCTGGGTTTTCCTACTTTATTCTGGTCTTACTCATTTCAGTTTTATTATGCCTAAATTGCATCTGCCATGGTTCTATCTCTTCACACACTTACAATCTCTCCACTGCTGACATTTGATGCTAGTTTCTGGCTTTGCATCAAACTTATCACTATGTATCACTACTTTTCAACATGGTTCTTGTGTCTCTGATCCCTGCAGTGATATTTTCTCATTGAAATGCTGTCTGTTTCTCTTGCAGTGCACATCTTTTAGTGGATACCTTGAGACACAGCTCAAAAAGATTGCTAGCCTTACTGTTTCAAATCTTCCAGATCTTCTTCCAATTTTTTCTTCCTTCTTTTCCTTTCTGTGCCTCTCAGAAGTTCACTGCTATACCCTCTGAGAATTTGCCTTTGCATAGTGAGTTTAAGGCAATGCAATATCAGAACAATGCTATGTCAGTGATACATAAGCACATTCTGTTTAGAAGCAAAGGATAGCAGAAAGGCCAAGAAAATAATAGGGCCTAATTTTGGTCTTACACAAATTTGCAGTGTGATTTCCCACCACTGTAGCAGTGTCCTCACTGTATCTGTCTCCATCCTTCCATTCCAGTCTGGCTTAAGGAACACTGTTCTCCTTGCTCATCATTCCAGAGAGTTGTGTCACTGTCTTCTCTTTACATTTGCCTTTTGCAACTCAGTCCCAGTCTGTCTCTTTTACTCAAATACCTCATCAGCTGGAAACCACTGTCCTCCACAGAATCTTCCCTATGTTCAGCAATTTCCCCCCTCAAATAAGTAATCTACTTTGCTGTCCAACTCTTCTTGTCCATCAGAGAAGACTTTATTTTGCCCTATTTAATTCCTTCTTCCAAGGAGAAAAAAAGTTACTTTGTTCTCCTACTTTCTTTACCAGATTATACCGATTCTTGTTTAGATGAAAAACAAATAAAAAGAAGAATTTGCCTCCCTTCTGGAATTTCTTGTTAGGTCTAAAATGTTATCTGCCTAGAGCGAAAACAAACCTATTGCACCTCTCTCAAAATTCATCAGTTTTTTGTTTATGTGAAGGTCACTAGTGAGTAGAAGCAAAAAGGCTTTCAGGATGAGAGATTTTAAAGATTGAGGTTGTTTCCTTTAGGAAATGCATGATTTAAGAGGCAGCAATGTTAAACATTGTGAAGAAGATAAATTTTCTGCCTGTCTCAAGATTTTCCTACACATTCCACCAAAGGGGCATTTAGGAAAGCTGAAAGGCAGTCTCCTAAGCCTGATGAAAGGACATATGACTCAAAGTATCACTGGAACCCAGTGTCAAAACACCATGGATGCTGAGAGTTTGGAAGGACTTTAAAAGGAGAAAAAAAATGTAAATGTGACAAATATACAGGTTCAAAAGTAGAAATTGGATAAGTTATTCTGTTGTTAAAATTTCACACTCCTTCTTACTTTTCTCTGCCAGACATAAGTCAATGAGTAAGATGATTCATGGCAGTTTTCTATTCATTATGCATCATGTATTAATAGTAATTAGGAAGAAAAAAACCAAGCAAAATCTATATATACAGTGCTGAAATTTAATCCCTCAAGAAAGACCTTATGAATTGAAGGTTTGGATTCAAGGAACAGAGTCTCTCTCATCTTCATTTCTCTGAGGGGATTTATAATCCCTGGTATATTTGGCTGAAGTTTATCTTTCTATTTCTCCTGTTCAAATATCTGGCAGAGAGTTTCTGAGATTTACTTACCTGCCATAACCACAACTCATTGACAATGTATTCCCAACCATTATATTGGATATTAAGAAAAATTTCTTCACTGAGAGCATGGTCAGGCATTGCAACAGGTGGCCAGGGAAGTGGTGGAGTCACTGCCCCTGAAAATGTTCCAGAAACGTGTGGACATGGTGCTTAGAGACATAATTTATTGATGGACCTGGCAGTGCTGGGTTGCTGCTTGGTCTTGATGATCCTTGAGGTCTCTTCAACTGTAATGATTCTATGATTCTAAGGAAAATATGCTATTAGAAGAAGTAGAGAAAGCCATGAATTAAATGTAAGTGGTGGTGTAAATGACTTCAGAGTATAGGCAGGCCGAAGGTGCATGGAATATTCATTGGATGCCTCTGAAGAACTAACAGCAAGTGTACTAAAATAAAGACATCCAAAGGAAGGCATGTTTCTACCTGCAAAAGCAGAATTTGCCTTAGGAAAACACAGTCCTTCTTGTGATGATTATTGGAACAGTTACAATCTGAGTGATGTTGAGAAATCATTTTATGTTTCCTTGTTGCTGACAGTCAGATTTGGCTCAGGCTATTGTGCAATACTTGTTTCCTTAGATGTTTTCAAGTGGTGTTAAGTTGTGAGATAGCAGCAAATATGGTCTGAAGGCAGTACATTGCACAGTTTCACACCCGGTCTTCTATTGTGAATTATTTTGGAAACTTAAATTTAAGGAAGACAGGGAGATCTGCATTAGTCTCCTTCTCTCCATGTGGAACCTTTTCTTGCTAAGGTTTCAGGGAACCATGCTTCTTTAACACTCTCTGTGAGGATAATAATAAAAAACAGTTTGGAATTAGTAGCTCAGTTTCAGTTACTTGAGTGAAGTTTTTTCCTGCATTCCCCAAGGCTGGGGGACAGAGGTTTGGTTACTTTGTCCAGTACTGTTTTAACCACTGATCACAGTGGTCAAGGTTTGGTTACTTTGTCCAGTACTGTTTTAACCACTGATCACAGTGGTCACACAGCATTTTAGAGTATAATAAGATAAATAAATTATGTGGAAGACATTAAAAGTCAACACCAAAAACTTAGTAATATGGAGGAGGAAAAAAAACCCCAAACCAGACAAACCTACTTTATTTCATCATACAGTTCCATGTAATGACTTAAGGTAAAAAAAACTCCTCAAAACATGTATTTGTATGTGGCTAAGAAACATTCATGGTGGAAATAGTAAACTGAAAGGATTTAAACCATGAAAGTACAAAAACAGTGCTCTGCAAAAATAGCAACAGGTTTGGGGATTAAATGGTTTGACATTCCATATAAAAAATAATACTTGTAAAAATTATTTTCTCTCACTCTCCCAAATCTCCTAAAGGTCTGGCATAAGGTTGCATGTCAGTGGAAACTTTTAAAACTCTTTGATTGTGGCATCAGTTGTTCACACACATCCACACATAACTCCAGAAGAGGCCAAAATGTTGAACTGGGAGCCGTAACACCTCTGCTGATATTTCAACTCACTTGCTGCTTTCTCATTAAGTCACTGGGGTTACTTTGACTCAATCATTCAGAAGATGTCTCTCCAAAGAAGGAGAAGTAAAACTATTATGATCCTTGTAGTCTTCAAATTAATTGCCTCTGGTGTTAAACTAACAGAGAGGATGGTAGATGTAATTTATGTAACATTTCTATTAACAGAAAAGAATATTAGGACTAGTCAGTTTTGGGAATAAGAGAAAACAGAAATCCTTCATAGAGTACTTACATATTTTTTGTCGATCTTATGTTACCTTTCTTGGACCTTGTTCTGTCAGCGAGGTCTGTGTCCTTACATAGCCCAGCAGCAATTATTACTTTTTTTCCTGTAGTGATCTACTCCCAGGACACTGTCTATCACCTTTTATCAGCAAAAACACCATTCCAATGGTAGCTAAACAGAAAAAATACATCGTGTCAAAATGAAACCCAAGAGGTGAGCCTTTTCAGTTGGAGACTTTTATTTGGAGGCAGAATCCAACCACCCAGATGGTTGAGATGGGTTATAAAAATGGATAATGTACTTGCTGCGAGAAATGACAGCAGTGGAAAATGCTCATTTATTTGTCTGGAAGAAGAAGAAACAACCTGGATGGAGTACAAGGCCTCAAACTGTTATCATGAATGAACTATAGAGATCAACTCTAGAAAATGTTGATAGTAATTGTCTGTGAGGAGAGATTAAGATCTCTGCTAACCCATTTGATAGAAATAAGGTTGGGTACCCCTAACGATAAGAGCTTGGTTTTTACTCAATGGGAAGAATGCCAATTGTTCCTCAAGTCTGAATCCTAGGTCATTATAATTTTATGAAGAAGTGTTCATGAAATTAAAATAAGCTCTTCACAGAGAATTCAAGATGCAATGTTCCGTAGGTAAGGAAAGAAATGCTCTAAAAACATTAACAATAATTTACTGTAGGATTAGATCATCTTTCAGTGATTACCTGGGGGAAATCTTTACCCTCTCTCTATTTCATACCACATAAAAATGCCACAGATGGTACAGAGCCCTCAAGGCTGTTTTTTCCCCAAGTTTAAGAAGTTTCTCTTGCAAAAAACCTTTGTAGAAGAGCACTGGGTGACCACTGTATCCCATCAAGTCCATGGCTATTAATTACACCAGGCTCATTCCAGCACTTTGAGTAGCCTAGGACCAAGAAGACAGAAATATAAATGTAATCTGCTCTCTTGCCTTGCTGCTCTTGGGTTTCAGTTCCTAGTCTAAACCTGCTATGAAATTGGCAGAAGTCTTTATAATAAGTAATTTGCAGTACTTTTCATTAATTTTGTTTCATACTATTTTGCTTGCTCTATTAGATAGAACAAATTACTGATGTAAGCCATGAGTATTACTGTAACAGGCTTTCTGTTTTTTTTTTTATTTTATTTGCATTGTAATTATTATATCATCAGCTCTAGACATATAGTGCTTCACATAATTAATTTCACATATGACCGTAATATAAACAGGACAAATGAACGTAGCTACATGCTGTATTCAGAGTCTTCTCAGCAGAGGGGATTTGTTCAAGTTCTTTCTCTTCCAAATGTGAGTGATTTCATGGTTTATTCATGATGGCTATCCATGCAAACATGCCTAATTGTTATGGAGAGTGTGTGTAATTCCACATTCCTAATACAGAAAACAGGAGCAGTGAGGATTTATAAACAAAGTTGACTCAGTGGGAATTATAACTTCTAACCCAAGCAATCTGTTGCTTTGATATGTTCTGAATCACAGCTGCTCACTTGAGTGGTGCAAATCCATTTCCCACTGCTCCTTGCTCCCGTTAACCTGCTGAGCCAACACCGCTAAATGAGAGCAGGGAGACGTCTCTGCCCCATTTTGCACATCCTCAACTGAATTGTTTCCTGTGTTAAATTCCCACTGAAAATAAGGGTGGGACCTGGGTATCGCTGAGGCATAAATGGAAGTGTGTGGGATTTGCTCTGGTGTTGCACTGAAGATCTGGGGCAGCCAGCAGAACATTTATTGATGAGGTTGAGTCTCAGAGGCCTGAGCTAGGGACAGAAAGTGATTTTCTCCTTTGCAAATGAAGCATGTCTGCTCTAGAGTCACTGAATAAATAATATGGTGATACCACATGACAGCATTTTTGCAGTCACTTCTCATAATACTATTTTTGACCTTTTCAAGACCACCGTTTCTTCCTTCTTAAAAATAAAAATATCTCAGTGATTTCCTCCTCCTTTTAGTTTGTATTACATTTTGAAGCTTACTTGTCAAGGTTTGCATCATAATTCATAAAGATGTTTTATCTAGATAAGTCAATCGATGGTGATAACCATCAATAGCACGTAACAGGATTAGGAATGATGAGTATTAGTAGCACAATTCATACATGGTTTTGCTTGTGTACCTAGTATTTATGCCAGATTGAATCTTCCTTAGAATGAGTAATTACACTACATTTATAAGGTAAGCAACATTTTAAATAGTCTATTGTTTAAATTGGTAGCTGTAGGGTAGGCTGAAAGGCAGCTCCATTCAACTAATTGCTTTTATGACTCAGATCTTGCAACAGATATTAGGTTTGGTTTTCTTTTACAGCCCTTTCAAGCTCTGATTTTCCTTATGAGAGAGTGTATAGAAGGAAAAAGAATGTTTTTTTGTCTGAACATTATCATCCAGAGAATAGGAGGAATAGAAGAAGGAAATCTTTTAAATGCAGTACTGGTGTTTTAAGTAAGAAGTTTACACATGCATCGAAGTGCCTGTCTTAATGAATTTTGGACTGCTCAGCAATAATACATAGAGTTATCTGTATTTCTGTATTAAAGCTGATCCAATCTGTAGCTTACTATCTTAACTCTCTGATGATCTTTTCCACTACATTTCTTCCAGAATTGTTTTAAACTTTAAAACTTCCAGCAATGCTAGAAATAGCAGAATTTTTTTACTCAGCAGCTCAGTCTGACGCTGGGAGTAAACCTATTGAAGGAAAAGTATTATTTTCACCCTATTCTTATCCTCGTATTTCATGCAGTCCTTGTATTTCACACAGCCACGTGCTGGGCTGCATCCAGAGCAGTGTGGCCAAAAGGTCTCTGCTTTTGCAAGATCACACCTGCAGTGCTGCCTCCAGCTCTGGGGCCCTGAATGTAAGAAGGGCATGAACGTGTTAGAGTGTGTCCAGAGGAGGGCACAGAGGTGGTCAGAGGGCTGGAGCAGCTCTCCTTTGAAGACAGGCTGAGAGAGCTGGAGTTCTTCAGCTTGGAGAAGACTTCAGGGGGACCTTAGAGTACCTTAAGGGGCTGTGAGACAGCTGGAAAGGGACTTCTGACATGTAGTAATAGGACAAAGGGGGAAGGCTTCAAACTGAAAGAGGATAGGTTTAGATTAGACATTGGAAGAAGTTCTTCAGTTTAAGATTGGGGGCGGGGAGGGAGGGTGGCCACTGGCTCAGGTTGCCCACAGAAGTTGTGGTGCCCCATCCCTGGAAGTGTTCAAGGCCAGGTTGGATGGGGCTCTGAGCGACTTGGTCTAATGAGTGCATTCCTGCCCATGGCAGAGATTGGAACTAAAAAATCTTTAAGGTCCCTTCCAGACCAGAGAATGGATAACACTGCATTTCTTTTTTAACTTGTACTTCTCTAAAGGGAGATTGAACTAATTATGTTTGTTAAAAAATCTCAGAGTAAACAGAATGTTTCCCTCTTCAAACCAAGACCTGTCACAAAAAGGTTCTCCCTCTCTGCCTGTCAGTAAGAGGAGTTTGTGAACTCCCACAATTAAGGTCTTTAAATGAGATTCAGGCATCTGACTTCAGTGAAATGGTGTATGGGTGCCTGCAGCTGCTGTTTACTCCTTTTGTATTTGTTTGTTTATGTTCTTGTGAAAAGATGGAGCATCAGTTTACACTGTGCACCATGTGGCAAAAAGGAAGCTCCTGAATGGTGTCTGAAGAAGAATTTTGTAAAACAGTATCCACAGGGAAGAAAAGTTACAGAGTATATGTTTTTTTTCTTCTGCCTGTAATGTTTTGCTGGTACTATGGATGAAATCTGAAATATACTTTGCATTTTGGGATCTGCTGATGAAAAATGTCCAGGTTCAGATTTGTGTAAATGATTCTCTTTGTCTTTTGTAAGAAATAGATGCTTATCCCTGCTTTGTTTTGTTTTCAAGTGATTTAACATACTACATCCCGCAAAAGGGAACAGGAGATGGTATCTTTCTACAAAGATAACTTCTGTAAAGATAGCTAATGCTTTTTCTGGCCCTTTGTCCTCCAAAATGAGATTGTGAAATGGAGTAACTGGCAATTGAATTCCCAGCTAAGGGTTAGTCTTTTTTCCTCATTTGTGCTGCCTCTGGATGTGAGAATTTAACACTCTGTAAATAGCTTTGATTCCTGTCCTACTGTAAGTGTTGCTACTACTGCTAATATTCTAACCACTGTTTTATTAACGTTGCTTTAATATTATGCTTTAGTACTTTTAAATACACAACTTTCTGGAAAGAAAACCCAAATATATACTCTAATTACCTTGATGTTTCAGCTAAGGTCATTCTAGTTTTAATGAAAATCAGCATTTTAGGTATATTAAGTAATGTAGCTCCTAATAGCTTGTCATTAATAAGGTTTTAGAATTCCTCCTGTATTAGGATACATGTGAATGCAAATAATGTACTTCAGCAACTTTGATTTGGTTTCAGAACCAGTTTTACAGTAATACACTAAAATACAAACCAAAGAACAGATGCACATGATTTATAATTAGCAGAGGAATACTTATTAAAGAAGTTCCTGTGGTGGCTGGACCATGGGTGGACCAGCAGGTGCCCACCAAGCCACTCTATCCCTCCCCTTGTCAGGTGGACAGGGGAGAGTACCTATGATACATGGCTCTTTAGTTGAGAGCAGTCTCTCTCCAATTACTGTCATGGGCAAAATAGACTTGGGAAAATTAGTGTAATTCATTACCAAAATAGTGGAGTAGGATAATGTGAAATAAAATCAAACCCTAAAATACCTGCTTTCTACCCCTCCCTCCTTCCTGGTCTCAACTTCACCCCTCATTTCTCTACCTCCTCCCACTCAGCAGGGCAAGGGGAGTGGGGACAGTGGTTAATTTATCACACATTGTCTCTGCTGCTCCTTCCTCTTCAGGGGAAAGTTTCCTCACGCTCCTCCCCTCCTCCAGCGTGGGGTCCCTCTCATAGGAGATAGTCCTCAACAAACTTCTGCGATGTGGTTACTCCCACGGGCTGCACTTCATGTACTGCTCTAGTGTGAGTATCTTCCACAGGGGGCAGTCCTTGAGGAACAGACTGCTCCAGCTTGGGCTCCTCTCTCCACTGAACCACAGGTCCTGCCAGGAGCCTGCTCCAGTGTGGGCTTCCCCAGGGTTACAGCCTCCTTTGAGCATCCACCTGCTCAACATGGGATCCTCCAGGGACTGCAGGTGCATCTCTGCATCCCTCTTGTCCTCTGTGGGCTGCAGAGGCACAGCTGCCTTAGCATGGTCTGCACCAGGGGCTGCAGGGGAATCTCAGCTCTGGCATCTGCAGCACCTCCTGCCCCTCCTTCTGCACTGACCATGATGTCTGCAGGGCTTTTCCTCTTATGTGTTCTCACTATTATTTCTGGCTGCAGTTGCTGGTTTTTCCCCTTCTTAAGTACATTATCCCAGAGGCTCTGCCACCATTGCTGATTGCATTTTGGAGCTGGTTGGCACAGTCTCTGTTGGATTCTGACAGCTTCTCATAGAAGCCACCCCCACAGTTGTCCACTACAAAAACTTTGTCACAAAAAGCCAATACAGCTCTTCGGTAGAAAAAGGTGGAAGACATTTGGACTCTGTGGTGGCTGACTTTTATTGCAGATGGTGTATAGGAGCTACATGAGAACCAAGCCAGTAGGGTAATTTCTTCTTGACTAGAACTATTGCAGTACTGCTTATATTCAGGACCTGTCATGGCTTTGGAGATGAGTCTCTTGGTGTACTGAGGAAACAAAGAAATTAGAAAAGATACAGCAATGAGTGTCTACAGGAAAAGTGAAGGTATAACCCTCTGAGGGGGATATATATGGAGGGACAATCCAACTGGCCTCAGTGCCTGAGTGCCCTGGTGCACATACAGTTGCACTGTTTTTGAAACAGTTCTTAAATGACTGCAGTTTTTTATCCAAATGTTTAAGAAAAATTAGTTTTGGTTTGCATTTTTGGGGTCTGAGTAGAACTCCGCAGCCTATATAGTAGAGCTGGGAGAGACAACATCCTATTTGTAAATTGAACCTAGTGAGTTTGTTTGATCTGGTCTTGGTTTGTTGGTTTCTTTGGGTTGTTGATTTTTCTTTGTTTTCCCCAGAGAAAAGTATTCCAGAAATGAAATACAATTTCTTCTATGTGATTTTCACATAGCATGGGTCACAAGACTGTGTTTGTTTTAAGGTGGTGTGGTTTCACCCCAGCTGGGAACCAAGCACCACACAGCTGTGTGCTCACTCCCCCACCAGCAGCATCAGAGAGAGAGAATTGGAAGGGTAAAGGCTGGAAAGCTTATGGATTGAGATAAAGAAGTTTAATAGGGAAAGCAAAAGCTGCACACAGAAGCAAAGCAAAACAAGGAATTAAGTCCCCTTCCCATGGGCTGGCAGGTGTTCTGCCACCTCCAGGAGAACAGGGCCCCATCATGTGTGATGGTGACTTGGGAAGACAGAACATCCACACCAAATGTCCCCTCTTCTTCCTTCTCCCTACTTTATATATTGAACATGATGTCATATGGTCCCTTTGGTCACTTTGGGTCACCTGTCCTGGCTGTGTCTCCTCCCAACCTCCCTTACACACCCAATTTCCTCCCCAGCGTGGCAGCGCAACAAGCAGAAAAGGCCCTGGCTCTGTACAAGCCCTGCTCACCAATAACAAAAACATCTCTGTATTACTAGCCCTGAGTTCAGCACAAATCCAATACACATCTCCATTCTAGCCACTATAAAAATAATTATTCTACACTGTCCAAAACCAGCACATAAGGAAAGGTAGAGACTGGACTTTTGTCTTGCACAAATAAATGAAAAAGACCCCCATTGTTATCAGATATCATCTCCACGGTAAAAATAGCTGCTTGATTTTCTTCCACAGACATTGAATGAAATGAAACAAAGCAAGTGAAGTGATACCAGCCTTATTAATGACATCACCTTGTTATGCTGATCTTGTATACATTTTTTTATATAGAAGTCTTTTGCTTTGCAAGTTTTTTGGGGGTTTTTTTGGATTATGAAAGTCAGATGCTGCTGCGGGGTTCACAGCACGATTTCAGAAAGTAGACAAACCCAAAGGGTATTTTTCCCTCCTTGAAGTCATCAAATGGGGATCCACAGCATGCTCCCACTCTTTAAACTGCATACATGACAAAGTTCTCCTTTTTTCCACCTACATTGAAGCTGGTGCCACAGGATTAAACTTTTCCAGTGATTTATCTCCAGTAATTCAAACATCTGCAGCCAAAACCTGGGGACAGCTTTTCTGCTATGTATTGTTTCCCTTTGTACATATCCCTGAAGCCAACAATCACAAAAAGAGGAATAGTGCTCATCAGTCATTCAGGGAAAGCTTCCTTCCTTCCCCAGCAATAAGGGGTTAATTCAAACTTTTTTTTTTTTTTTTTAAATTTTCAGAAGTGTGGTTGTAAGCATTTTGTTATTTCCACTGCTGTCACAGTCGAAGGTCACAGATTAGACAATTTAACTATGTTTGTCCTGTCTTTGCTCATCTTGTCCAATCTTGGGCACACATATTACACAGACCTCACAGCAAGGGCATCCACAGTGACTCTGGGTGTGGGATTTAACTTCAGAGAAGTCATTGATTCCTCTGCTTTGCAAGCAAGTTTTCTACAGCCTTGGGACACCATTTCCCAACAGATAACCAAGTAGTCATGTTCAGGAGAAAATGCAAGCCCTGATGTTACTGGGAATAGCAAGAAAGTCTTCATCTGGTAGCACTGGAGTAAAAGGATATATGAACAGACTACAGAAGATTAAAAAATTATGGAAGATTTTGGTGATTTTTCTGGAAGGCAGGCATTACCTTCAATGAAAAGGTAAGGGACAAGAGGTGAGAGAATTGCTCTGAACCTTAGATGGAGTAATGAGTGTGCATGCCCTCTCCAAATGTGAAGCCATGAGCCTTTTCCCATGAATATCTGTACTCCATGTCTTTATGGAAAACCGAAACACTTTCTAGAGAATTATTTTCCTTTTAAAAATGTAGAGTGTTTAAAAATAACACACAATTATCTCAAATTTTTTCTCTCCTAGAATAATTTTTTTCAAAAATAATCTACTCTGTATCCTTCTCTGTTCAGCTAAAGAGGTTTTCTCTGCTTGACAGACAGAACAAAACATTTTGAACCAAGTATGTGCTTACCTCTGGGGCAACATATAGTTGTATGAACTGTGAGTGTGTTACTGAGCAGTGCATATCTGGAAAGCCTACAGCTGACTGATAGGGCATGTCTGAGCCTTGGAGAAGACAGAGGGGGATTTAGGTTGCTTTTCACACTAGGATTACCAGATGGTTAAGTTTGTGTACCCACAGCTATCAAACAGTAAAATTGAATTCCTTTAATGGATTTGATTTTTTAAATTATTTTTATTTAGAAAAAGTTAAGCAATCCTTGTGGTTAAATAAACTGTGAAGAAGGTTTTGAAGTTTGTGGAATTAATAGAAAAGTCTGTATAGCAAACTAGGACTGTGAATTATCCAGCATGATCATATGTTAATAGTGAGAGTCCCAAGGCCTTGCACATTGAGTTAGAAGGGAAGTCAGCCTGATGGCAATCATGAGTTCATAGGACAATTCTCTATTTGTAAATACATGTTATTTCCCTTTTCTGCTTTCCTAGTCTTTTGTGCTGTCTCTTTTTCTCCTGGGCTCTGGTCTTTTGCTGAGATTGTACCAATTTTTATAAAAAAAGGTATGGATGGCTGAATGGCTGAAATCGTTGGTTTTCATAATCACCGAGACAGGTAGAAGTAATATGGATTTACTTCTAGAGATGGATTTCTTGACAGTCTAAAGATGACATTAGAGATGGTGGAATGCAATCTCTCATAATATCATAACATTGCTTCAGAGTACTATTTAATATGTTAGGAACTTGGATATGCAGAAGCTACAGTGTTACTGGAGTAGAATCTGGGGAAGGCATCACTGTTTGAGCCGCATGTTCAGCTTGTGTGAGTGCCAGCAGAGACAATTTACTCAGAGGATTTGCTGTCCATCTGTCTCATTACTTAATGAGGAGATGCTGAAAATGAAACTCAGACACAGAGGTGGATTTTAAAAAATTTGTTATATTTTACCTTTAACATGGTGGTGAAAAAGGCCCAGCTACCTTGAAAATCATTTGCACCTGTTCCTCAGTTTCCTGTCCCATCCCATGGCCAGGATGAGGATGTTCATCCAGTTTTTCTGCCTGCACAGGTTTCATATTCCTATTTTTCCCCTCCTCAGGGCTCTACTAGTCTTGGCTGCAGAAGCACTTTTAGGAGTTGGCTCCTTTCAGTCTTTAAATGTTGGACATTGATTGCAGACTGGACAACTTTTCAGTCCTGTTCCTGCTGTTTAATGCCAGGCCACCGAGGGGCTGCTGGTGAGTGAGAACATTAAACAGAACTTTGCTCATGAGACACTGTGACAGCCTTGCCTGGAGAGATAAATTACTTATCCCAATGCCAATGAAACAGTCAGACCAGGGGCATTTGGGAACTACATTTCAGACTTTTGACTCATGTTAGGTGTGGGGCTGTGGTTAAATGGCCCTGTTATGATGTCAGGACTTCCCAAGGAAGGTCAGGCCCTGGATGTGTGTATGTGTATTAAGTGTTGAGAAGTACAAGGATAGAATTGGAGGAAACATCTGCCAGTATTGCACCTGTGCCCTCAGACTCAATCTCCGCTGTTAAAGTAAATAAACAGAAAGGCATTAATATTTTTATTTGGGCTCAGATTTATAGGTGTGTGTCATTCCCTGTCTTCCCACAGGGAACAGACAGACAGGGAAGAATATACATGAAGGTCTGGCTGCCTTCTCA
This sequence comes from Notiomystis cincta, assembly GCA_013398075.1. Lineage (NCBI taxonomy): Eukaryota > Metazoa > Chordata > Aves > Passeriformes > Notiomystidae > Notiomystis > Notiomystis cincta. The sequence goes on along the minus strand of VZRX01007806.1, from coordinate 105,289 downwards.
ACAACTCTCTCCTTCCAGGGCATGCCAGCTTTCTGCTTCAATAAGGCACGAGCCAGGGGGTGACTTCTCAGACATTTTGAGCTTTACAGTCCCTACCAAACCTTTACAGAGTAATATTGAATGGGAGAGGCCAGCATCAACTCACTGAGTGTCAGCATGGTAGGGAAGTGCTAACAGCAGGAATGGGATGGAGAGCCTCCAGCAGAGTGCTGAGTGTATTTTCTGCACTGCCAAGGAAATACTGTGGGGCTGTGGGAAATTAGGTACTAGTGCAGTCTGCTAGTGGTTGAAATATACACTTTTTCTGACAAGAGTCAAATGACTTTGGCAAATATGAAGCCATCAGAGTTAATTTTCTATTGCACTGTATCTTGCATAGATGTTTTCCCAGCAGTGAGTGGATGTTAAACCTTAATGGTGAATGTAAAGCCACTTGGCCTTCCCTCTATTCTTGTATAAATCATTACACCTGATGTAGGGCAACAAAGAATTAAGACTGCTGATTCTGTTTTTAATCTAAGAATAATAACCTGTTCAAGACATTCTATGACTCATGCTCAATGAAAGTGATGCTGGTTACGTAGTAATTTGGAGCTAAATTTGATTTTACACCTGCACTTAAGGAAATATGATAAAATTGCCAGTGATGAAGTGGAATCAAAAGGCACAATGAAAATCTTACCGTAAGCGTTCATCATCTTTGGTTTCCCTTGGTTTTAGCTTGCTGCTTTGAAAAGAATAATAAAATGACAAACTGGGCTTGGTTTAGCATTAAAGAAGAGCTGGCACACTTTCCCAGACCAAAGTGCTGACATCAGTCTTTGATTTGTTTCTCTAGCAGGACATAGATAATGTCTTCAAAACAACCAATATGGATGTCACCTCTGTTTTGCTTTCCTATATATGTTTTCCTTGAAAGCTTTTTAAAAAAACTTCTGTTAAAAGTTCTCATCTTTGTTTAAGGCAATTGTCTTTGTTAACAATTCAGCCTGAATTTCCGGGACATCCCAGGTTTTGCTGTTGACTGCTTTTATTAGAGCTGCCTTGTTTGTATCAGATTGTATCATTCCCAGGACTAGAGCTTTCTGAGGAAGTGCTAATGGCTGTTTTTATCACGTATCAATCAATGTCATGCACCACAGCCCTGAAAGTTAGAACAGAGAAGTCAGTTATTCTTGTCGTCCTTGATTTTAACCCTTAGGACTTCTGATTGGTGTAGTGTTGCTCTTTCCCACGTTGCTACCTACTCATGTATCAGCTGTGTCCCTTACTGCCAGTTCCAGCTCTATTTCCGTCGCCTGCATCTACATCCGTCTTAGCAGAACTGTTGAAAGAAAACCTATTGCAAGAGTGAGCAATGCTTCTCGAGTCTGTTTCCAGCCTAAACAACTCTATCATTTCATTTGCAGCTGCGATTCCTGCACATTGACTGATATTCAGGTTCTGAAAGAGTTTATTTAGATGATCCGGAATTTTGGTCCCTTCATGTCTCATCAGTATTTTGCAATCTGCTGCATTGCTGATACCGCAATTTGGCGAGCTGATATTTTTTTGGTGTGAGTTTTTGTAAATACCGAGAGTGAAAAAAACCCTCTTTGCATTCTCTCTTGCAGTGATCCTCTAATTCTGCCCTCTATTGACATATCCCTGCTTATTGTCTCCCAGTATATCTCTTGATCAGGATACTGGTGTTCCTCTTGTGCAGTCTCATTGTGATGTCTTCTTAATGTAAGTATTTGTACTCCAATTAGTTGCTTCTTCATTCATCCTCATTTGCTGCTGTCTATAGGTCATCTCTTTGTCCCAAACCATCCATATCTGCAATGTTTCCCTGGGGAGGAGAGAGACATAACAGTGTTTTTGTCTTGTTTTCTACTTCTGTGATCATAGTTTTGGGTCCGGTTGGTTGTTTATGTATTCTGTTCATCACTGACTTTTGAGACTTGAAAAAAATATAGTATTTATATCTGATGTTTTCTTCACTAGGATGCAAGCTGCAGGTATTTCATCTTGGCAGGATTTGTGAATCTTTGACTCCAGAAGAGTGATAGCTGTGGAAGTCAAAGTCCCAATGTGTCTGTTCAATTGGGTCTTTGTTCTTTTGGTGTCAGAGAAGTCTGATAGTAACAGTTTTGCAGCTTTCCTTAGTTAATTCCATTAGATTGGTTGTTTGAGACTAATTCTCTCTGAGACCATTTGCAAGGGTAGCGTTTAAGCCAGTGGACTGAAAATCTGGTGGTTTTAAGCTGCTGCTGAATTTTTGGTTTGTGCCAGACTTCTGTTTTTTAAAGCATACTTAGCTGAAAGTCATCTTACACTTAGCTCTTTCTTATGCTTTTTACCTTTTACTACCTTTTTGTAGCAGTGGTAGCTATTGGGATTTCAGATTACAACACTTTGTTCTGAGGCCATTTCCAGTAGTTCTTTTTGGTCTAAATAAAATTCATCATGAAACAAATATTCATTTATATGTCAACTATTAAAGATATATATATATAAACTTATATCAATATATAAAAATAAAAATATTAGAGATAAATGTCAAATACTTATTCATATTACAACAATGAATTCATCTCCTTAGAACTCCTAATTTACATTTGAGATGTAGGATGTAGTGAAGATTAAAGGTCCATATTCATTTCCTGTGAACTTACTGACGCTTCAAATCTGTGCAATTTCTTGCTGACATTCACATACAACAACAGTGCACTGCTCTCATAAAAGCACAGAAAACAGGGATGTAAGGAGACCATTAGAAGAGGTGGACTGGATTCACTTTTTCTCTCAGTAAAGTCCTTGGGAGCTCATAAAAATTACAGTGGTGCCATGAGTTTAAATGAAAGCAAAGCTTGACCCACTGTGGTGAATTACTGGTGTTCCTTTGAATATATTAGTTCTTCCTAAGTGAGTTCAGCACTATTGTAGCCGAGGGAGGATGGGCAGTGGCTGCTCAGCCACAAGGCCACTTGAGACCTAACAGTGTGTATGGCAGGCTATCTGCTTCTTGTCCTCTTCCTCCTCGTAAATGTGCCTTGAATTTGATTTCAGCGTGATTGAATGAACATGCCCGAGGTTGGGAAGGCATTTGTATTTGTGCATAGAAGTCCTAGAGAATTCAGTAAGATCCCAGTGTTGCCTGTGACTCTTATCTCCTATAGAGAGGGGTTCACCCTCTCGTTTATGTCTTTCTCAGCCTACCCAGATCTGCTTGCATCTCCCTTTGTATCTGAATTCAGAAAGAGTGAGAATAGGCGTAACATTGTGCCCCCCGTGGTGCTTGCAAATTTATGCCTCTCTGATAGGTTGCAATTGTTAGGGAGAATGATCAGGGAATGGAGTAGATCTCCTGGAGACACTCCCTCCCACACCAAGAGAGGGACAAAGAAATCCTTTTTGTTATCTGATTAAAAGAAATAGAGGCACTACCAAATGAAATTAATTTAGTGAAATGATGAGGCTGTAATAATGATGCCCTGGCATTACTTCACAGTTTATCCATCACAGTGCAACATCTCTGCATGATAACTGAGCAGCAGTGACATAAAATCAACAAATGCTGTGAGGTAGTAAAAGCATGTTGTAACGTAATTATGTAGTGATACCATCTCTGCCCATTGAAATAGTCCCTCTGCCAGCAGCTATGGCAAGCTGAAAAAATCAGGCAGTACATTTGAATTAGAAGAGATAAACAAAATCAATCAATGTATGTATTATAGCTGTACATTTCCTATAGATGGCAACTAGTTTTACTTCTAAGCAGAAAACTGCACATGTAATAGTCTCAGTGTACTCAGCACCTATTGGCATCAGCTACAGTAAGTTGATTGTAGGAATTTGCAATGGATCTCAGTGGAGCAATGTAAATGAGTGATGTTGCCATTACAATATTCATTCCTATATAGATTTTAATTTCTACACAAGTTCTCTTTGTTTCTGAGTGGAACTGTATTGACACAGTATTTTGTCCATGCAAAATCCATAGTGTCTGCAATAACAATAGCCCAGTGGATTGCACTTCAAATATGATTATAGACAATTCATTTCTCCAGACCAGTAGAACATAAAAATTTACAAGTCAGAACTGTTGTGCCCTTTTCCCTTGAATTTGCAGTGCACTTTGATACCGTTTCTTGGAATATATCAGCAAACGTAAAACTGTTTCTATAAGAGTGTTATAGTGAAAATTTATATGAAGAATAAAATTCAAGCACTGAACAGTGAAATGTAAAAAGTAACCAAGATGATGAATGTTCTTTCCAGTCTATACAGTCTATCCAATAAGTGCTTAGGATGAACTCAGTCACTCTACCTCCACTTTCTTGTCCTGCCTTAAAGTCTGTGCTAAGCATCTGCTCACGCCAATTCACAACTGTGCATGTTAAACATGTGTGGGTCCACAGTCACACCCATGCATCTGCTGCAGCCCTGAGCTCATGTCCAGTATTCCTTCCAGTTCTGGAGCTACACCAGCTCTACTCACTGCTGGTTTGTTGTCTGCTTTGGGAGTCAAAGTAGAGCATGTATAATTACAGCAAAGTTTGATGCTGAATGCTAAGTCCTTTCAAACCTCCAGGGATAAATAAAGGGATAAAGGAAATATCTGTTTCAAAGACAGAGAACAGTAGCTTTTGCTTCCCTGAAGTCACAGAACGAGCAACTACTTGAACCAAGAATAGAAGCCTGAGGTTCACGACTCCAGTGCTGAGTCTAAATTATGCTTAAGTAATACGAGCTTGTGGGAATTGTTAATCACTTGCTTTTCTTTCCCTCCGCTTTAGAACCCTAGAATATCTGAAAATAAAATAAAAGTTATATTCAGGAGGATAATGGATTAAATTGGAGTTGCACGACAATTAAAGAACCACAAATAAGATTTTGTGTTGCAACAGTGTTTAATGAGCTGTGAAAAATCAGGGAAGTATGGAGAGAGAACTGAAAGGAGACACAGTATTTTTTGGGGGTGTAGTTGTAAAGAAAGCACGTAGGAAAGGGAATTCTATAAACCATCTCAGTGGAAACTATTGCTGAAGAAGTAATTTCTATGAATAATGACCTTATGTCGATTATCTTTGTCATGGTTTGGTTCAGTTTTGAAAACTTGGTCATGCCAAGCAGATCTTCCAGGATTGTCATATGTATTCCACTTTTATCTTGCAGGTGTTTCCTGCATTTTTTTCCTAAATTTTCATTGCTCTTGCTCATCTTTGAATTTCCGTTATGTAAAGATGGTTGATTTTCAGTCTCAAGAAAAAGTAGACAGTCACTGGCTAGCTGCCTTTTCATTATAATTTATTTGAATCTGAGTTTACACTGGGTGTAATCACTGATGAATATTCATGCAATCTAGTATCTTTGAGGAATTGTTATCCTGTTTAATCATGCTTTAAAGCTTGTGATCCTCTTTCCTGTTGATAATGCTTCTTACCATATTTCCTGTTGTGAAGAGACTGAGCCACTCAAAGATGCTGAGCTTTGGTAGTAATACGGGACACGGTGCAGAAGTGGGATATGTTTTCATCCTTTATGAGAGCTGAGGCCAATGACATGCCTGGTATTGTCTCTGGGAAGCTGATAAGAACAAATATTCCCTGATGCTGGGAAAGCAAAATAAGCAATATATTATGTTTTTTCTATGCTATCAGAGGGCAAGACTCATTCACTTTTCAAGGCAATGTCACCTTCAGCAGCCCCTTTGCTTGTCACTCAGGTCACTCCCTAAAGCAGGAGTCCGGCTGTTCTCCAATTTCAAGAATTAATCTTTTGCGTAGAGGGAATTTAGCAAGCAGTACTGACAGAGCCTGCACCAAATTGTCTCTGGCTTAGCCTCCTCGTGCTGAATACACAAAAGGACCTCTGTGCCCCTTCCCTCCAATTGCTAATGAAGCTAATTTCAGTCTCTGGTTGCAGCTTCTGGGGGTTTCTATGCCTCTCTTTACATACAGTCTTAGTGCCCTAAGACAGGCAAATCAGAGATGGGGGTCTCATTTTACAGACCTTAACATGATGACTAAATATTTATACTTTAGTATAGACTGTCTATACTATGGTAAGACTGGCACCTGTTGCACTTTTTTTGACTAAATATATTATACTAATAAAGTAAATGTATTTTATATAATGTATTCTATTTCTTAATGGTAATAATAATATATATAGTAATATATAGCAAACCAGAAACAAGCACATCACCCTAAGAATTTTCAGTGTTTCTTCATGTCTTGCGAATTTTTTTTTCCTTGTTCTTATAGAGATTCTGTAGGATTTGTGTTCTGTGGGGTTTTTTTTCTGTCAGCTTCTTAGAGGGCTCAGACCTGGAAAATTGCTCTTACATGGGCAGTTATAGATTGCTTGAGACACTTGTTTTTTATTTCCCTGGGAATATTGCAAACGTAGATAGAGAAACAGTCCTAACTTCACTTAACTGATCTCTACAATTCAGTGTCTTGATGAAAACAATTCCTGATGTGGCCACCTTGGCTGTGCTCTGATGGTTCCCTTGCACAGTCTCCATTCCTGCGGGCTCGCTGATTACACGTAGGCACCTTTTCTACACCTCTATCATAGCACTTGTTTTGTCTGCTATGAGATGTACCATTGGTGTGTACAGACAGGCTTTGGGGCAGAACAGTTCTCCTTCCATTTGTCCTTCCAATAGCAGCTATGCACAGCTGGGTATTGCAGGAATATTTCTTAAAACTTAAAAGCGCCAATCACTTTTCAATCAGTCAGTGTTTTTGTGTAGGTTTTTAATCAATGACTAATTGGAGAAGGATTAGTGCAGAGTATTTATTCCCCAGGCTCTCTGCAGTGTCCAGACACGGCATTTTTTTACTTCACAGGAACATTGTGAGGGTGATGTGGGATGCAGTGCTGCAGGGAGTGGAACAGGAAGGGGCACATATGTCCGACTCCAGCCTTCCTTTGGGTACATTCCATTCCTTTGGTAAATGAAGGTTCTTTAACTTGTCCTTCTGTTATTTTGAGTTTTGGTTAAAACTGGAGTTTCTAGTGTGCCATAAATACACTTTATATAATGATTTCCCTTTCAGACTCCTTAAAGGAACTACAGTAGTTTTTTTCTCAGAAAAAAATCCAACCCTCATGCTTTCCTAAATTAGTAAAAATAAGAAAATTTTAACGTATTTTTAAGCAACAGTATTTTTGAAGGTTAAGTAAAAGTTATTGTCATCACAATTTACACTTACATGTATTCATCTGTCATCTCTATATTTTAGGATTATTTTTTCTTCATAGCTATCTGTTAAAGGAGTCTAAAAAGGTTGATGACAGTGATGTATACAGGATGTTTAGAAGACTAATTTTTTCCCCCTCTCCTTTACAAGCTATTAAAATCTTCTAAGCATATTAAGGCTAGGTCCTAGCTCTTTGCTCAACTTTTTCTATTCAGCCATTAAGCTCTTGACAAGATGCCTGAATCCATCTGTCCCACAGTAATTTAGGAGCCACTAAGGCACCTCGGTTTTCAAATGAACTAGGGAAGTAGTAGTTTTAAATGTAAGAACATGCTTCTCTGGAGTAAAAGATTGGCATTCACCTCTACTGAAAGATGTTCTGGGCTGTCTTTATGTAGTATGGGATGTTCATTACATTATTACTGACATGCACAAAGAATTGAGACTTGGGTGCCGACCAGAAAGAAAAAAAAGTTGCTGTCAGTTCTATTTCAAAACCATTTTGCTTGATACAAAATCTATAGAATTGATGATGCCAAATGTTGATCTCTTTTCCTCCTGTTTTTCCATCTGTGCCTTCTCATATTGCATTTAATATTTTTTTTTTTTTTTTAAAGCAGATATAGAATTTGGAACAAAATTTAACGGAAAGCTTAGAGGTTTTGTTCTTTTTCCCCTCTGCAATAATTGCCTGAGAAAGCGAATAATTAGTTCAAGTGATCACAGGACACAGAGCCCGCAGTTCCTGAGTCCCTACTCTATTGTCAGACACTTGCCTTGGGAAGTCATTTCATTTCTCTGCTTACAGTGGAAAACTGTACTTGCTAATTTCTCAGGAGTATAACACAGCTAATGTTAGAAGAGGATGGGGAAGATCCATCCTGTTTTGCTTAAGGATGTACCCTATGGCCAGATTCTTTAGGTCCTTTTCAAGATCCTGGGTTTCATAGCCCTTCCTTAGCCTCTCCATTTCTTGCCATGATCTCTCTTGATCAGACATTGGGTTTTTTCCCCTCTCAAGCTTAGGAAACCTTATTTCTACTTGATGTTGTGTTCTGACAGAGTTTTTCCTTCTCAGTATCTAGGGAGACTGCACGTAAATTCTCTTTCTGACCTAGGATTTTCTTTGCTTCCCCCTTACCCTGCTTGCCCTGACAGTTTCTTCCTCTCATTCCCTCAAAGAGCTAGGGTGCCTGGTCTCCACAGCTACTAATTATCTAATAATTTCTGAGATGTCTTTCTTTTTTCCAGATATTTCTCTGGTCCTCATTCCTATGAAACCAATTCTCAAGCAAGTTATTTTCTCCATTTTAATGAGCCAGCATCCCTTTACATGTTATCAAAGGACTCATTTAACTTTTTGTGAATAGCTTTGGCCCAGTAACTGACAGGCAACATGACCATTGTTCTTCAAAACATTTGTGAAGAAATAGATGCATCAAAACATCACGGTGCTAAACATTATGCACCTAATTCCTTAACTAGGGCATCACAATTCACAGCATGTGCTGCTTTTCTAGTCCCAGGATTTGGACTGGACCCAGCTTCTTTTATTATTAATAACATCAGTAGCTACAAACTTTTTGAGTTTCCTCTGACCAAATATGTGCATAACTGGGCCTCATTTTTACAAAATCAAAGCGTGTTCCCTTCTCTTTTTTTGCCTAAAAATGTATCTACAGTCCTTTTATTAGTTTTCCTTTTATTAGGCTTCCTTTATCCTGCTGTACAATGTCTCTCTGAATCTGGTCTACCTTATAATGTCCCATGAAATAAGGCAAAACTTCCTGTCACAATTCACAAAATACCAGTTTGTCCAACACCCTTCTTTGCCTACAGTTCTCACTCTCAGTTTTCTGAGTTTCCTTTCTAGATAGAAACTTATCCAATGTGCTGTCATGGATTTCCTGCCACTCCAGGTATGGGAGTTGGGATCTTCACTTGCTGTGCTACATATACATGCCAGCTTGGAGGTGATGGATGCCTTCTTACCAGTGCAATCCTTTTCCTTCTTTTCCCCATGATGGGAGAGGACTCCAGATCCTGTAGCTATGAGTGATGTAGTGATTATTCATATGGAAGGATCTCTAGAGGAAGCGATGGCTTAAAGGAAGGGTGACCTTGTCCATCCTCCCCAGTGCCACCTTTCCTGACTTCACAAAGCTACATCTTTGTGCCAGAGATTTCTCTATGTGCTGAGTCTCTACAGGTCTTATTCAGTCATTCAGTCTCAAGCAAGTATAAAATCCCAGCATCTTTGGGTCAGGCACATTGTAGGAACGTTTTGCCACATCTGAATAAAGCTCTCGGTAGAGGGTCTTTTACAGTTTCTGATTACTTTCTAACTAAAAACTGTCCTCTTGATTAATTTCCTTTTCTTTGAAGAACTTGAATTTTCTTTTCTTATTTATCTTACTTCAACATATGCAAGGAATAAGTGGCCATACAAAAAATAAGTGGCTTTGAAGAGCCGCTATGAAGCAAAGTTTGCAAGAAACTGGGTGCCTTAGAGTAAATTGAGTCCAGATAACAAATTTCTCAGACTCCCTGAGATTTGTTCATGAGCTACAGAGAATGCTTTGAATACAGGCTTTTTCCTGACATGCTTAGCTCTTCTACTGTGTTCACTTTTACAGAGATGTACAAGTACTGTGTTTAGCTGATTTTAAAAGAAAGTTTTTAATTTTTCTCTATTAGAGAAGCTGTGATATTTTATGGATAAGATTGCCCCTGTGTTATTAAAAACCTGCAGGGTAAAGTAATCTCACAGTAATACCAATAACCTTTGCCTACACTCTTGACATTCCTGGCCTCTCACAAGTATAACAGAGCAGAAATTGAATCTGCACAATGTTAGATGGGGTTCATCTGCTGAACCATGCTTTTTCTATGACTCTATTTCTACGTTACAGAGGAATATGTACTCATTAATTACTATCTAAAAGAAAAATCTGTACAATTAAATATATGCAGTCATTCATGAAAATCCTAGAAAGGCAAATTATTTGAAACACACATTCATCTATCTTCTGTCAGCATGGTCTCACAGACATACAGAAGGTCTACACAGGAGCGGTGGGTCTGATCCTTCCTAGAAGCATCAGAGTCACTGTGCACACTTGATGCTCAATACATCCTTATCTGCTTCTGTCCAGAGACTCCCAAACACACTACTCTCACTGGATGCAGGATGCAGCTGCTCAGCAGCAGTAGCCCACAATGTATCTGAAGGGTACATATTTATTGGGTTTTTTAGCATGCAGGTGGCAATTTAATTTTGCAATAGACTTTGTAGGCAGGTGCCCAATTGTGCCTTTGCACGTGCCAACTTCTGATTTCTAACAGCATGATGTGGCCATGGGGAAAGAGAAAAAGGAAACAAATACTTAGTGCAGATAAAAAGGATTGAACAAATTCTCAGTAACTTCTTTCCTGAAAGATTTCTGTGAATATTATCTCTTTTGTAAGTATTCTAATAGCAGCTGAGTTTGAAAAAGAAAATAAAGGTCTTCTCTAGAGAAGAGGGACCTATTGGGGAATATCTAGAAGGCCAAGGTGGATGTCCAAGATAAACAGACAATCAGAATCTCATAGTATAGCATAACACAGCATTGCATAGCATAGCATAGAAAAGAATAGAATAGAGCAGAACAGAATAGAATAAAGTATTTCAGGCAGAAGGGACCTACAAGGATTATCTTGTCCAGTTGCCTGACCAGTTCAGGACTGACCACATAAAAGCATGTTGTTGAGGGCATTGTGAAAATTCCTTTCTAAAACTTTCTAATAAGGCTTGGGGCATCGATCTTCTCTCTAGAAAGCCTGTTCCAGTGTTTGACCACACTCTAAGTAAAGAAATGCTTCCTTGTGTCTAGTCTGAACCTCCTCTGGTGCTGCCCTGAACTATTTCCACATGTTCTATCACTGGATCCCAGGGGGAAGAGGTCAGCGCCTCCCTCTTCTCTTCCCCTCCTGAGGGAGCTGTAGGGAGCAGTGAGACTTGTTCATATGCCCTGGGACAAAATTGGATGGAAATGAAAATGCATTCTGGTAAGTATTCTGACCTTGCTCTTCAAATGACTGACTCATTTTTATGTTTTTTTTTTTTCTTTTTCATTAGAAAACACAGCCTTTTAAAATGACATGTTCATTTATGCCAATTTTTAGGCAGAGAAGCACAGTCAGGAAGAGATTTTCACCTCTCAAACTAAATTCCAATGACTTTAACACTTCAAACCTCCTAGATTTTTCCTAGTTGAAGGAAGCATGAAGAAAACTCTGCATTGCTGTTTTCACCCTGGCAATAATACAAGGTTTTTCTTAAATTGTGCAGATGGCTGTCAGATTTATTGGGTCACTTACTTGCTACATATCATCAGTTCAGGTGTCAGAACTCCTTGGGAAAGGAAAAGAAAGGCGTGCACTGTTAAAAGCTTTCATGGAAGTTGCTCAGCAGTGACAGTTTATCTCATGCTCAGCTGCCCACTGCTGCTGCAGAGTCCTTTTTACCACACAGATCCTAGCAGCCCTGGGGAGGCACAGCGTGGCAGTCTGGTGGCATCTGACTCAATGTGTGTGGCTTGGAAGTCATCATTTCCATGGGAATGACCCTCTGTCAGGAAGCAGGATCTGGAGCACTGCAGGTTTTCTGGAAAATCCCTGCATCTGCTGCCTAGTCACCCTGGAGGGGAAGGAGAGGAATAGAAAACAGATTAGCCTGTGTTATGAGACTCAATCCTTTTATTGATTGCCTTTAAGGGATGCTTTTCATGGCACAGTTAGCCAGAACTTTGGATGTAAATCCTTTTTTAGACATTTATAAGCCTGAGTTAGCAGTAAAGCATACACTTGCTGTCAGCATTCAGGCCAGAGTACAGAAGCAGTCTCCAGCCCATGCTCATCTGCTGATGCACCAAGTCCTCCCGTGACTGATGTGCTTCTCTAGAAATGTCTTCCCTCCCAGCACTGGAAGTGATCTTGAACATATATGAGCCAGTGAAACAGTCTGGGGTTGCTGTGGAAATGCTACTTTTGGACTAATGAAGTGGTCAAGATCCATACTGTGTGTAACCCACTAAGTGCTTTGAACATGAGACTGGATTGTTGACCCTTAAGAATCCTCAGTGAGTGCCAAGACACAGCTGTGTAAGGAGAAGCAAAACATCTCCAAGAAGGGGAATGAGTAGGCTTGGAACCTCTCTCTGTTATTAATGTGCCAAGAGTGGGACAGGCTCCCAGCCACTCAGGCAGCTGGCACTCATGAGCTGTGCTGCATCCCCTGTTGCTGTATTCCAAGCTGTGATGGGAATTAGGGAGAAAGGCCACTTTAGACTGGTTTGGGATGGACACAGAGTCTTACAGTCTTATATTGTGCCTTGTTTCTAGACAAAGCACTAAGATAGTTGCTATGTAGTCACTCCTGATTAAGCCTCACAAAACATTACCCTTATTAATATTTAATATTTATATGCAAATCGCAGTCAGCCAGTTAGTTTTCTCTGCAGCTTCAGCAGTTTCACAAGAGGCTTATGTTTAAGTACCTTAATTTGTCTTTCTGGGGAAGGTGAAAGTGTTAAAAGGAGTTTTAATTTGTTGTTTAGTTGTCTTGCCAGATTTTTTAGGAATCAGTTGAAAGATAGTCAGAAGAATTTATTTTCCTTTTAATTCCTGCAAGAAGCAATTGAAATGTTGATATTGAAGCAAAGACAAAGCTTGCCAGCCTAAGAAGGTGGTCTCACTTTATTGACCTACTTACCTTCCTCCCCAAGACATTTTGCTCTTTCTGTAACTTTGAATTAGCTGCAGTCTGTATTAATACACTGGATTATTGTAATTGCTTTTTACATATATAGAGTTAGATGTTAGCCTCTTACTAATAACTAATGTCATTTTTTGCTTTAAATCTGAAGCTGGGGTTTTCCTCATTTGTTGTTCAAGGTTATGACAATAATTTTCTCTCTCATCAGCTCTGGAGCAGATAACAGTGCATGATAGCATAAGATAAAGTGAGTAGAAAAATGATACTGTGATCAGACTAGGCAAAGAGTGTGCAGATTTTACCCAAAAATTGGATGGATTATGTAAAAAACTTAACAAGCCAAGAAAGTTGTGTGGTTTAACGTACTTCTTCTCTCTGGTTGAGGGAGTTATTTGACACATAGGACGCTTAGATCCTCTCAATTTGCTGATGATTTCTCAAATATCTGACACAGTGGGAAAATTGGCAGCACTTGTTTTTCAATACTTCACTGCCATTAGTACCCCAGAGCTGGCCAGAGTCTGTATGTAATATGGTTACAGCACTGTTGAGTACTGCTGAGAGCAGGGAAAGACCACTTATCTGTACCAGCCAAACATGTGGAGCTTACAGCTCAAATTGTCATTACCAAGCTCGAGCAGTGCTTGCGGCACTTGGTGTTAAAACTCTGCACGAGCACTTTCCACCCTTCTAATGACCCTCATCCACGTTGAGGGACCTCTGCTCTCACCATCATTTTCTTGCCTCCTGAACTTCACTTTGCCTCTGCTGAGCACGTATTGACTGATTACAGAACAGACACTTTTCAGAGCTGCCATACCCATCCTCATTCATTTTTAAGGGCGGTAAATGCAGGTTGGTTAAGCAGGGGGTGCTTTTATTTGTTGGGCCATTTGTCTTTTAACCTCTTCAAATACACTGGCAAAACACGGCCGGGTAAGGTGCAGAGATTTCTCTGCGGACTCAGATCTGTTGTCCTCATGTATCACTTACAGCTGCTCAAAAAGCTGTAGGAAGACATTTCACTGTGGACAGGTTGTGTGTCCTCTCATCTGAATAAAGGCAGCGCAGCCTCTGTGTACTGAGAATTCATGCAGTACAGGGGAAAGCACTGTCACTGAGGTACTTGTTTCATAGGACTAAGTAAATTAGTGTCACGACTGGGATAAAAATAATTCATTTTTACATGCTAACACATTTCTTAGCAATTTTTGATATTTCAAGTCATTATCAAGTTGATAGTTTATGCCTTGTTATCACCTATAATTTCTCCCTTGTCTTTAAGGCACGGTGTCGTTTTTTTAGGGTTATACTTGGACTTGCTCGACATATTGTCTGTCCCAGTTCAAATTCAACCTGACATCCCAAATGCAGTGAGGTTAGTGGTTTCATTGTAGCCTCAAGTGCACAGTAGTATGCTTCTGCACATATAATTCTGCTAAATTTGGACTGTAAGGGGGCCCTAGCACTGAGTTACTATGGAAACAGAATTCTTCTTTTCTTTAGAAAGAAATTCCCCCTAGGTTTAGTAGTGTGAAAAAATTCCCAATATTAGAGCCATGCGATGGTTCCCTTCATTATCCTTTTGTGCCCACACTTTCTTAATAAGAGTTTAAAGATGACTTTTTTTGACTTATCTGCTTAATATTTAATTTGGTCACTGAGTTTCCATGATATTTTATCTGAATGAAACAAAATAGTGTTCTTCTTCTCCCATAGCTGTTTGGATAGCTGTATGTATGAGTGCTAAGGATTCATAAAGGTCTTAGTCACAGTGCTGAGCAGAGCACAGGCAACACTTCCTGTTCAGTAGAATACGTAGACATAGGAAGAATCTCTTTCTAGAATGTTATCACATAAAGGCTGGAATGCCTCTGCTCATGACATTCACCATCTCACCCAGGTCTTGGGATGAAAGATTTTACAACAGAACCCAGTTAAGAGATTTGAAAGATAGGAAACTGTAGTGTTTCACATCCTTGGAAGTCTTCAAGGCCAGGTTGGATGGGGCTCTGAATAACCTGATCAAGTGGGTGACATCCCTGCCCATGGTAGATGATCTTGAAGGTCCTTTCCAACTCAAACCATTCTATGATTCTATGATTCCATGATTCCATGATTCCATGATTCTATGAATAGAGAACCGTCTTTTGTGAATTGAACATACTAGGACAGGACAATGCTTTTTCCTGAGACTATATTTACTAGAAATATTTTTAAGAGTCAGTTTAGGAGGGACTGTGGGAAAGTCCCATAGGAGGAGAGCTGAGCTAGGCATGAATGAAAGGTGCCATAGTACAGAGAGGTGCAAGGAGGCAAAATGGGCTGTGGTAGAGGAGGAAGCTGTCTAAGAGCATGTAGCATGAGGGAGCAGTGGTGAAGAGGGAAGGGACCATGGGAGCAGGGCTTGAGAAGAGAGGGGAATTAGTAGTCTTTTGAAGGAGAAGCCCTGAAACTTTAATGTGAGGAGTGTCAGTACTGGGAACTGTAATTATGTTTGTAAATGCACAGTTCACCAATGGATAGACTCAAGAGCTGAGAAACTCTCTTTCTTTGCTTGTGTGCCTGCATATAACAATTGTGTTGAAGGGGGAAAAAAGCGAGATTTTCCAATTTAGTCACAGCTTGAAATATCCAGCTCTTTTAAAATGGTTACTGTTTTGAACATAACTTTTTATTCTATATAAATATGTAAATTTTTTTCATGGTCTTTCAAGTTTATCTCTTCTCCTATAAAGATCAATAAAAATGAATATGTTTTCAAAAATATGTTTTAAGTAGTGAAAAAATGCTGAAGAGAAATATTGAAGCTCTTTTCCTATAGTACAGCTGATCTTCAACCACAACTTTCTACTCTTGTCTTGAAGAGACAGGTTTGTAAGACCATACAAAGAAAAAGGAAGTTACACTATGTGAACAATTTCTGCTCTTTCCAGTAAAAACAAAGCAAATTTAGCATTCTTGTGTAATACTTATGTAAGGGATGTGTGGCACAGAACAACAATGCATCCTTGGGAGAATATTAGCATCAAATTTTAAATTTAATTAATTTACATAATCTTCCTTTTCCATATAGTGTGGGGCTCTAGAGCTTATGGCCAGGTTCCGTGTGCTGCTGAGGGCATTTGCAATGCCCAGAGGTGCCTGGAAGAGTCTTATCATTGCAGAGCGTCCTGGGCACAGGCAGACAGTAAAGGTAGCTCTGCCTGCAGCCCTGGAAGTTGCCTTGGGAGTAGATTCCTGTTGGTAGCAGGTCTGTTATGAGGCATGAGAGAAGCACTGTACGTTACAGCAACGTCCTCTTCCCTTGTTCCTCCCCTACTGTATTGTAAAATACCAGTAGTGAGAACCACAACAAGCACTCCCAGCTTCTTAATCCTTGCCCAAGGCTGAATCCCTGGGCACTACTGTGCACACATGCTGCCTGTGTCATGGGGAAACAGCAGAGGATGGGAATTGGAGCCTTATGCAGAGGATTTCAATTACCTAACCAAATCCCCTGTCTAGCTGGAGCATCAGTCCTTACCCTTTCTGAGGACTCTCTCTGTTACTAGTTTCTACAACTAGAGATTAGCTACTGGTGCCTGTTCCAGATTTGGCAAAGAAACGTGTTGTCAAACTCACCTCTTCCACCCTGCCCCATGACTTGTTGCACAGTTGAATGTAAGTAGAGACATATGGAGAGGTTTTCAAAGGTGCAATTGGTACATAGGTGTTAATTTTTCATTTACTAATGCTAGTGAAAGACACCTTCTTGTGATGTCAGTTTTGAATAGGTTTGAATAGTAGCAACACTAGTCTAGGACTTTGCTGTCTTTGTGACTCCATTTGGAAAATAGTTTTAAACAATTTTTGGAGAGAATAAACCTGTCAAGTGACACACAGGCAGCTACTGTTTCCGGGCAGTATTGCTGTTACTCGTTTTCTCTTAGCAATCAAAGGCAGAGAACTCTATATTAGGAAGGCTGTACAGTAACCCTGGAGAAAATGATAGATTTAAGGAATTTAATTACTATAAAAAATGAAGGTAGTTGTGCTTAAATGGTATACTACAGATAACAGTCTCTCTCTGTGGAAGGTCTCAGTTTGATTTTGAAAAAATGTCAGAAGTATGTTACAGGTTTCTGTGTTGCCAATTTATCACAAAATTGCGAAGGAATAAAAGCTTTTATAAACTGATTTTACTTCTTGTGAATTTGCCGTTCTGGACATACTGTCTGAATCCTCCTAATCAAGGTTTTATTAACCAGAAGCTGAAGAAAACACTGCAGACATAGATTGCGGGGTGTGGGGGGGATTTTTTTTTTTTTTAATACAATGACACTGCTATGGCTGTTTGAAATACCATGTATACTAAATTGACTTTTGAAATTAATTTCAGGGATATTAACTTACAATAAGTGCATAATTTAATTTTGATTCAAAAGAATATTGATGTCACCAGGAAGTACCTACCAGAAGTGTTATAGCACAATTCTTTTAAGCTGCCTGAAGCTTAGCAAAGTGGTTAGAGGGAATCAGTTGGCTACTTGCACATTTCAACACAGTAATTTGCAAAACTTCCAGAGACACTATAGCCTTGTAGTAATCTGAGTACTGTGTCCACTGTGACTCCTTTCTAAGACGCTTTTTGACAATCCTTGGTGTGTTGAAGAATCAGAGCTTAGTCCTAGAAGATTTCATGGGACAGAAGTCCTTTATAGATGTACCATCAGCAAGAGCAATGCATGAGTAAGGAGTACTGCCAGGCAGAATTCACTCAAAACCAGACTAAAATCTTCGTTCAGAATCCATTTCTGTGGATCCCATGGAGTATTTTCTACTAAATGCTAGAAGACCATTGGTACTTCAGCAACACACACTTCTTTGTATGGCCAGGTGTTGAGCTGAGCAGATATGTGGAAGTGATTGTCCCTAAAAAATAGTGTGAGTCACAGCACAGCAGGAGCAGAAAGTGACAACTAGAACAACTAGCCAGGCCTCCTGGAAATCTGTAAGAACTTTTCTGGCTTTCTTAAAGCCAAATAATGATTAATTTGGTTGCAGTTGCAGGAGGTCTGTGTGAAAAGTAAATGCTTTGGAACCCAATGCCCAGTGATTATTTGGATTGATTACTGAACCCAATCCAGTGCCTTCACCATATAAGCATTCTTCTTGTCTCCACTAAGTATGATTTACACGTGTTTTCTGTTTATCTGGCAGCAGTTCTTGTTACTTTGTAAATATCAAGTTTTGAACTAGACATTCTGAAATCAAGTGTTATGTGCTTAAAAGCCTTTCAGAATAGTGAAGTGATTGGTAATAAGTCACAGTATGGTTCTAATTCCCCACTGCATTGAGCCAGCTGTGCAAGCACATCTGGAAGAACTGGAGAAGGTTAGACTTTCTCAGAAACTGCCATGAGGAGGTGTCAGAGTTGCTTTATTATTTAGCTAATCCAGTTCCACACTAGAATAGGCTGAAAAAAGGAAAGCACACCTGGAGATTTCTCGGCTCTCACTTTCTTTTTCCTCTCCTGTGATGCTTAAACCAAGTTTTCATTCAGGGCTTTGCTGCTCATATTGCCATAGCACCCAGGGAGCCCTGACACAGGCATCAGAAGAGCACAGTACAAGCACAGATCAGAAGGCTGTCTCAGTGCCAAAGACCTTACAACTGAGGTGAAACCCTGGGAAAACAAAGAGAGTCAAATGGGTAGCTGGGTAACAAAAAAAAACCAAGAAGCTGATGCTGGCTAGACAGAGGAACCAGCATATAAGGAGGCAAAATTTGGAGGTTTGGTTGTTTTTTTTAATATATAGTGGGGAAAGAAAAATTTTTGGAGCATTTGGGAGAAAAAAAATGAGCTAGTTTGCAGATGTCAAGGAAACTCTCTCCCTAGCATTGCATACAGCGTGAGAAAAGGCACAGAAGGATTATCTGGAGGGAGAATCTCCCTGTGCCACTGAATTCGAGACAATGGCTGAGGACAGCACATGGAGAGTGTTGACAGTGTGGACAAGCCTCTATTAGATTAGCAGCAAGGAAGTGGAAGCCCATGCTGGGAGTGTGAAGTGAAGGGTAATAAGATCCACTTGATGAGCTGGAAAAAGGATCTTATGAGAGCATTTAGAACAGATCTGAACAGGCCAAGTTAGGGTCTGTCATGGTCAAAGAGAAGATAGTATTTACAGAGAAGATGAATTTTGAAAAGTAATGATCAGTACTGATGACTAGCACAGACTTCACCTTCGAAACATCACGCATGGGGGGTTTAACAAGACAAGAGCAGGGAAGGAAAAGAGATTTAAGAGAGAATGAAGTTTTCCTAAGAACTCAAAAATCAGTAGCATATTCAAGAACAGGATTTAGGAGTGCTGAATTCCAGCACAGAGCTCTGCTTGCTGGATCATCCATTGCTTGGGCAACAGCTTATTTTTGTATCTTTGTGAACTCAGTGTGAACTTTGCATGTTTTTACAATACCATAATTTGCAGGGCTCCAGACTGAGAGCAGATGAGTCACATTGTTTAGGCAGAGAGGAATGTGCCACAGAGCCACTTCTGTAGCACAGAAAATCTCCTTTCCCTGAGGACGAAATCCTCTCTCCTCCCACAAAGCAGCTAGCACGTTTCAGAGCTCCACATCGACTGGCAAGTACATGGCTTATTTTGGCATTTAATTTCAGCATGACTGCTTAAAGATAATACAGTGCATTAAAGCTGTCAATATTTTTGGATGACAAAGACAGAACTGAAACTGTTACTCTGTTTTTCCCTTTCAAGTGACAAACATCATTTGTATTATGTGTCGAGTGTAACTTACTGCACTACAAGGAGAAACCTTTCCAGTTTGCTTTAGCCATATGCCTGTGCAGACACAGTCTGTGTCTCTAAATGTGTCTGTGCAGCACCAGGAGGCCCTAATCCTCAAACAGGATTCTTATACACTCATTATTTTGAAGTGATATTTTGAAAAGTAATAGGAGAGGATGACAATTTTAAGAGCTGCTCTAAGCCTCAGTACAGCACAGCAATTCAAGCCAGTGCATTCCTTTCATCTTTTCACATTGCTTCCCTAGCATATTCTGCTTTTAAAGAGAAGCAGGAATTTTCCAAGGAATTGAGCTTTGAAAAATAGGTTTATCTTAGTGCAAGCAGAGGCAGGTCAGTCTCAAGAGCAGAGCTGATGGTTCTGTGTACAATTTTGCTCCATCCTTTCTGTCTGGTCAGCTTTTACCTTCCACATTACACACTGCTCACACCTTCCCATCTTCAAACCATGCACGGTTTGAAGCATCAAGCAGAACAGATCTGTCATCATCAAAAACCCAGTTGTCATGCTCAGCATCTTTCCAAAAGTTCTCATGCTGTTGTAAAGCATGTGAAACAGCTTCAGTGCTGCAAATTCAATTTCAGAAGATGAAAAAAGAAGCAGCATTTCCCTTGTGGGGTAGGGGAAGTTGTGGTTAGAGAGGTGTACTTTAAAGGGACAGAGGTCAGTGAGAAACACTAGAAGATGGACTCAGGTAAAATACATCTGCATCTCTAAAAGGCAACTCCTAGCTTTCTGCCCACCTCTGTATGCACCATTCCAAGTACTTTTTTCCATCATGAAACTGCAGGAAGGGATTAAGCCAAAGCATGATCAGTACCAAGTTTGTACTACTTGGTTTTCAGGACCAGTCCCTGCCTCACTTTATGCACATAAACACAGGATCTATATCATTATTTAGATAACTCCATTCTGTTTTGTTTGATTTCTTGCTCCCAGTCCTCCAGTGAGACGAAGTATTCATTCTGCTGTTACAGTTAGAAATCTAATTTCCAAACTGAATGATTCATAGTCAGATAATGCCTTTTCCCCCTCAACTTTTACTTTCACTGCAAGTTTCCAATTTGAAAGTCTTGTTTGAAGAGAGACTAAAACCATTGTATTCAAACCTTTTATGAGGTCTTGCCAGCAGCATTAGTATTGGTCTATTCTATAGAACTGTCTTACTGAGTGTTTTATACGACTATGATTGCCTTCTCAAGACTTCATGTTGGAGGTTCACAGTCAGTCTGTAATTGACTAATACCTCATTTCCCCTCCTCCTTCATTTTAATCAATCCCTCAGTGACTTACGTAAGACCTGATTTCATTTTATTGTATTTTATTGTATTTTATTTTATTGTATTTTATGTTCCTAAAGTCTTGTTTTCCTTTTGGAGAAACTATTTTTAAAATGTATTTTTACAGTGAAAATTCAATCAAAAATCTGATTGCTGTTTTCAAGTATAATGTGAATGTTGAAAGCAGTATGTGGAACAAGTAGCATTGCTTTAACAACAATCTGATCTGTGAAGGATCAGAAAAACCCTGGAAGGTTCAATGATTTATTAAAAAAAAAAAAGTATAGAAAACCCAGCAAACTCCAATTAATTTTCTTGCTAGCCTTGCTACTTTATACTTTGCTGAACTATTATTAAGAAAGGAGGAACATGTTGCCAAAGCCCTGGAATAAAATACTTTAAACATCTTTTAGAAATCTGCTGGGAATGACATCTGCACTTTGCCTTTTCAAGAGCAGCACAAGCGCTGACTCTCAGAGTGTTCCACAGGCGGCTGAAATAATTTCTCAGAACATGTTTGCATTGCAATGATCTCTCACTGTGACCTGTTGCTGTATTGTTAGCATCTCTATCCTTCTGCCAGCAAGGGTTCTGCTGATGAGGTTTTATGTAGGTTTGCACCTTTTGTGTGACACATCCCAGGGATGTAAAGAGCATCTGGCTAACCCTGGAACAAGTTGAATGTTATTAATTCCTATGGGCAAATCTTAGAGGATTAAGTGCTGATTAAACCTGGAAGGGCAGAAGATCAGTGGACTGATAGAACAGGAAAAGTAGTTCTTTCAGCAGATTTGTGGATCAGATCAGCATTTGTGGACACAAATACATTTGGAGAAACAGGCACTTGACAAAAAGTCTATTTGCTATGAAAGCCAGTTTTTGTCTGTTTGCAATGTTCATCTAGCTTTCTCAAAAGTGGTTTAATTTTCAGAGATTCATGAAAAGCAAGGGAATGCACTCTAAATATCTGCTTAGGAGCCAAGAGTAAGAAGCAACATCTAAGACTAAGAAGCAGCAATCTATAGGGGTGATGGGTTGGGCTCAAAGACTTACGGTAAATGGGTTTACATCAGGCTGGCGACGAGTCACCAGTGGACTTCCCCAGGGCTCACATTTAAGGCCAATGCTCTGTAATGTTTCCATAAATTACCTGAATGCAGGAATTGAATGTACATTAAGTAAATTTGCCAGGGACATGAAATCAGGAGAAGCTTTGGGCTACTTTGGTGGTGGAGAGGTCTTACAGAGAGATCTGGATATACCAGAGAACTGGGCAATCCCCAACCATTTGAAATGAAGATCCTTATGGGTCCCTTCCAACTTGAGATATTCAATGATTTTACATAAGGCAGGAGAATGAATAAGCAAAATTAGAGGTACTAAACTGTTTGCTTTTCATCAGAAATATTGTAAGTAAGGATAGCTCAGGATCTCTTGGCAGTTGTGTTTGTCTGATGCTAATCATGCTGTTGGCAAAAAAACAATATATATACTATGGTTCCTTCTCTATGTCATCATGTTGGCAGAAAAACCCCACACATCAACAGAGAGCTAGCCATGACCTTGGTTTATAACAGTAACCACCATCACCTTGCTCATATTCCTGTAGTACTTGATTATTTGATCCAGTTCTGTAGCACAGAGAGGACCGTGGGCTCTCCAGTGCGTGGGGCATGGGGTTAGGTCAAGAGTGCAGGATTTAGCAGGTGGTACCTGCTTGTTGTTTTGTCTTGATCAAGGTACTTGACTTGTCTTCCCCACCTATGAAACAGAAACCTCAGTACTCCCGACCTCACACAGCATGGTAAGTATCAGTATATTCACACATGGTGCTAGTGACATCAAAATGGTTCTGTTTCATAGGTGTGAGCCCAGGGACAGCTTGGATTTGCTGTTACCACTGCACAGCCAACAAGTCTGTCAGATTATTCGAAGTTTTCTTCATAATTAACCATTTGGTAGTTAACAGGTCTAGTTATAACCTTCTATTGCTGAGTTAAAGTGATTCTCTAGCTTTAAGCTCAAGGAATTTGCTGAGAATTTTTATTTTCCGGTTTGGCCTTCAAAACAGACAGTAGGAGGAAAACAGTACTCTTTCCTCTGCCTTTAAATTGTCAAAGTCTAGGATGAAAATTACTAAGAGATGGAGAAATTCGGATCCTCTAAAGCCAGCCCTTGTTTCAGGCTACAGCTGCATTTTAATATTACCTTGCAACACTGTTTTAAAATGTAGTACAAGATAGCGCCAAATACTAATTTACCAGTGGAACTAAAATGTATAAAAAGTAATTTCCTGTTAATAATTTTACCTTTTTGACATAAAATATCATAGGCGGAAGAGAAGTCAGAGAATGAATACCAGATTAACTGTAAACTAATATTTATTACAGTTCACTGACAACTTAGAATTATTTTGAGTTTTCAGTATTTCTCAAATCTGGTTGTTTCTTTAAACGAGAGAAAGCATTTAACCAAGCATATTGAATGAACTCTCTGCATGATAAGATCAGGACATGTCAATATTTGAATTTTGAACATGGTAATGTGTGTCATAATTTGGTTTTGTAAGCTGGATCTTATCTATTAAAATAAACACATTAATAAAATGTGGCAAGAAGGATATGAATATATGAATATAAAGCCTTGATAGACATTTTGCTATTGCAAGCTGTTTGTTTTTGGAAACCAAGTCTTCAAGAAGATTAAACAACGCTGAAGTGATAATTAAGCCAAAAAACTAATAGACACAGGCTTAAGAAGATGCTGATGTGATAGAGGAATAATAGCAATGCTGTAAAGTAGCAACAAGCCAGATTGCCCTTGGTCCTTGTGTGGATGTGCAGCGCGCACGGCAGCATCGCAGGGAGCCTGCTCTCCTCTTGGTGCTGATTTCCAGGTGTGAAGCACCCACTGCACACAGGCAACGAGAGGTGACCCCAGAAACACCTCGGTGTGGGAAGGGCGAGCAGGGAGCTCCTGGCTCCCCGGGATATTGCCCTTCCCAGGTCCTGCTGCTGCAGGTCTGTGCAACCGACACAGGCTGGTGAAGAAATTCTTGGTCTGGTCCCTGGGAAACGGTGGCTACAGGGAATGGAGGCCGTGCCAAGGGGTTCTTCAGAGCCTCTTCTTGTGCTGCAAGTACGTCTGGGCTTTGCACAACAGTGTTCTGCTCTTCCTTGGAAGAACAATATTTTGTTTTGTTATATGTGAGGCTTTATAACAGTGTGTCTTCATGCCTGTCAGACAGTGCATCAGGAGCCCTTGGCAGTTTCTTTGCTCCTTGGGACATCACTGGATTTCTTTCCTCATTCAGCCAGTGCCACAGCAAGAGCTAGCACTTGTCACTTTTTTTTTCTTCCCTCCAGAAGTTCATTATAAAAAAGAAACAAAGCAGCCTGAAAAATTCAATGTAGTTTCAAAGATGTACCTACTGCTTTTTTTTTTTCACCTGTGGTTATTAAAAGCTGGTAGAAAAAACAGCAAAATTAATTTTTTTATATAATTAAATGTGTTTATTTTGCCCATTAGGAGTTCTTATGTATCGTCACTTTCACTGTACTTAGTTTGCTGATCACTGGCAATCAAAATCATACATTTACTCTCAGAATCAAAACTGGAGCCTTTTGAAGCATTAGACTTTTAGATTATTCCATTTGCATGCTAGTTAAGGGTTGTTAGGATACTTTCATGTCACATTTTCAAGCTTTTCCCTTTAATCAGAAGCTCTAAAAAATATGTCTTTTGTTGGCTGAAAGCCTAAATGCCTCCAAAAACCAGGCATTTCCAGGAGCTTGTTTTAACAAAAGCATCGCATGTTACTAAAACCATGTAGTATTACAGGTATCAGAAATTGCTATGCAGCATTAGCTTGTTAGAGAGCTTGGGGTCATCACTGCAAAACTGAGCCAGTCCTGAGTCTGTGTTAGCAATTCAGAGCACTACAAACAGATCAGAAGAGCAGAGCAGCTGGTATGGAATTCCTTAAATCCATGCAGGAAGTGTCTCAATAATTTTACTTGGGAATAGTCTTTGGACCAAATATATCCACTATATACATCGTTTAAAGGGAGTGAGCCTAAGTGGATATGGGTGGATAAGGAGCAGAAAATAAGGGAAGTGGGTAGTGACACGTGCTCAAAAGGTCTGGGAATTATGCACAGTCTTGCGATTTTGAAAGAGATTTCAATCTGTATGCTCAATGAATAAGTCAAAACACCTTCTCTGTGAGAACCCAGTAACTCGGGAGACAGTTGCCTTTCCCTGGAACTTGCTCACTGACTGCATGTGACAGATATAGGACTTCCCTGCAATAATTTATGAGTACCATATGTTGCCCTGGTTATTTTGGTAATTGCCTTTACCGTATAGATATGGTGTGTTACCCAGCGAGGTGTTGTCCAGGTACAAACAGGAAAACAGTAAGTTTAAATGGTCACAGCTACCCCTCCAGAGCAAGTAGGGTCCTCAGGGGGCTTTTGGTTGGGTTTGATGGGCCTCTAGACATCCTCCAAAACCAAGATGTTCAGAAATAGTTGATTCAGCAGACAAAGAGTGAGAAAGAAGTGATGTGGGATTTTAAGAGATTGTTTTCTAGTGAAGGAAGCTCTACCAGGCAAACATAAGGACTAGGCTTGGTAGCTGCCTGAGGAAGAGAGTCTTGTCTAGGTCACCACTGTTAGAATGCATAAATGCTCAATGTACATATAATAAATCAAGTCAGGATTGAAGAGGTGTATTGATCTATTAATGGTTTTTAATTAACTGGCAAGCAGTAAATTTAATGTTTAGGATTTCTCTCAGCAGGAAGCATTACTATCCACCCAGAAACTCCTACAAATTTCTACACACCTTTCTACATTTATTTCTTTAAAGTCTTAAACTATACACACACACACCCACACACCCACCTACTCACTCTCACTCACAGTCACACAAATACACCCACACGAAGCAGCCACCTCTCTCTTCCTGCATTTCCACCTTTTACACAGGCTGTTTATTGGCACCCACACACACTTCACTGTGGATGACACATGGTGATCTTACAGACAGGCAGGAAAACTCAGTAAGAGAAATGTTTGTCAGCTCACTGAAAAAAAAATTTTTTTGAATATTTTTCATCCAGCTAAAAATGTACATATATAATCTAGTATTATAAATTATTTTTTTATCATTTGAGATTATAAATATTTATGTGTGTATATATATATATATATATACACATACAAAGGAGTCTAGCAACTGTAAATTCCATTTGCTTCAAACTTCTGACGGAAAACACGTTAAGTGAGATAAACCAGTTGGATCAGGAGAGTGAAATAAGCTGATATAGAAGTTATTAACCTCAAATTAGAGTTTAAGAGGCCAAGACCTGAGGTGAGCAGACTCAGAGATACTAAAAAAGAGGGCAGAGATATAAATAATCCTGCAACCACAGCATAATGAATCTTCCTAACATGTAACAGGATATAAAGGCCTCCTACCATGAGGCTTGGTGTATATGCACATATAGAATAGAATCATAGAATTGTTGAGTCTGGAAAAGACCTTTAATATCATTGAGTCCATTCATCCAACTCTGCCAGGTCCACTACGAAGCTGTGTCCCTAAGCACTACATCTGCACTTTTTAGACTTTTGTTTGTTTTGTTTATTTGTTTTTTGTTTATTTTTTCTTTAGTCTTTTTTTTTTTCTTTCTTTTTTTTTTTTTTTTTTTGTGGAAGCAGTGATCCATTCAGGCCACAAAAGTCAAGACAGGAGCAAAGGCACAAACCGGTTCAGTTAATAAGTTGGTGAGTGCCGTTTCACAGAGTCAAAAGTGGCGATCCCATAAGCTTCAGGTGTGTTGTGTGAGTCTCCACAGATCTTTAGACAGCACGGTTTGTGAGGGTTGGTAAAGTGGAGAAGTGGGCAAGGAAACTAATGTGACCCACTCTGCTGTCACTTGGCTCCTACAAAACCTACAGGAAGGGAGAATGCTGTGTCCCAGTGGAAAATTATGCAGCGCAACTGTGCGAGTGCTCGTTCCAGCTGTACTTCATTACAAAGTTTGCCTGATTATTGCAATCACTCTGAAGATCTCTTAAATGGCCGAGGTGACTCTGTGATTTTTGATTGGTGGCTAAGAGGCAATTTTGAAGTTTCTAGAACAAACAGGAAGGAAATTAATCTTATTTTAGGAGTATGACTCAGCAGCAATGGATCAGGAAAACCAAAGGCATTGATTTTTCTAGTAATCAGTGAAGCAAGAGGTGAAAATTTTAATTTATGCCCTTGTGTTTTTTCTTTTTCACAGATATTTTTCTTCTGTTGATATGTTAGCATTGGTCAAAATAGCATCTAATATCAATGTAAATACTACAGCAGGGAAGGAAGTGTCTAAATTTCAAGATGTGCAATAATTTAAATATCCAATATTCTTTGCTTGTAAAAAGCTCTTTCTTCTTTCTCCAAATTTTATTTTATTTTATTTTTTCATTTTATTTTATGACTAGAATAAAACAACAACAACAACAAAAAAACCATATGAGCATCTTATTAATGTCTTTTAAATTCTTAAAAACTTTAATCTGCATTATAGACTATGTATCCTGCCCAAGATAAACAAGGAAACAAAGCATATCTAAGCAGCGCTTTAAGATTTACATAATTAGAAAATACTTTTCAAATTATCCGGTAATAAGATCACAAAACTGGTATAAAAACAGAAATAGCAGTTAGTTGGGAATGTTGCTGTTCTATTTTTCAAGTCTGTGTTTCACAGTGGAGGTCAAGGTGCATATAGTGTGAAATTTTTGTCTCCAATTTGATGACCTCATTGTCTTCAGCATCCCATGCTTTGTGGCATTACTCAATAATGTCAGGGTGATATAATGCCCAATTCTTTAGAATCAGCTTTAATTGTTGTTCTGTCTTGTGCCACCACTATATAGATAGTTTTCTTTTTGAAAGACTGCTTTTTCAGAATAAAACCTAAATATCTTTCATCCCAAAATTCAAATAGTAGACGTCAGGAGATTGGAAAGGGATGCAAACCTGCATCTCTCTGAGTGTCAGCTGATCTCTGTCTTTCACATAGAGAGGAGGAGAAAAAAGCTTTCTTATGGGTGTCATTACCCATATGCAGTCTCCAGCACTTTTTTTTTTTATTATTATAGAATCGTAGAAAGGCTTTGGCTGGAAGAAGCCTTAAAGATCATCTAGGTCCAACCTCTCTGCCATGGCCTGGGGACCTTCCACTAGACCAGGTTGCTCAGAGCCCCATCCAATTTGCCCTTGAACACTTCCAGGTATCAGACATCCACAATTTCTCTCCTCCTGTTCATTGCTGAGGACACACAACAGAGAAATTAATAAAAATAAAAATAATTTAATAGTTCTTAAGGAAAAATTATTTCTATAATATGGAAGTTTTTATTCATTAGTCACTAATAAGTAAATCTAGGGACAGTGTATATTAGGTGAAAGATCATTTTCAGTTATGGAACATATATAATTTGACTAAGCACCCATTCACTAATTGTACTGAACTGAGATTTTATTGAAGCATGTTTTAGGGCATGGTGATAAAACATTGGGTTATTAAACTGATAATAACTCATAGAAACAGTTTCCGTAGCTGCAGTTTAGTTCCCAAATATTTTTTAAGTTCTTATTTTTTTCTGTGGATGATAGGTCCTTTAGTATTGCCAGGATCTTGTGAAAGCCATCTTTGCAGTGCTGGCGTGTCTCAACTATTTTCTTTCCTGAAGCTATTATTAGGTGGCTTGCATTTGTACATTGGATATTTAGGGAATGCAAGTACTGAGCTTTAGTTTTTTAATCATCCAGACTCTTCTTTAGGGATCAGTCTGAGAACAGTTGCATTATGTCATCCTGCAGCAACTGTTTCATGCTCTTTGTTGAAAACATGGGCCTGGCTAGAGAGTCCACAATTATTAATTTATCTTCACTTCTAAAGGTATGACTCGTGACTATTTTACAAGTGCTTTTTTTTATGATTGAGAATTGCATGAATGACCCATGAAATCTTCCCTTTGATCTTCCCTGTTAAATGATCACTGCTGTTTTAACACTCAGTACACTGCACTGTGGGAGTGGACAGCTGTAGGCTCACAGCTGGGCGGAAGCAAGATCTGGAAGCGCGCAACAAGGCTATCCCCAAATTTTCATCAGAGGAAAAATCAGGAAGGCAAGAGTAGCAAAGGTTACATTTGCTGCTTTGTTTGGGCTTTGCAAATGTGTGAAATCTATATGTTACACTGCTCCTACTGCTATCTGGAGAATTTAGGAATTTTTTTCTCCCGGGAGGTGAAAAAGGAAGTAAGGTGAAGGCAGTCACCTTGCAGCAGCCATCCAGATCAGTTCAGGTGGCATTATTTGGGTTTTTGTCTAGTGAGAAGCCCAATGTCCCTTCTCCCAAGATTCACCTAGTTTGTTTGCTTTTGAATCTGCATTCAGCAGTCACAGTCTGACCTGTTTAGCACTCAGAATGAGACTTGGCAACTCTTGCACATTACCTCTTTCTGTGTGACATCCTTGCTAAGCTCACGATTAGCATGGCATGGGCCATCTATGAAATTTTAAGTGCTAGTTGGCAGCAGGATGACCAAAGCTTGGCTTGTGTTTCTTATCTTTGACACACAGAATAATGAAGTGATTACAGAGAAACAGTGTTATATTTAGAGAAGGATGGAAGGCTTATTTCTATGTCTGAAGCTTCAAAATCATAACAGCAAGTCTTATTCCTGTGGAAGAGCAGTCTCAGAGCAGATGGACTGTAGCAGTGGTCTGATCTGTATTGGACAGTAAATGGAAATGATTTGAAAGATGCAAAGACAAGACTGACTAAAAAAGTGTTTGAGCCATAAAGATAAAATTACCACATCATTCACAAGGAAAAATATCAATTACTTAGATACTTTAACAAAGAAACTCTACAGATTCTATTCTGCCTTCTATTCTTCTTGCACAGAAGTCCTAAAGAGGACAGCATTTACAGTTCTACAGAAAAAGCCGTTTTTACTCTTATGAGAACGTGAAAGAATCTAAGTTTCATGCTTGAAACTTATGATGCTTGAGTGCTTTATCATCTTCATCAGCATCAAAGCAATTCCTGTCCAGGGGATCATTGTGGATGACAAGAAAATTATGTGTATGATAAAATCGCCCCCAAAAGTCAATCTTATGTGACGAACTTGTATCAAACTTGTCCACGTTAGATACAGCCTTTCTAAGAGATTTATTTCTTCCTTGACTTTAGCCTTATGTTAAAAACATCATCATAATCATGATAATAATAATAATAAAAACTAGTTAGAGCAGTATTCACTTTAATGTTTTATATCTTGCTGAGAGATGTATGTAAGGGTGTGGGATGGGTATTATAGATTTCCTTGTGTATTCTGTAGACTATGCCCAGCAGAAAAGATTCAAATGGAAATATCTGCCTTTCATTACTGGCACTAGGGATCTGACTGACATTTGAGGGAAAATCCAAGCAACAGCATGCAAATCACTCTCAGCCCTAAGATGTATAGAGAGTTTGATTGATAAAGAATTCCAGTAGGCTTCACAGTGGATCCTTTGTTTCCTGTATAATTTCTTCTGAATGCAAAGATTCTTGGCACATCCAGAAGAACGACACACTCTAGAGTCAATATCATAACAAGTCTGAAGTGAATGCTCTTAGTTTTACAGCTGCTGGAGTGGTTTGTCCATCTGCATGTCCAACTGATTAGTGTGAATTTGCACAAAAATTAACATTTTTATGAGAAGAATTCTTAAGGATTTGAAGAAAGAACATTAGGAAGTGATCTTAAAAATGTGAATACTTTCACTTTACTAGTTGTGAGTAACATGAGTCTCCTTTTAGCTATATTCCAGTACTGGGTTTTGTCTATGTCTGAATTTGCAAGAGTCGTACCATTTTCTAAAACTATGAATAAGTTTCTAACGTGTGGGATCTAAAGCTTCATCTCATTAAATCATTTTTCAATTTAGCGAGTACTCAGTCTTTTCTAATCCAACTGTCCAATTTGAGAACAATTAGGTAAATCTCTTTATTCAGAGAGTAGGTAAAGCAATGCAACTTATTCAAAAATATTTTAGCAAATGTTAGGTCTGAATATAGCAGGCTAAATTTCAGGTCTTATGCTTTGGTTTTCATGAATATGTGACTACTACAGGCTACTTTTTGACATGGCTTAGATTTCCAAAAACTGCCTTACTCAATGAATAGTTTTTACTTGAAGCACATGTTAGTGATTCCATGTGTGTCATCAGTTACGAGAAACAATTTGACAGGACCTGTAATGGTGGTGTAACACAGAGTGTGATCAAATCTCCGAGTTTCTCAGACAACTGGATTTTCTGTCTTTTATGCAAGTCCCTTGGCTCATGTGCCTTCATGTCACCTCCAAACTTTGGGGGACAACAAATGTTTGCCTTCACTTCTCTAGTCTGGAAGTTAGTAAGTGGCTGCTAGCAGTTGAAGTGGATGCCTGCCTTGGGGAAATATTTTAGAAGTCTCTTCCTGAACTCACTACCCCGACCTGGAGGAATTGGGCTCCTGTTGACTCTTCACTCCACTGAGCTGAGCCCTAGGAAGTCTTGTGTGGTGAATGCAAGCCTGTAACTCATAAACTAAGGAATCCTTCTTCCCACCACATTTTGGGCCAGTTTACTCCAAAGGATGCCTGCTATACATAAACTAAGGGAGGGCTGCTAAGAGTCTCACATAAAACAAAATCTTTTTGACACGGTAGCTCAGAGGAGTGATCCATCCAATCCATGTCAGCTGCAGGCTGAGTCACTCAGCAAAGTAAATAGAAATATCCCTTGGTCACAAAAGTAATAGGAAAAATGCCACTCTGTTGAGAGTTAGGATCTTCCTCCTGCACTCCATCTCTACCTGCCCACTAGATGATGGAACTGAAGGATCAAATGATAGAGGACTTGAACTCCAGCTTCTCCTTGGTAAGGCTCCATAACATTCTTTTTTACTTCCAGCTGACCCCTGTACTCTGGCCTGTCAGACCACTCATGGCTGTTTGTTCCACCATTAATCATTTTCATGCCCAGCTATTGAAATTATCTGAAATTCAAGCTGATGTATCCCATGGATTTCTAAATGCTGAAACCCCAATTTCCTGCCTAATTGTTGGTGCCTCTGGCATCCCCCAGACAAGTTCTATAATTATCTTATGCATTTTTGATTTAAAAAAATCTGCACCATCTAGAAATATAAAATTTTTAAAGGCTAGTAACCTAAAACAAACTTAAATTAAATAAGACAGAGGTACTTTACTGCCTGTATTGTTTATCTTTAATGAAAGAGAACACATTTCCTTAATACATCTGAAGCCAGCAAGTTCCCCTGTCTCTTGCACTGGAGTGTTGCAGAATTTAGGTCAAGTATATCAGGCAGTAAACAGGGATTTGCAAATAATCACATGGAATAGCTCACAAGAAATAGCCCATAGTAGTCACATTAATCAAATAAGCTATTCTTTGGCTCCCAGTGATGCAGTAGGTCCCAAGGCTCTCAATATACCACATGCTGTGTGAACCTGTAAGTAAAAGGAGGTCCCTGATCCAAAAGTTTTAATGTTAACACTGTGGTCAAAAACAGTGGATACATTGAGCAAGAGGTGCAAGATGGAAAGTTTTCCAAGGAAAATGAAGTTTCTTCACTGCTGACTAGCAGAATTTGACTAGCTCAAGTTGTATATTCCCTGATATTAAAACTCAGGTCCATGCAGTGGGATTTGATGTCCCAGCTGCAGGGGTGATGGGAATTGCAATGCTGCGGGGTAGGTGGTTATCGATCAGCTCCTCCCACTGCTGGCTGGCTGTGTGTGCCAAGAAATGGGATGCCAAGTTGCCTGCAGCTGCAGAGCTCCTGGACCAGAGCTGGCTTGGATCAGATGTAGCAGAGGGAGGTCAGGTCTGCCTGCCCTTGTCTTTGTAAACATATCCTCTGATGGAATAAAAATGCAAACTAGCCCATCTCTCATGTCTGATTGCTGTAAGTGCCACTAAAAGCATCTCAGCATCTCAGGCAAAACTGAACATTATCTCCTCCTGGCTTAAGGGTGGGAAGCTGGCATCTTGTCCTCCTGCCCTGGGGGAATCCGGCAGGACTGAGACAGGAAAGAGCTACAAGTACTGGGGTTCCAGATTCCTGTTATCTAGATAAAGCAGCAGCCATAGATGGTCCAAATACTCCGTATCTTTCATTTCACAGCAGCAGTATTTTCCAGCCTGGCCATCTAGATCTTTGGCATGGTCAAAATAAATAGCAGGGTCATGCCTCTTGCCACTCCATTGTCCTTCACAGCTGCTTAGAAGGTCTGTGGCTGGACCTGGCCCCAGTCAGGCTACGTGAACAAGTCCATTTAGAAGGGTGGTTTTTTCAAGGGAAAAAAAAAAAAACAACAACTCAACAGTTCAACAGCTGTATTTACAAACTTGTGACTATTTCCATCAAAGCCTATGACATCTCTTAGGTTTAGAAAACAGATTGATTATCATTTGTTGCGCAGTTGCTTAAACACTCCAGTAACTGGAAAAAAAAAAGTCCATCTTTGGTATAAACTGTATGTCATGCTAAAAGAATCTTCCAGGTTAAATAATGTAGTATGAGGAGATTTATTATAGCAGAAAACATTACTCATTTCATTTGTAAGAACTAATAGGAAGGTCTCATATACTCCCCAACTCCCCCTAAAGGGAGGTGTTCTGATACAATCAGATTTTACAACTACTTTCTTTAACCTCTAGATTGAAAACCAAAATACTCCTCTTGGTTAGCTTCTGATGCCAGATTCTGTCCTGATTTTACAAATAATTGATGAAGTAGTCTTCAGGTGTATCAAAGAGGAAATGCTGATAGAGGAACCACTGTGACAGGAAAACTTTGAGCAATGCAGACTGCAAGCAGCAGAACCACAGTGCATGTGAGCTATGCATCGAGGGTACGTGGTTGTGTGATCTAACCATGAACTGTGTAACAGCGATATGCAGGAAAACCAAGGGTTTGATCAACAATAGGGAGTCCTCCAGAGCCTTTCTCTTTGCAAGAAACCCTTCACTAGGAGAGTGTCATGACATTGATTCTCTCTTTTAGCCAGCAGCAGAAAGTAGGAAAATAATAAAATTAAAAATATCCAAATGTGAAAGTATGCCCTAAGCAGATTTCTTATCACTGAAATGGAGATGTGCCAGCCATTTATTAAAATCCATCATGAATATTAAAGCCATTATCAGTGTGATATGACAGGAGCTCTGATAGGACTTGATGGGTAACAATATAAAACATAAGATAGGTCATTATGGTTAGGGCGAGTGGTGGTGATCTTTAATGCAGATGCAGAAATTACTGCTAGGGTTATATTGCCAAACTAAATCCTCAGAAAGGACAGGTCATATCCATCTCTCCTCCTGCTACTTTTGACCCTGTTTTCATCTCTTCTGGTTCTGCTCTGTGTTTAGATTCATTGAAAGTTTTTTCCCAAACTCCATCTCATTTAGAAAATGATGTCTGAGTCTAAGAAGACTCTCCTTTATCATCTGGGTTAACACATGACGGCCTGCTGAACTGTCTGCCAGGTCTTGCCCATGGTCACACTTTATTATCTCCATGTACCTTCCAGGACAAGAGAGATTGTTTCAAAGCCAACCCAGCCTCACTTCATTTCCTAAGCAGTGGAGCGTGGACTCCCTCTAGCCTGTCTAATGTTTTCTGCAGTAGAAATGCATTGATTCAGCTTCTCTGAATTTTTATATCTTGCTTGGTTCATTTTCCAGCCTGCACCATGCTAACCCCTTTTCTAGCTTTAGGCAGCCTCCTGTGAGAAGTGGGTTTCCAGGTCAAATCACAGCTCTTACTGGCAATCAAAAGTGGAGGACTTTCTAGAAAAATGCCATCTTTTACAGCATTGTGCTTTTTTGGAGTTACTCCCTCCAGGCCTGGTTCTGGCCAACTTGAGAGCACTCACTAACAGCATGGGCAGCCCAGCGTTTCAGCCTTTGTGACTGCTGAAGGCATTACTCACAGCTGAGTATCTCTAAACAGCTGAGCCTTTTGGTTAGGAGAGATGTGCCACACTAGCTCAATTCTAAGCTCAATTAGCAGATAAAAATACCAGAATGGCTCCCTTGGCTGCCTGGGGGGCAAAGGCTTTTGGCTTGGACAAAGTACTGAGCAGAGGAAGACAGGGGGATTTTGACTCTCTTGTCTCCATGTGTAGGAATTCATTTTCAGAAGTGGGAAAAGGCATGCAGAGGTGAATTCCATTCCAGCCCTTTCAGGGAGGAATTGTGCCCTAGGGGAAGCAATTACACAGTTTGCCTCCCCAGCACCCCCAGACACTGATATGCACTGGGATAAGCTGTCATCTCCGCTTACACAAGGGTGGTGCTGGAGACAAGGGAGGCAGTGAGCTCTGAGCTGAGCACAGGAGCATCTCACAGCTACACCAGAACCCAGGTGGTCCCCAGTGCCAGATTCAATCCAAAGTACTTCAGCACTCACTGCTGAGGTGCCCTGGGACACCTCGAGAGGTACTCTGGGACAATGAGGAATCCTCCTGGCTTTGCCTCAGAAGGTGTCATTTATAGACACTGCCTATTTACATTCAGTTTTCTGTCATGGATGCACTCAGAGATAAATCAAAATTCAGGTTTTAAAGATGCTCTATGCCTGGGTGCTTCAGGGTGAGCTGTCAGGGTATCCTGTTTCCATCCTTAGGGGTTTGCAGAGTACCTCAACCCTTGGAGTAAACAGGAGAGGTTCACTCAGTGCTCAACACTTATAACTAGGCCACTTATTTAGTTACTTAAATTTGAATTGAGGCATTTAATTCTTGGAACATAGGCTCAAACATTTGGTCCAAAACGTCCAAACCCAGATGCTAACTGTGGGTTTAAAATACTTATTTAGGTTTTTTTTTCTTTTTTTCCAGAGCTCCAAATGTGCAGGAATTTGGCTTTGAAATTGTGGTGTGTACAAATTTAAAAATACAGTCCCTGTCAGGTTGCTTATGCAACATCTGATGCCCATGTTGCCATGGTTAGTGGATGCTTTGGGTGAAGGATGTGGCAACTAGTCACATATGGTATTTGCACAGAGCTGTGCACAAGAATTGCATATTAAATTACAAAATCAAGTGAATATAGCCTGGGTCTACCAGGAACTGAATATGCAAATGCTTGGATTGAATTGCCTTTATCTCAGGGTAAATTCCCAATTAGTTCATTAAAAATTTAACCAGGCAGCGCACTGGCTCCTGCTCCTACTGTTGGTAACAGAGAGGAAAGCTAAATGACAAATGCTCTGTGCAAAAACAAACAGAGCTCTCAGGATGTTGTGGAGATATTATAAACCAGCCTATATATATTTTACAAGGTGATACAAAAGAAAGTCACTGTTGGCATCTTTATTTTTGGAGTTGTGCAGAAATTAATGGTGTGGCAAAGAAACTACATGGTTCAGAAAGAAAAGCAAGATATTCAAAGAACACGTGCATGGGGTTTCTATGAGCATCACTTGCATTTCTCCTTTGTTTTCTTTGTTCTGTACAAAACTCTGATGAGTGTAAACTGAATTAAGATATTCCAGTTATGATTCTTCCTAAAGAATGGGTGCTTAAACATTGTCTCACTTGAATACCCTTTCCCATTGTCTGTATGTGCGCATTAACTTTTAGAAGAGAGTATGTGTTTTCCACATTTAAACAACAGTGAAATAAATACACAGATGTTTAAAAAAGTGAATTATGGTTCAGTTGTGAAAAATGTTTTCTAAGTTGAAGCTAATAAATCCTTGTCTTTCCGAATTAGTAACTGCAGCTGGGGGTAAAAAAAAGTATTAATGTGCTTTTTCTGAAAAACCTGCACAAGGGTGAGTATCGAACAACTATACCATAGAAAATTAGAACTCTGGATTTAGTTACAAAGGACCCCATTGTTACGAATGGATGTGAGGGTTTAAATAAGTCCCTGCCTTTGCCCAGGCCTCAGGCAGCAGGCAGCAGCTTTATTGAGGCAGCCAGCACCCCAAAACCCACTTTGCTTCCTAAGTTCTTTAATAATGGCTGATTGGGTCTATCAAAGAATGAATTATTTATTCAATAGACAGGAAACAACAGACATAAGACTTAAAACAAACTGTATACTACACAGGAATAAAGACACTACTAGTAGGAATATACAGCATGAGGTTAAAGGTACCATTAATGTTACAGCTAGGAAAGAAATAATAGAACTTAGGATTCAATGTATCTTACCATCCAATTGCTGATGGGGCACACATCGAGATCCTTTCCCTCAATTCCCAGGAAAGTAACCACGGGATCTGCGTCCAGACTCCGGGGAGAAGTCCCCCACAAGTTCAGGGTGTGAGTGTAGAGGGCTTCTGCCTCTGTGATAACTCAAGTGTGTTTTATAGTTTGTAAAACAGTGTCTCTCAGTCAAAAAGTATTTCTTTCATCTCTGTCCACCTTTGCTCTCCAGAGTAAGATGTTTATTCTTAGCTGGGGCTTGAGCTCCTTTGGCACCAGAGATGACCCCCTTCTGGGCCCTTCGGGGCCCCTGGGTTTTCTCCTGCATATCTGCACCAACTCCCTGTGGCAGAGAGGGGGAGGACAGTCCTGCCACACCCATGGCAGCAATGCTTGAAAAACTCTGCTGTGTGTGAAACTCTTAGTGCAATTAAAATCACATTAATTATTTAAAATATCACTAACAGTAATTCTGCACACTGATTTCCAAAACAGTGTAAAAGTTCACGATAGAAATTTTATCCATACTGTGAGTATGAGACATGCAGCTCATTCCCACGTTAGAAACTTGCCAGAAATGCAATAATCTCTCAGAAGCCTTTCTCTTTTTTCCAATAAAAGTAGAATTAGCTCTGCAAGAACTTGAAGCACGAGAGCACATACGGTGCTTTAAAGTATGGTAAGTGATTTCCATGTGTCCTGTAGCTCTGATTCTGATACTGCAACATACATCTCAAAGACACTGACTTAGGGTGATTTTATTCATCTGTGACCCAGTGATGTGCAAACAAGGCTGCCTCCTTTGTAGCCCTGTGTTTGCACAGAATTAACTACCTATTAATGGGCTAACTGGGAGGAGAGGATCCAGCTCATGCTTCAGCATTGGTGAAACTCCTTGTGAACAGTTCTGGGCCCCACAATTTAGGAAGGATGTGAATGTGTCCAGAGAAGGGCAACAAAGCTGGTGACAAGGCTAAAAGGTACGTCCTGTGAGAAGTGGCTGAGGGCTCTGGGTTTGTCTGTTTTGGAGGGGCAACCTTACTGCTCTCTGCTGCTTCCTGAGGAGAGGAAGAGGAGGGAGAGATGCTGTTTCTCTTCCTTGTGATATTCAGTGACAAGACATGTGGGAATGGTTCAAGGCTACACTGGGGATGTTCAGAGTGGACTTAAGCATTTCTTTACTGAGGAGGTATTCAAACACAAGAACAGGCTCCCTAGGGAGGTGGTGGGTGCCCTAAGCCTTGTCAGTGTTTAAGAGGCATTTGGACATTGCCTTTAAGAACTTGCTTTAACTGAACTGGTCATGCAGTTGGACTGAATGATCCTTGTATATCCTTTCCAATTGAAATACTCTATCCTATTGTAACTAGAGCAGAGTGAAAAAATGGAGATTCTTGCCCTGATGAGAATAGAGAGGAGGTTGAAGAAAGCAGCTTAAGGTATGTGTCTAGATGATTGTAGCCCTGAGTTAGTAATAAGTCATCACCCATCATGCAGGTTCTCCAAGAGTAGCTGAGGTCCTCTGACCTCTCAAGTCAGGATCTGTGGCTGAGGGATAGAGCAAGTATTGCAGTAGCCTTGAGGCAGCCACTACTGCAGCACACTTTTTCTGAGTGCCAATAAAGACATCAGTTTTGATAAAAGAGGTATGGCTGGAAAGGTCTTCAATCCATTGACAAAAGTTTTATGTAAAACAGCCTTCTCTGTTATTGATTGTCCATGCTAATTAATTGCATGTGCTGAAATAGCAAGCATAAAAGAAAGTTGTGGTAGGACCAAATTAGGAAGAAATGAATGTTCAGAATTCACAGGGAATCAGCAGAAAAAATTTAACCAACATTGAGTTCTCTTGTTTTAATTTCCTCCCTGTGTGACTGATAGAAACAGTAAATAGAAATGTTACTATGAATTTGCAAAATTTTATATTGCCGTGTCATATTTCTTAAACTGTGTTAAAGACGTTGACCTGTATTTTAAATCTATAGCAGACCTGGAATTGAAACAGAAACTAGAAATACTCCCTGAGAATAGAATTGTAACACAGAGGTGGAATTTTAAGTTGCAAAAATATTCCATGCAGAATTTTGGCAAACTCTGCTGGGAGGTTTTGGCTGAGAAGCCTCTTTACAATCCCTGCACTAAGTGAGGCGTTGACATGACTTCACATTGCTAGTCTTATGGTGCTGCTTGATATGTGGGAAGAGGGGCTTTGTTAAATGTGAGACCAAACCTTAGACATTTATTTGAGCACTGTAGAATTTTGAAGTTAATTTAGTGATGCACATGTGAAATTTATGCAGCTGGGCTCACAAACAGACTAGTTACTCTGATGGCTACTAGCTAAAAATTAGAGCAGATGGACCTAAATCTGTGAAAGGAGATACTCTTTTGTTACTCTTAAAATATTGGGAGATATTTTGTAATAGGTGTGTATAACTTAACTGCATGTAGGTTACTCCGCTGGCTTGTGATTTAGATTGTCTATTTCCAACTACAAATGAGGAATTTACATACAAAAGAAAATTTTCTTATGCAAATTTAAATATTGTGACAGGTTTTTTTCCTTTTCTATGAGTGAGTAAATCTGTGAGTGAGACAATGGGGTTGCTTCTATTTCAGTCCAGTGTCTTTCCCTCCACTTCATTTTACCACATCAGCTGTGGACAGACGCCGTGGTCTGTGGGGAGAGCTGAATGCTTTATAAACAGCAAAGAGCCGTGCACTTGCTGAGAAACAATATTTGCCAGCCTAGGTGGGGTGCAGCATTAATCTGTGCACAGTGCTGTGCTGAGCTTTGTAGAAATATTGAATGTGTGTGTAATGGTAAGAGATGTGATCGAAGGTGGGGGTGGTGCAGCAGAGGTGGGGATCAGCCTGCCATTGCAGTGATGCTGGTGCCAAAAGGTGCAGAGCAAGAGCTGCTGCTCTGCAGGAGTGAGTGGGAGGAAGAGGTGGGTGCAGCAGGCTGGCAACAGTCAGACCACAGCTGCAACACTTTGTAATTAACAAACAGGTTGCAGACTTAAAGAAATCTGATTTTCCTTTCATCTGCTTTTTGGTTTTTTTAATCAGATTGAACTGAAAGTGAGCTTTAGCAAAGGGTTCTTAAAGGATTGTCTGCAAATAGCTGGAAGAACTTCCAGTTGCCCTTTAGGGCTTCTGATGGTTGCAGAGACTAAAATATGCAAAATTAGTAAGTTTGAACTGTCATTGTTGCACAGAAAATACTCTGATCTAGTTTATTTCATTATCACAAGCTTATTGAAATGCTTATTAAAAACTAAGCCAAGGCTTCAGAGTTTTCTCTGTGTTGCATTCATTGCTTCCTTTTCCAATCGGACGATAATTTTATTTCTAGTTTCTCCAGGCCTCTTTGTATTATATCTCTGACTATGAATATTTATAGCTGCTCCCAAAGATTAGTTTTATTTATGTGCCTTAAATGCCACTTCCAGGTGTAATTAACAAAGGGACTAAGTAAGACTGAACTCAATACCCAGGCAGATTTA
Source organism: Notiomystis cincta (assembly GCA_013398075.1). NCBI lineage: Eukaryota > Metazoa > Chordata > Aves > Passeriformes > Notiomystidae > Notiomystis > Notiomystis cincta. The sequence continues at coordinate 64,450 of VZRX01007806.1, read as the reverse complement.
CTTCATCACCCTCCTCCGAAGGCCTGGCATATTGCCCCTCATCTTTGCATTAGATATGATCAGAAATAACTTATTTAGATTATCCACTGTAATCCTCATGTTGCAAGGTAAGTTGACATGAAAACCATATGAGTTTACTAAGATCAAATGTTAGAGATACCTTCAACCTAACTCTGAGATGACAGGGCTATGTGAAAACATGGGTTTAGTCCTCTGGGGAAAAATAAATCTGTTCCATTATGGAAATACTGAAACTAGACAACAGAAATATGCTGGAGAGAGCACATCTGCAGGAGATCCTGTCAATACAGTGCAGTTGAAGTGCTGGAAGTGCAAAGAAATGGATAAGGAAGGATTGGAAGATGGAAAGCGAGAGAAGAAGACAGGAATAAATGTGAAGAGCACTGAAAAAGTTCATAGCAGCAGTAATAAATGTTGCAAGGAGCAAAACAGGGTGCTCATAAAACTTTTCTGTCAACATCTTGGATCCATAGTAAGCTGGAATTTGCCACCCCTTAGAAAGGCCACTTGTTCTGGGCAGAGGCTATACAGAAAAGTGCCAGACAGCTTATTCCAGTGGTGTAACCCAGAAGTTTATTGATGAGCACCAAAGGGGAGCCTGCAACACGAGCTAGAGTGAGGCTCCTTTGTATATACTGTTATGCTGTGCGTTTATGAAATGACAATCATGTCACAGAGTTAGGTGTCTGAATCTGGTTTCCAACTTCCCTCAAGTTATTATTTAATATTGCCGTTCACTTTTTTTTTCTTTTTGAATTATTTTGTCCCTGTCTTCTTTTGTTCTTCTTTGGACTTTTCTCACTGCATGGGAGCAGGGAGCTCAGTGAAGAAAGGTGAACCTCTCACCTCTCATTTGTGTCTCTTCTGCAAGGCCATAAAGTTTATGGGCTGACACCTAGTCTGTGTTCTCTTTGAAGCTGCCAGTGTCAGAGTTCTGCTCAGAGGAGGCTCTCACACTTTTTAAGGCCACCTCTAAGGAGAAAATTGAATATTAACCTAATCTCTGCAGCTTGAATTTGATCTTAGAGGTCCTTTTCAACCCTAACAATTCTATGAGAGTATCATTCTATTCTAATTTGATATGTTATTCTATAGGAGGCTAGAGTCTGGAGCTCATCATTAGGGCAATGAGTTCATTGCCTGTGAAGATGTTAAGCCCAAAACTCTTTTAGGTGACACAGTTTCTTGTCTAGGTGAAAAATACAAAAACTTCAAACATTGGGAGTGGGGAATGAATGTGAAAACCAGCACTAAATACCTAGCAGAAGTAGTGGCACTAGCTAGTAGCTGAAGGGTTGGACTAGATGATATTGAAAGATCCCTTCCAACCCAGACTACTTTATGATTCTGTCAGTAAGATTTCAAGCCTTTGGGTTCCATTTCTGCAAAATGGTCCCGGGTTCCCCTTAGTGAAGGAGAAATAATTACTAAATCTGCTCTGCATTTTTCTTTTCATAGCAAAGTCATGTGTTACAAGCTTGAAAACTGTTCCAAATGCAGAAGGGAGGGGCCTTAGCAACTGCAAGTGATCTTGAAGAAATCAGTCTCTTGCTGCAGACACATTCCCAGGAATGTGATGCTGTGGCAATAGCTAACCACTATGGAATAATTCCTTCTTTATAAGCCACTGCAGTTTATTTCTCCTGGACCTTTATTCCCTAGATGTTAATTGACGTCCTCTCAATAGTTTCTTAGTTTTCCTTGAAGGAAAACTTGTTCGATCTTACTGCAGAAGGACAGAATATTCTTCCCTCTCCCTTTAATCTTTATTCATTTTGGAAACATCACCAAATAAAAGAGAAATATTTAATATATTCAAATACCATTAGATAAGATTGGTGTATTGAAAACAAACACAATGAATATTTCAGTGATTGAAGTAAAAACTTGAGTAATGACCTATTTAATACATTTGTCCAAGGCATTTAAATAGTCTCATTTCAATGTGGTGACTGCTTATTACCTGCCCTCTTTCTTTTGTTCCATTTGAGAACCCAGTTCTTCATGAAGAACAGCGTGAATAATTGACTTTTCAATTTTGCTGGCCAATGAGGACTAAGTAAATGATGATTTAAGCAGAACAAAATTGTTCATGTGAAGCAAAACACATCAAACCTCTTTAGTGTTATTTTAGGCTTTTGTTTGACAACTAAAAATACATACTTTTCATAACAAAATCCAACAGCCTCTATTCTGCAAATATTTTAAAACAAAATCTTTCAGTTTTTCTGGATTACTTTATATTTTACTGAGGCAAAGCTCGACCTAAAATTTGTCCTTAAACTCTCATCTGTCTCTGTGTACAAATGTGAAATATTAAAACACAGCTGCAGGGTTTCTGGAAGTGACAGTAAAGTTATCCATCAGGGTGTGCAACTGAGGTGTAGTATTTCTTGATAGCAATCAAAAGAAGTGTGAAGCAGCAGGTTGAGAGAAGTGATTCTTCCTTCACAGGGCTGGAGCACCTCTGCTATGAAGACAGGCTGAGAGAGAGTTGGAGCTGTTCAGCTTGGAGAAGGGAAGGGTCTGGGAGACCTTAGAGCGCCTTTCAGTACCTAAACAGGTTACAAGAGAGCTGGAGAGGAACTTTTGTCAAAGACAGGGAGTGATTTGCTATGGGGTAATAGCTTTAAGATGAAGGATGGTACATTTGGATTAGATAATAGGAAGAAATTCTTACCTGTGAGGGTGGCAAGGCACTGGCTCAGGTTGCCCAGAGAAGTTGTGGCTGCTCCATCCCTGGAAGTGTTCGAGGTCAGGCTGAACAGGGTTTTGAGCAACCTGCTCTAGTGGAAGGTGTCCCTGCCTGTGGCAGAGGAGTTTGGAACTGGATGAACTTTAAGGTGCCTTCCTTAGGTTCCATAGAACCCAAACCATTCTATGTTTCAATTCTTCAGTAGTATACAGGGTACATAGATTCAAGCTTTCCTACTCATTTTCCATTTGGCAGAGTTACTGATGCTTTCCATAAATTCTCTTTTTTGGGTGATGTTTTCTCAACACTCACAGCTAGGGGAAATGGAGATGAAAGGTAAAAATGAAAAATAACCAACAATCCTAGAAATAGACAAGTCAGTGGGATTTGGCCCTCTCATGCCTCTCTGCTGGCAAGGGAAATTAACTCACTCAGTGTTTCATGCTGTCAGCTTCCTTTCAGTTTCCAGGCTGCCATGTCTAAAGTTCAGTCTGCCATTTAGACGTGACCTTAGTTTTTAAAATTGGTCCTGAGTTCCTAAGCTACTTCAGTGTTTTTCTAAATTTTGCTAGGAGTCTAAAGACAACCTTGGGGAAAAAAGCCCCAGATTGTGGTAGTACTAGCTGGATTATATTCAACTCGGTAATCACTGGATAATAGATGGAGTCAGTGTAAACAAATACGCATAG
>VZRX01007806.1:0-61020 GCA_013398075.1 Notiomystis cincta | reverse complement strand
CGCCATGCTTTTTTTTTGTTTTTTAAATTATTACTTAAAATCTTACATCTATTTGGTTAAAGAAGCTTATGTTTCCAGAGTTGTCTCAATTTGGCTGTTAATCTTCCCTTTTCAAATATATTCATTTTATGATTCAGAGGCAGAAAACTTGTCGCTTTGGCCAAGTTGTTAGTCATGTAAATTCTATTGAAGATGCAAGAAATGTCAGTCCAAATTAGGAAACTTTTGAAAAACCATCCAAGAGTGTAACAGCTCATAGTCCAAAAAATATTTAAATGAAGTTGCATTGGCAGTTACTTCAGTCACCAGTGCCTTTTTATTCACTAAACCTCCAAATTCCTGTTTCAATGATGCTGTAAGGCTTCACTGCTCTTTTCATGTTCTCCAGTCCCTATGGCTTGAGGCAGGTTGTTAGCCTCTGCTATGAGCTGCTCGTGGTGTTTATATGGCTTTGGGAAAATCTGGTTGCTTTTGAAAATATTCTGAGGTTTGGTCCAGTCCTATTATTTATGATTTGTCTCACTTCTTTTCTGTTTTGTTTAGGTGAGGTTTTCTTGAGGAGATGTTTTGGGTTTGATTTCTCTCCATGGAGGTGGTGTGTGCCACTTGTAATTGTAAAGAATGTATACAACATCCTCATGTGATCATTACAAAATCCCCATGCACATCCTTTTCCTAAAGCAGTCCAAAGGTGTCCACTGGCTGCTTGTACTTCACAGTACATCCAGTGTGGAAACTCAAGACACACAAAACTGCATTCTACCACTTCTAATTGACATTCTTCCCAAGGGTCACAATTTCCTTGGCAGTACCTAAAGGAAGCCTACAGGAAAGATGGAGAGAGACTTTTTACAAGAGCATGTAGTGACAGGACAAGGGGGAATAGATTCAAACTGAAACAGAGTAGATTTGGGTTAGATGTAAGGAAGAAATTCTTTACTGTGAGGGTTGTGAGGCACTGGCACAGGTTGCCAGAGAAACTGTGGATGCCTCATCTCTGGAAGTGTTCAAGGCCAGGTTGGATGGGGCTCTGAGCAACCTGGTCTAGTGGAGGGTGACAGAGTTGAAAGCTCTGCTGTCACAGAAAACCATTTTGTGTAATCCTAACCATAAATTTCCCTAAGCTTCTTGTCCTGGGAATTGAAACACCATCATTGCCAGCAGCTGCTGTTTTGATGATGTGTTTTTAATTCCATTATAAGAAAAATAGTTCTTAAGAATCCAGTTTAACTACAGTTCAAGGGAGAACAATGTGTCTAGCAAAAATATAGACTCCTAATACTGGTGTTGCAAAAATTAGCCTTTTTTTTTTTCTTGCAAACTAAAAATATTTAAGGGCAAAGGATGAAGAGTTCCACAACATAACTAAGGCTTTAAAACCTGTCAAATTGCACCAATGCCATCAATCTCAATAGCTAAGCTGTCATATGACACAAGAAAACTTCAGCTAATCTCTAAGAGATCAATAATTAGCAAACATAAAGTAAAAAATATCTTCTTACATATGGCAGGGTGGACTCTCCACCACTGTAGCTTTCTCAGTGCTATTTAAGGGGCTCATGAGAGTCATCTATCCACAGTCTCTAAGGAGACATGGATGAGAGACTGCAGTGATGAGAAGGTTAAGGACTGATATGGAGATGGATGGAAAGCAGTTGTGGGTGGCCCAGTTGACTGACAGAGAGACTCAGAGACGGGAGCAGGCGGGCAGGTGAAACTGCCATGGGGGAAGAGATGAGGCAGCACAATTTTTGCCTATCCCATGAAAAAAGTGTATGTGCAGATAAAATATTTTTTCCTCATTCAATGGGAGGATGAGCATCAAGAAAGAAGTCTCAAAGAGCAGCTAAAAGAGCTGCTTCTTGCCCTACCAGACTGTTTGAGGACAAATTGCCAGAAAATAACTGACCATTAACTAATAAGGCCATTATAATACCTAGTATGGGATTTATCTCTTTTAGAAAAATATCACCAAGTTTGGTTCAAAATCTAATTCTGAGAAGGCTTTTCACCATAAAATCCATAACAGTAAGTTCTAAGTAATATATTCAACAATATAAAGAACAACAGGAAAACCCCCTGCTAAACCCTGTCAATTCATCAGTAAAACTCTCTTTCTGTGTTTGCTTGTGAGTTAAAACTCCACAGAAAAAGGAAGGATTATAGACCATGAGAAGTGTTATTATTTGTCTGAAAATACTATACTTGATTACAATACAATTTGTATCAGTTTGAGTCAAATCTTTCCAGCAGAGTTATTTCAGATAATGCTCACGTAACCAGAAGTAGAAGCAGGTTCTGTTTTCTGGCAAATATCTTTCAGAGAGAGATCAAGCATGTGGGAGGAGGTCTCAGTCAGAATGTACTTTTCCAAATAGGTTTTTTATGACTATTGCATGGGCTCCATGGTTGTATTTATTTTTGTATGGAACTTTTTTTTTAACTGAAATAAATTCAGAAAGGCTTTGAATATGACCTACACACAAATCCCACCTAAATTCAGTGAACAATTTGAAGCAAAACATGCAGTTATTAAGAATCAAGACTTTTTGTTTAAAGACTGTCAATTTTATTGTGAGATGCTGGTCTTTGTATTGTGAGAAAATGAATTACTGGTCCATATTTATTACCCTTACAAAATAAACTAAAGGAAATGAAGTAAGAGGCTGCTGGTAATTACTGGTTACAGTCCCTAGCCTAGTGCTATGATCCAAAACTGAAAAGCTTAGAATCACAGAGTCATAGAACTGTTTGGGTTGGAAGGGACCTTTATTGCAGCCTTTCAGTATTTAAAGGGGGCTTACAAAAAAGGTGATGACAGACTTTTGAACAGGAAATGTAGCAATAGGACAGGGGTAATGGTTTAAAACTAAAAGAGGGTGGGTTCAGACTAGATATAAGGAAGAAAGTATTTACAATGAGGGTGATCAAACATTGGAAACAGTCGTCCTGAGAGGTGTTTGTTGTCCCACTCCTGGAAACATTCAAGACCAGGCTGGACAGGGCTCTGAGCAACCTGATCTAGTTTAAGATGCCCCTTCCCATGTCAGGAGAGTTGGACTGAGTGACCTGTAAGGAAGCCATGGCCCCACTTACCTGATGGATTAATTTCTGCTTTTCTACCTTTAAACTACATATTCCATTTTAATATATGTGGTTTGTGGAAAGGCTGTCACGAATGGAGCTGATTAGCATCTAATCTTTAGGTAGCTGCAAATAAAGAATGCCATGAAGGTGTGCTCAAGCACTCTCTCCGGAGAAGATACTCAATTGCTGCTTTACAGGTTTCTGCAGTGCTGTGGGAAAGCTCAGCAGTTGCCATCTAGTGGAGGATGAATTCAAGACACTGAGCTTTCCAGCAGCTGCTGCTCCTTCTTGAGAAAGGGAAAACTTATGATGTGGAACAGCAAAAACCAAAATAGTGCTCTTTTCAATGAGCATATGGATCAGAAAATGAAGCATGAACTGATCAGACTTCATCTATAAGTGGCATGGAGACCTAAGTTGTACTCCATTTTAATCTGAATTCTCGATTTCCCACTTTGACATTATTATTATCTGCATACATTGCAAGACTTCAGCATAAACTATATACTTTATTTTAGTTTTGTTTTGGAAGCACTGTAACATAGTGGAAGTTTAGTCTTTTAACAGCCAAAGTTTTATACTTCATTTTTCAACTGGTTCCTTTTTCCTGCTGTCCTGTCCCACTTAATTTCAGCAGGACAGCACCTGATCTGACACATCACTAGCAGTGCCAGCACTCCTCTAAGAACACAATTTCCAGTAAGCAAATGTCTAGTTCTACCCTTTCAAGGACTTTGGCTTAATTTACAAAGAAAACAAACCCTGAGCTAACAGAGGACAGAATCCCCTCTGGGCTTGGCTGTTCCTCGATTTCCTCCCTGTGGACCACTGCCAGACAACTCTGTCTACAAACTCCCTTCTGTCCAGAGAGGCCCTGGATCTTGATGAATTAGTGAACTCACCTGGTACAGCAATGGAATGGCACAGATCAGTTTCACTAACACATCCTGGTGCCTCTTGTGCTGCTTTCTGCCCTGGTGAACCCCAGTCCACTTGTCCTCTGACTGTCCGCTCATGTTCTTACTGAATGGAGAAGGAGAAAAAGAAAATGGAAGAAAAGTATAGTGGAAAAGGCAAAAATCAGCTGCATTTTTCCCCACCTTCAAGGAATGGTTTAATTAAATTCATTGCAAAATTTTTTCTGATCTGGAGTGGCACATTGTGAGTAGCAGTTTGCAAGGGAGCGTTTCAGTGAGCATCAAACATCCTGAAGTCTGAGAGCCACTTTCTCCTGGCTGTTCCTTATGTTTGAGTATCTAGCTCTGAGACTATGCTGGTTAATGTGTATCCCAAGACTTCACTTTCCCATCTGTAGTGCTGTTTAGACCTAGTCCTGTGTTCTGAGATTTCTCACACTGCATGGTGCAGTGGACCCTCAACTTCATCCGGAGTCAGAAGGAGATGTAGAAGAAATTAGAAATAATAATTATGTCATCTCCTGAACCTACCCCAACTTTTAGACCACAGATCTAGTGAGAAGAATGCCCAAATTGCATTCCCTGTGTGGCTTTGCTGTCACAAGGGTTTAAGGTGGGATTTGCCTTCATGTTAGCTGTCTAAGTAATAAATGTCTAAATCCATCCATAGGTAGTGGAGATACAGAGAAGAAAAGGACATCTTAGAACCACACTTAAACTTCAAACAGGTGCCCAAGTTTTGGGGAGAAACTTCCCTCTGGAGGTGCTGCTGTCTCTTCATTGATTTTAGAGGAGCTGAGAGGAGATGGAAGTAAAGCAGCAGCTCAAGGTTGTTCTTTGACCCAGGGCCCTAAGCTGTAGAAGATCTTACAGCCATGCTGTGAACTCTGCTGATGTCCAAAGTGGTGAGGATGAATAAAAACTGTGTGCTGGGAATGGGACTTGGTCTGTGCTATCAACTGAACCATGCCCAGGGACTGTCTGGGCCAGTTCATTGACATGGAGCGAAACGTTACTCAAAATGTTCACAATGTAACAGTGAAATCTTTTATTACCCAACAAAATTTGGCAGTAGCATTGAATTTGCTTATGTAGGTGTACCAAACACAACCTGGAGTAAAATAAATTAAAATTTTAAAGAACTCAATGTAAGTAAGGTTAATTTTATTATCAACAATTGTCATATGTAGTATTCTCTGTCTGTAAGTAGAAATGTGACTCTGCTAATATTGATGTAAAACTATTCAGCATATATCTCTGGAGTCAAACTGGGATCTTTTTCTTGAATAATCATCAGAAGCTGCCCACTGCAAAGATTTCTTTCAAGGACATAACTCTTTTCTCATTCCTTCTAGCAAGGTTTTACGAAAGAATTTTTTCAGATTTTGCTGATTCTCTACAAGGAGGAATATGATATTGTAGAGATGATAGGGATCATGTCAGTAATCCCACAAAATAATGAATAATCCTCTGTCTCTAGTAGAAACAAACTATCTCCAGTTGGCTCTCACTATTTGGGGAAATGGATTAATTTGTTTCACTCTTTTTCTAGGAGTGAATGTTACCTCATCACCATGCAAGGAAGGAATCCCTAACATTACCTTTTTTTTTTTCCTTTGGGTAAATGACAAGTCCAGACAAATATTCCCATGTCATTCATAGAGGAACAGAGTAGCTCAGAAGGTGGAATTTCCCCGTACTTCAGTACTCCCAGTCCTGTGTCTCATCTAAATCAATCTTTAAAACCTCTTGATTCCTGTTCAGAGGTAATATCTTATAAAACTGACTTGTACAATTGGATTTCAGCTCAATTGTCCCTCATTAAAAGCGTGATCGCGGAAGAAATGGATTGCAAGAAACATTGCAGATGGACCAGCAAGAAAGGAAAGGCAATACTCAAGACTCACAAAGATCTAAGAAATAGAGCTCCTATTGTAGTAACTCTTTTGCCAAAATTCTGCCATACTAAAGAAAGTTCAGTTTAATAAGAGTTTCATTTTGTTTAGAAGGACTATACCAAACCTGTGCTTATGTATTTACAATGGGTGAGTTGGTTTGCTATGGAGTGCACTGGCACATAAATGGGATGGGTTCTTTTTCTATGTTATTCAGGTTATTCAGCCTGTAGGGGTTGTTTCTGGCTCTGGAGCAAATGGATCAGTTTCCTTGTTATATGAAAAAATCAGGTTTAGACTGTTTACAGATATTCTTCATCTGGCCTAACAGAAAGCAGTCAAGTGTTTAGATTATAGTTAGAGACTGAAAATTTGTTAATACTGCATTATGCTGTTTTTACCTTCACAGTTCCAACTTGAGAGATACATTTTCTCATTTTCATTCTTTCAATGAATACATGTGTATTACTGAAAAACAGCTTTCAGTAAACGAAACTGAAACAAGATAAGTTTTTGGGTTTTTTATAGCAGCTTCTGAGTATACTGCTGCAGAAGTTCAGCAGAAAAATAGCAGCTCCTATTTAGTTCAGACAAACCATAAGGTTAGTCCATAGTTAATCTTAAAAAAAAAAACAGAGCACACTTTACACATATCTCTGCATTTATGTTTCTCCCACTGGGCCAATTAGCATCTGCTTCTGGCAAGCACTGATCACATCCCACAGAAAGAGAAAGATCTTCACCTACAGAAAGAGAAAGATCTTCACCTATTTCTGACTCTAGTGGAAGCTGAAGGCACGAAAACCCACTATCAGCATCTGGCCCTTAGAGATTAATGGCACTGTGAGAGTATTACTAAACAATACAGCACAGAAGGCATTTTTGGAACACTGCAAAAATAGAGTCCCTTTTTAAGACTCTCATTACTGTCACATAAAACAGATGGGAAGGATTTGAAAGTTTTAAATTATAGTAAAAAAAAAGTCTTGTGCCAAATGCAACTTCTCAGAAAGTTTGTAATAAATTGACAGGAACTAGATTTAAAAAAAAATAATGGCAAGTATTGCAAAAAAGAAGACTAGAAATGGAAAGAGAGCAAGAATAATGATCTAAGAAACAGCACACTCTGAAACTGTCAGAAAAATGGAAAAAATGTTTTGCTGCTGCTTTCATAGAAAATCAAAGGGAAAGATTATAACTTAAATGCAAATGCAAAATCAGGATCAGAAATGGGAAGACAAACATTAGCTATTTTCAGTTTTTCCTCTAAAAAACTGTAGTCACTGAGGTCCTAGATGAAAAATTCCTGCCGTTGTGTATTGACTTTTTACATTATTGTGGTCCAGGAAGTGGGAAGATATTGAAAAGGTCATCCCTACATAAATTGTGTCATATGGAAATGTGATTGTATGGTATTAAATTTTCAGTCTCTATTTATTGTCTGTTCACAGGGATAGTGATAAAACCGGGACTCATTTTCAAATGTCTGTGCCCAGTAATGTGTGATAATGTGACTAAGTCCTTTAAAATGAGTTTTTTAGGTACATATCTTTTGTCAGTCACGTCAGCAGATAAACTAATGTTAATTACCAAGGTTCAGATAGCCTGGTTTAAAATGTGGGTCTTTATTTGCCATTTTAATTAATGGGCTAGTTCTGAATTGCAAGAATTTTCCCTTCCTGACACATCTTTTAAAAATGACAAGTCTATTTCTGTATTTAAGTACCAGTGCCTGGTACAGTGTCTGCTTATGCATCTTTCATTTTCTCAAGGACAGGAAATTTGGGCTTCAAAATTCGTTTGTAATTAAAGCTTCAGAGAACTTTTACCTGTGCAAGAAAACTGATAATGCAGAAAAATTCACTGAAACTGTGTGAAAGGTTAAGTCCAGTTTTTCAGTTTGAGTGGCAGAGGAAAGAAAAGCCTTTGAACATTTTAATGCCAGTATAGCAAACAAGCTGCTACAGACAGTGGAAGATGCCAACCTGCTTCCCCAGAACCGCTGCCCCGGTGGGGCCACATTTTCTTTTACCTTTGACCTTTAAAGCTGACAGCATCGGAAGCAAATGACCACAGATGATACCAGAGTCAGCAGCAGTCAAGCCAGTTTGTCAAACATTCTTTTCACAGCTCTTAATGCAGATTTTACAGGTTTACCAGAGCAGATGGAAAGAGGGGTGGAAGAAGAATAGATGGGAGAGCAGGGTAAGGGTCATCCCTCTCTGAGAAGAAAGGTTTGCGAGGGAGGAATGTAATGGTTATAAGCAGTACATTATTCAAGGAAGGAGAAAGCATAGCTCAAAAACATTTGTCTTCTTAGTAATTCTGTCTTGAGTTTTTTCCTACCTACTCTCACTTGTTACACATTTCGAATGTCTGGATGAGCTCCTAAACTGCCTATATGAAATTTAGTGAGCAAAAATATTTCTAAATGGATAAAAAGTACTAGGACATATGAATCGAAGGGATATCATGCATTTTTGAAAAGCTTGTTGGAAGATCTTGAGAAAGAAATTAAAGCTGCAAAAGCAAAGGGTTCTCTCTAAAATCAGGTTTCAAAATACACTGATAGCTTTTGTTCAGGAAAAATCTGCAAGAACCAGGGTGAGTGTTGGGGTTTTAACATGTGTGTTAAAATGGAGGGAATTTCAGAGAGAATACTTCATGAATTTCCCAGTTATAAGCTGTACAACTTTTTTATTTCAGAGTTTGATAGATAATAGCCAAATTGTTTTATAATTCTTTCCAAGTTATTGATGTTTTTGGCATTGTAATTATAGCAATCAGTGTTAGTAAGGACTTTATAAGCTCTAAATTAGTCATGTTAAGAATTTTCGATTTTCACTTGGCTTGTAGGCTATATTGAGACATTGCTGTATCTCAGGAAGGCCTCAGCAATCCCTGCAGTCAAGTTTCGAGGTTTGCCATTCCAGCAGTGAGATCTGTGCTCTCTTTGGCAGACATCTCACACATTTCAGCAGTGATCTGGTTAAGGTTCCATTGAACATGATCACACAGATGACTGTGAGCTGCTACTGCCATCATATTAAATAAAGTTAGTGAGTTCACACTGTCACTTAGAAGGCCAATTTGCCCCGTGGGTTTTCCTTCTGAGGTCAAATCCAGCTCAGTCTGTAGCTCCATTGGCACACTGGCAAGGATTTAGAGTGTAACTAAAAGAGAGCAAGTGGGAATGAGAGGTTGAGTACCTTTTTTATAAGGGCACATGGTGATGAGGGATGACCTTAAGGACCCTTCCAGTCCAAACCATTCCATGATTCTATGAAAACATAGATCCCTCTTTATGCAATTATTTAATGTCAAAGCATAGGATAGAGTGGAATATTAACAATTTTTATCCCTACAGAGGTACATGTTCTGGGAAATCCAGTAAGAAGTGAATTTCTTGGAGAGTAGGGTGTCCTTGGGCTGGGAATACCTGCTGAGCTGAGTGGCATTTTCAGCTGTGACACAGCAAGTGTCACCATACCAAGTGCAGTGGAAATTGTGAAGGACTGCAACCCCCAATATTTAGCTTCTTTCTGATATTGAGGAACTGACTTCTGAATATGACTTAAAAACATCATGTTCTCCATTTTTGTTCATAATTCCAGGTTTGAAGCAAAACCATGGAATTTTTGCTTGCCATTTACCCTTTTCATAAAGTAATGTCAATATTTCAGTGAGGGAGCTGAGTCACTGGAGTATTGGCACTGACTTCCCTGGAAGTGCAACATGCAGCAGGGAATGAGATTTATAGGCTTCAAATTATCCATTTTTGCTATTCTTATGTCAAAAGAAAAGAAAATAAAATGCATATCCACTTCCAAGCCAACCCCTTCTACCTTTGTGATTCTGGTGTCAAAGGTGTCCTTGCCTCCTTTTGCTTGTTTATATTTTATTTGTTGAGAGGTTTCTAGTAACTTCTGTCTGCAAGATTGCTTTTGTAACTTCTTTTTTCCCATTTCTCTATTTTAATTTAGGTGTCAACCTTTCTGATTCTTAAGTATCATTTCCTGATGGCAATCTGTTTCTTTTCTTACCCTTCTTTTCTTTCTTATACTGGCTTCTCCCATTATCTATTGTCTGTCATTGAAGCAATGAATAGGCTGTGAAAATGTTGTCAGGGACACCTCCTGCTGCAGAAGTGAGCAGACAAAGGGAGCCTCCGTGCTCCTGACACCTCGATTAGGAGGGGACAACAGCAGCTCTCAGCCCACACCTGCACAGCAGGCACTGCTTCAGTGTGCCTCTGGTGCAGCAAGCCCTCAGCCACCAACAGAATAGAAACTGATGGTATTGCTTTTTGCACAATCACCAACATTGTCTAGGAAAATACATTGTATTCTTTACCACAGCTAGTGGCTTCAGATTTTTTTTTTCTCTCCTTGATTTTCCCATATTTTGGGATGACTTGGCAATCAGATAGCACTTCCCCAGAAATTAGAACAGACTGCAGAATCTGGCATTAGTGTTTTGTGGAAATTAGAAGGCATTGTTACATGCCTGTGTGTAAATTCTAGCTGCACCATTTCTGTCTGTATTGCAGGAAATGATGACCCTCACAGCTTCCAAATATGTTCAGTTTGCTTCCCAGGAACTCAAGATACTGTCTTGTGAGGAGCAGCAAGTCTTATGAGGAAGGCTGAAGTTCCTGGTGTTGTTTAGCCTGGAGAAAAGGAGGCTCAGGGAGACCTTCTCACTCTCCAAAACTCCCTGAAAGGAGGGTATAGCCAGGTGTGGGTCAGTCCCTTTTCCCAAATAACAAGTGGCAGGACAGGAGGAAATGGCCTCAAGGTGCGTCAGGGGAGGTTTATATTGGATATTAGGAAAAATTTCTTCCCTGAAAGAGTGATCAGGCACTGGAACAGGCTCCTGAGGGAGGTTGTGGAATTGCCATGTCTGAAAGCCTTTAAACGGTGGTTGTGGTTGTGGTTGTGGCACTTGGAGATGTGATTTAGTGGTGATCATGGTGGTGCTCGGTTAATGGATGGACCTGATGATCTTAGAGGTCTTTTCCAACCTTAATGATTCTGTGATTCAAAAAGGAATTGTTAACTGCCTTTGTGACTCAGAAATGGTTAATTGTTGAGCCCAGTTTCCTTGGTAGCAATAATAATGGTCTGGCTATATTTAATACAAACAGAATGTAATATCAGCAAATAATTATTTTTAATGCATTGTTTTTCAAAGAGTAAAATAACTGCTGGTACGTCTGTGAAAAGTGTTGAGTGTCCCCAAAGTCATACCTCAGAAAACATGGTAAAAAAGGTTTGCTTTCTGGAAACAAAGCAAGTCACCCAACCCATCCAAATAGACTAAATGAGAATGGAAAGCAGTAAACCAGAAATGGTACAGACAGTATGGAATAAAAGACAAGAAATAGTCAGAAGATATAAAATTATTGTTGTTAAAGGAAGCAATGTCAGCAATGAGAGGCAAAATGTGATTAGGTGGAAGTGCTTTTTACATGCTGGGATCTGCAGCTACAAGGGAATATGCTAGTTTGGATACACAGATGCAAGTCTCAGAGAAAGATTCAAATAACACTATAAGCACTTTTTCCTAAATGCTGTTCTGAGTGCAATACTGTAAGTAGCCAGTGTGATGTCACCCTTGGGTAAATAAAAAAAAAATAAAATAGAAAGAAATGGAAATGTGGTCTAAGATGTTATATAGCACTAATAAGATACTTGCTAGAATTTTATCTAAGGCACTGTTTTAAGACAGGTGTGGAAGCAGTGGGGAGCATGAAAAAGAAGATGAAAAAAAAAAATCCTTCCCAAAACAGGCGAAAGGATCTCAATCTATTTAGTTTGCTGAAAGGGTGGATTCGATTACAGGGCTTGTGTTCCTACACCAAGAGAAAATATAAAGGTTTTCTTCCAATTCACTGGAAAAGGTGTAAAATTACCCAATGAGATGAAAGCAGAAATCCGATAAGTCAGCACCACTTCACAGTGAGAGTAAACATTAGAGCACCTCACCAATTCTTAATATGAAATTAGATAACCTTCTTTAGGGATCTGCCTTAAATATGACTGCTGAGAGACATCCTGAGCACTGAGCTTGCAGGGGCCTGACTGCCTTGTTCCTTCTGACCTTGCTGTCAATGAAAAAATGAAAATGTCCCTTTTATTCTTTTCATGAGTTGTGGCCAGAACAGAGTGAGATCAGCACAGCTTTTAACAGGCTCCTAATGCTTCCTGGTCAATATGAAGGTAATGGTTCTCATCATTGTCTTAATGACTTGTCATCAATAGCTGTAATTAAATGCTCATATATATACGTGTGTACATATAAAATATATATGGATATATAATACTGAAGGTGTCCCTGTCCATGGCAGGGGATTTGGAACTGGATGATCTTTAAGGTCCTTTCTAACCCAAACCATTCTATGATTCTATGGTTCTGTGGTTCTATGAATGGGATCAAGTATCTTTTTTTTTTTCTTTCTTCATGTTGCAAAATTTAGAGTGTACCCTATGAAAACATGAAGTATTAGGTTTAAAACTAAGAATCTGTGCTCCTAACATAGTGCGTAATTATACTGCACAAATGTATAATTATAAATTATGCACTCCTGGAGGATAGATCTATCAATGGATATTGAACAAAGTGGTGTGAATATTGAATCTAATTCAAGAAAACATTAATTTGTGAGAACTGGGACAATGGTCTAAAAATAAAGATAATATGTATTTTTATACAGATATGTATTTTTTCCCCCAAAATCCTTGCTAAATATTCATTTGAACCAGAAGACTAGATGAGGTGTTTCTGTGATCCAGGACAGTAGCCATTCTGTCCTTAAACCTCATATTTTAAGAGTAGCCAGTTGATCACAAGGTTCAGGAAGGTTTATTTTCCTTCATAATACAAGTTGAATATGTATGCTCAAAAATTATTTTTTTTCCCTGTTCCTTTAAAACATCAGTGTTGGAGGCAGCTGGAGAAGCCATGCCAGACTGAGTAGGCCAATGCTTTGAGGCGGTATTGAGAATCTGCTGCTTTAAATTCTTGGCTGCTACATCTTAGCCAGCTAGTGAGGATTAAATATATCATGAGACTTGGGGACAGGGCTGAATTTTCCACAAGTCAGATTAGAAGGAACCTTGGGATTTTTTTCAGGCTTTGTTATAGCTTGGAGTATGGATTATTTCTTACCTAATCAATTCCTTGTTACTGTTGAAGCCCAAGGTAACACCTTGTTCTTTTCTATCTTCTACCTATGGCACTTAATAATTTAGTTTTTCATGGGCTGAAATTATGTAGTTTAGCTCAAATTACTGGGCTCAGTACAAGGTAAATGGAAGAAAATTAATGTCTTGTGCTACAGAGCTCAGTCTGAGGTATCTAATCATTCCTTCTGGTATTAAACATAAAACTTTGCCTTAGCAAATTAATTTTGTCTGAAAAGTCAAAATTGGAAGGAATTTCAGAAGAGTTGTGGGGAGTTTTCCTACAAACTTTAAAACTGAGTGTTAATTTTTTTTTGTTTTTTCTTCTATTTTGTGACTAACTCAGTTTGAAATCAAAACTTTTCTCTAATGTTTTCTGTAATTTTTTCTTTCAATTTTTCCATTTAGGTAATGTAATACCTGTAGGTTCGGAATATACAATTCAATAATAAAAACAATGTATTTTGAATGTGGAGTTTATTTTAGAGATACGTCGGGGTCAGTGCTGCTATCAGTAACTTAAGGAGAACTACCTATCCACTCCTTGGACAATGAGGGCCACTTTGGCCACTGCATATAGTGGGATCAGGATAAGTTTTCTCATTGCTGTTTTTCTCTGCCATGACAGTATATATTTATCATTGTTTTGGTTGTGAGGTCCTTGGATACCATAATAGTTAGTAACTGTGCTGACTTTACCTAACCAATAAAGAAAACCTTGGTAGAGGGAATCCTTTGCTCCCAGGCTTGGTGATACATAGTGTCTGACTCCCTTAGAGCAGATATCTTCTGGACCTGGTGTATCTTCCCTGGGGACCTAGAACAGTGGCAGCTTTTTAAAATTGTTTTTTTCACTACAAAATATGAGTTCTCCCAGTGTTGCAGTCCAACAGGTTGATACTTCAACAGAAAACGGTGTGAGATGTGCTCAGCACATGGGATGAGCTGGATGACACATCCTTCTGGCACAAGGCCATGGACCTGGTTTAAGATGTCCCCAGCTGGAATTCAAATTTCAGCTCAAGGAGAACAAATGGGAGTTCTTCTCTCTTTTTCCAAAAAATGCTGTGAGATATATAGAATCTTGTAATATCCCAATCTGGGACCACCAAGTGAGCAGAGGAGCTAAGATATTTAGGAGTAGAGAAGCAGCCAGTGTTGATTGTTTCCCTACTTGGATGGAGGAGACAAGCAGCTGGGAAAGAAGCAGCATTCAGAGATAGCTCAGGTCATGTTCTGGGTTTTGTTTTTTCTTCCCACATAAGAGTATAAATATAACATGAGATGGGCAGAATTTCTTGGCCCTCATAAAGAGTAGCAGCCATCTCACAGTTTCTTAATATTGTCTTGATCCTGCATCACAGTGGATCACAGTAAAATGCCTTCACTCACCTTTGCTCCCACTCTCCATCAAGGAGGCAAGTTTGGGAAGTCAGCTCATTCTGTATTAGTTGCTTGGCTGTGAATTTGTATTAAAGAACTAGCTCCAAAATAAAGGGTAACGTGTTTTGGAAGGGGAAGGCTGGAGTTCAAGCACTGGTATATTTTTTACTTAGAAAATGACAATGGTTTTTCATAACATTTAGCAAAAACAGTTCATTTCAGTCAATTTTTGAACTGGTTGAAGCAAGTTATACAGCACAATTGTAGTATAATAAACAAAAATCACAGTAGCTGTTCTTCACAGATATTATTTAAAGTAAAGAAGAATAAGAATAATTCCTTTAGTGAGATTTTAAATTCAGTCACCAGTATGTACACATCAGAAATATTCAATAGGTATAGTAAAAGTTAATTAAATTCAAGCATGTTATGATAGCTTGATTTGTCCCTGTAAGGACACATGGCCTGAAATGTACCTGAGGAGGGAACTTACACCTTTCTCAAGGGATTGGGAAAGCAATATGGGATGTACAAGAATGCATGGCCTCCTATGGCAGTTCTATAAGAAAAAAAAACTTACACAGAGTAAATGTTTCGTGAATGAACTTCTTATTCTGTGTCATTTTGGAAATACTTGTTGGGACTAGTAAATTACTTCCTGCAAAAATGGCTTAAAAGACAATTGGGCAAGATTAAACCTTCAATAGAATTTAAGCATCTGAGTGTAAAGATGAATTGTCTAAATCTCTTCCAGGCTCCCTAATCCTGGGCACAGTGAAAGAGCTGTAAAGAGCCCTGGTGTTGCCCATTGTGTGTGTGTGTGTTTCTGACAGGACCTTTCATGTTGCTTTGCCATTTCTTCCACTCACTCCAGTGTTATGTTCCCTCTTGGAATAATTGTTTGAGCTGGCTGGCTTTTTTGAGTGGGAAGAATTAGATTGCACAAACTCACAATTACTCTTCTGCTGTTTGAACTCAGCAGTAGAAAAATCTGAGGAGAGAAACAAATGTAAAATTCCCCATTCCTGCAGAGCATAGGCACTTCCTTTTGCAAGTGAGCCACAGCATCAGCTGCCCTGCTGGTTCTGGGCTTCACCCCAGCAGTCCTGAGCCCCAGAAGCAGACAGCTAAGTCTGCAATTAATCTTTCTTCCACATGTATGCTACTAGAGAATGCTCCAGAAGCCAGAATATGCTTCGTCCCCTCTTTAAAGAGGGGTACAAAATTAGAGAAAGGGACATAAAGCTCATTTTATATGTCAGAGTGAATATTTCTGTCAGAGAATATAGCTAGTTCATAATCACTAACTTTATTTGTGTATTACTTTGGCAAGTTGTATCACCCAGTCTGAGACCAAAGATGAAACCAAGCTGAGATATTAAATGGAAGCACCTTGTCTCCATAAGCTCATGCACCTCACATCTTGCCAAGATAACTTGGATACCTGAAGGAATTACTCAGAGAAGTGCAGTTTCTGTCCACAGCAGGATGGAGGTATGAAATAAGTAGGTGGGCTTAGTGCAGCATCTAGTGGACAACTGTCCACATCACAAAAACCCTTGTGTTTCTGGCTGATTATTGATGGAAAAATCAGCAAAGGACCAAAGGACCGTAGAGTTGAGCAAAATCCAATTTAGCTGTAGGAAGCATTGCTCTTCCTAATGAGGCACACTGGCTAATGAAAGGAATTCATCCTAATATCATCCATTTTATAAATGTGAAATACACAGATAGGGAACCTGAGGCAATGTAGATTGACTTAAGTCAAAGTGAATTAAATCACTGGTCATAACCATGAATTTAATCAAAAGCATGAAATCTTAAGTTAAACTGGTTTTTAAAATTCTGTTTGTTCTTTATGTCCTAAGGAATCTTTCTCAGTGACTGGTCCAGTGACTTAATGTGATGGTGTGCAGACAGACACAGTTTTTAAAGAAAACTTGATTTTCCTTGTTTCCTAGAGGGAAGGATGCACTGAGAAGGGTGTGTGATACTCACACATCAATTGAATAAATTTGATAATTTTTAAGATATTTTCTCTTTCTTAATTTTTCACTTTTTAAATTGCATTTGAGTTTTAACTGGTGTCTAGTTAATTAGAGAGACGGTGAATTGAAAATCTGATGTGTTGGTGTGTAACAGAACAAAAGGGTAATCAGTGGGATTTTCAAAACCTCTAAGCAGCCATGTACTTCACTTTCAATGCTAAAGTGTAGCTGAACTAAAGCAGAATTGGGAGCTAGTCTTGGCAGGTACTTTTCAAAGTTTCATGGTATAGGTACTTTAAAAAGTGGGTCATTTGTTCTTTAAGTTTTAGTTACTGTAACTCTCATATTCTCCTATCTGACTTTTATTTATAAGTTGTAAAAGGAGAACAGCATGCTGGCCAATTAATTTTCTGATTCTTTTTCTCAGATTTCAGTGGATTAATTCACATGATGAAAATATTCACGTTGAATCTAATAATAAATAGAAACTCAGAGAATTGAAGGCAAATGCTTATTTACACAACAAAAGCAGGAAGTACTGGCCTTTGGAAAACATGTAAATATTTGCATTCAGTCTTTTGTAAAAAGTACAGCACAGGGTAATTTGACATATTTATGAAGATCAAGCTGTTGTAAAAAAAGCAGCAATTTCTTAGTTTCAGCTGTGTCATTATGGGAATAGGTAGCAGTCCTTAACTCATTAAAATGTGGGAATTAATAACTGTTACAATACACCTTTTTTATATCTTTAATTCACTGCAGTAATTTTAGTAAGCCCAGGCTTAGAGTAAACTGTCACATGTCTCAATTTTAAATGTAAAAATTAATTACATTTTAAATCTTAACAGATATAATTTTAAAAAGTTGCAGGGTTTAGATTTTTAGTTTGAAAGAGTTTAACAGCCCTGCCAAGCACTGGGCTGTTATGGATTAGTGCCTCCTTCGCCCCATATCTTGTCCCTGGATGCAAAGTCTCACCTCACCAGGGCCTCAAGCAGACATCACCAACTTCCCCCAGGCATGGGCATACCCACTGGCTGCAAGAGGGAATTTCATGCTGGAGACTCTATGGAGGCTGAGTCCCGTTTTCTTTTCCTGCTCCTCTCACCTGAGCACCAGTGAGTGGTGTTCACTGGTTTATTGGGCACCTCCAGGGAATAGGCTGCCCTTGTGATTGCTCAGCTCAGGTTGTCCCTCTCGTTCCCTATCAACATGCTTTTGATTCTGTGGCACCTGTACCGTTTTTCTTCTCTCATTTGTGCCTTTACCATGCCTCAATACGTTGGTTTTTTCCTTTCATCCTTTCTCTCCCAGGGAGTTCTTTATGGTGCAGTAGTAACAACAGGACATTTTGTTTACAGAGAGAGCATGTGACCATGGTTGCTTTCTATTATCTTCCTGATCTCTACAAATTTCATCCTGAATTCCATTCTGTTCTTAATCCAGCTTTTTCTAGGCCATCCAAACTGTTGTTAAAATGCAGTGGTTGTTTTTATTACCTCAGGCAAGGCCATGGTTGCCATAAACCTATGACAAAATGAATAGTCATGTGAGTGAGAAGTACCTATGGACAGAATTTATTTCGACTAGAGTAAGACTTTAGACATGCCTCCTCTTGTATCCAGGTTTCTGGATAGCTAGATAAGTAAAAAACTAGTTATGAATGATCAGACTTGGAGGGCACTGGTTAGTGAGTCACTCTCTACCTTGAGACTGATGGCAAGTGTTTCACAAAAGTCTGTTCTGGGACCTTTTTGCTCTTTATCAATTATTCTCTAGCAGTTTCTGGGGATGAGGAACATGTGGTCAACATGTCAGCAAACACCACAATGCAAGGAGAGGTTGACGTGCTTAATGGCAGGGCTGCTGTCCACAGAGACCTGGATGGTCTGGAGAATAAGGCCAACAGAAACTTAATTAAATTCAACATGTATAAACAGGAGCAGAGCCAGGCTATCCAAGGAAGTGATTACCTTCCTCTTCTCAAAGCTTGTTACACCCCATGCACCCTCCAGTACAAAGAAGATGTTTATTAAATACATACAAGTTTAGGAGATGTCCACCATGATGGTCAGAGCTGAAACACTTTCTCTTTGAGGGGAGACAAAGACCAAACCTCATTCAGCCTTTGAAGGAATGGCTTCAAGGGGAAATAATCACTGACTTGAATGGTTCATGGTGGAAAGATGAGAGGTAATTGTCCTAGATTGAAATGATAGAGGTTCAGAATGGACATAAGGGGACATGGTTCATTGTGCAACAGCTCAGCAGTGGGTCAGGTTTCTCAGAGAGGCAATGCAGTCTCCATCCTTGGAATCTTTTAGTACTTAACCGAAAAAAGCCCTGAGCAATCTCTTCTGCCTTCATAGTTGATCCTGCTTTGAGGGGAAGTTTGGACCAGGGGCTGCCTGAGTTCCTTTCCAACATGAATTATCCTGAGATCCTGTGATCTACATTTTTTCTCATTAAATAATGCATGGCATAGAACATTCCTTGCTCCAAGTAAAAACACTCCAGTCTTCTGTCTTCCTTTCTGTACAAAAAAAGAAACATTCTTAGAACTGTCAGATTTTCTCATGGTATGAAAAATGTGTCTGTGCTGAAAAATGGCAATATAATCCTTTGTGCAAGATAGCTGTAAAACCTCTACAGAAATATCTAGTATCAGGAATGGTCAGTTCATAACTATGTTCCTCTGTCTCAAGATATTTTTCAGGTTATATTTCTTTAGAACAGAGTAGTGGAAGTTGAAATTAACCCTTCTTTGGTTATAGGATGTTTCTAACCCACCTAATTGCAGAGAAATGCATTGAAATATGACCCATGTGCATCCTAAGATCTCAAATAAGAGGGATGGATTATGGGTAGAGTTTCCACTTCTGTTTAAACTCCTCTCTGGGGTCAAGTTTCAACTTGTTGATACCACTGCATTGAAACCTGCCCAAGAACAGTTGGTGGAAGACTCCAGATGGGAGTCTCTGGCTGTGATACTCATAATGGATCAGCAGCCACAGTAGTAGATATAATTCTCCCACGGCTCCTGAATCCTGTTCAGCTTCTCCTCTTTATGTTCCCATGCCAAGATCTGACAAAAGCTTCATGATATTCTGGCAGAGATGGGATGTGCCAGCAGAGAGGGAAGAGAAGGCTGCCTGGGACATGGAGGGATAGATACAGGTGGCAGGAAGGAACAGCTGACAGAGCCTCAGGATTTCAACCTACGATCACGTGACTGCACCATCACCTGCAGTTAC
Source organism: Notiomystis cincta (assembly GCA_013398075.1). Lineage (NCBI taxonomy): Eukaryota > Metazoa > Chordata > Aves > Passeriformes > Notiomystidae > Notiomystis > Notiomystis cincta. The sequence goes on along the minus strand of VZRX01007806.1, from coordinate 41,312 downwards.
AGAAGCCCTGCAAATAGTTCTCTTAATCTAAAGACAGCTCAGGTTTACAGATGTAAAGCCTTCCCAGATGATTGTTATCCAAATATAGGACATGAAGTGGTGGGGAATCCTAGGGGCAGCCAGTTCATCCTAGAAAAGTAATTCTTACCAGTAGCCAGAAATCCCAAATGGATGTTAGAGGGAGGTTCAGCTGTGATTTGCTGTTCTGCCCTTGGTGGTGAGGCAATTTCCCGCTTTCTGACTCTTGTCTGCTCTCTAGCACATGCCTGGCTCAGCCTGGCAACTCAGATTTATAGAATAGCACCCTTTAAAGTTAGACAGCACTTCATTTCAATGTGGCATTGATATGTGGAATATTAATACAAATATTTCCCATTAAAACCAGGTGTCGCTGTGTTTGTCTCTGGTACATTGATGGAGGATTTGACCATGCTAGCATCCTTAAACTTTGAGGTGCTGCAGAAATGCCTCTTTTTGATATTTATTCTCATGTGCTAAATTGTTTAATTCTGTTGTTACATATAAAGATGTAGTGAGGGAAGTAAAACTGAAGCCATATATTGATGTTGTCACTAGCAATATTCTTCAAAAAATATAAAAGCATCTTTTGGTGAGGTACATAGGCAAGCATAAATAGTGTACTCATATTTCAACGATTTCTTTATTACTTCTCTGCCACAGCTATAAAATAACTTGTATATCAGACTGATGCCTCTGAAACAAGCACAATTTCAGGTAAACAGCTGTCTAAGTACTCTTCCAGGAAATTTATGTAACTTTAGCTCCTTCCTATGGCTGAAAATGCAATAGTCTAAAACAGACACCACTGTTGCATATCCTTAGGAAGAAAGATATAATTATTGGTTGTGGCTGGCAGTTTATCTTATTCAGAAAAATGGTTTACTATTAAAATAATAGAATTGTAGCATTTCGCTATTTCTGTTCGTCATCCAGAGTAAAACAAGACAGTATTTATATTCACAGCTGAATGAATTGGTTTCTTTAAACACTGTCATTTTCAATAATACCTGAAGATGAGTTTCTTAAATTTTAATTAATATATAGATACTTTTTTTTTCACCTCTCCAAAACAATTTTCAATGGTCTGACTTTGATTACTAAGCCTTTGGGGTGGTATTTTCATCTCATGTAGCATAGTACAAATTTAATTTGCAGCAATCACTAAATAACAGATAGAAATAATGTGATTGAAAGTCTCACATTGGCTGGATGTACACTGACATTAACCTTTGAGAAATATAGGAAAATTCATATGTTAGGAAGTGGCAGGAATAACCTGAGGGAGGTATTTATGAGGAACAAAGATCTTTAAAACAATAATGCTGAAACAGAGGTAATAATAAAAGCTAAAGACCCCAGTCCTGCACATTCATCTACCTGTTTGAGCTCATGGTCAAGTGATGTCACATGTCTGTTGCGCATGTGATTGACTGTGCCTGTGTTCGTTTCCTGGGAAAAATGTGAGGTAATGCAATTTAATTTCATTTCCAGTAAAAGAGGAGTTTGCCATAGATTAAGAGTAAACATATGGAAACAATTCATTTGAAGTGAAATCAATTGTTAAATTAAGGTAATTTGTCAATCAGCCTGACCCTTGGGTGTTTTCAGACTTAAAACTTGAAAGCAGTCACCACAGGGTACTCAGGCAAACTACCTTTGCTGAAGAGAATGCTTGGTGTTTGAATGTCCCAGAACAAGGTGAGAGTCATGTCAGAGAATCAGAGAATTGTAGGATAGGGCGGGTTGGAAGGAACCTTTAAATGCCATCTAGTCCAACCCCCCTGCAATGTTCAGGGACATCTCTAACTAGACCCAGTTGTTCAGAGCCTTGTCCAACTTGACTTTGAATGTTTCCAGGGATGGGGTATCCGCCATGTCTCTGAACAAACTGTGCCAATTTTACTGCTTTCTTTGTAAAAATCTTCTTTACATCTCGTCTAAAGTGTGGCTCTTTCAGTTTCATCCTATGTCCTTTTGAGCAAAGGATTAATGATAAACAGAATTCTCTAAGCCTGGAAATTCTGGTCACCACCTCTCAGTTGGCTCCCTAGGACCTGATTGCAATTCCTTCTCATGTATAAGTACCTATTTTGATAAAAATCCAGTATCAGTCTCTCCATGTACATCTTTAGCTTCCCGGCTCATTTGAAGGGCCTTGTCCTCTGGCTGTACACATTGCATAATGTGAATTCCCTCTTTGACTGGCTTTTGGAGCCAAACAAGCATTCTGGGGCATATCTCATGACACAAAAATTGCTAGAGAAGAAAGTGTGCAGTCTTGGAAACTACACAGTTGTCCAGCAGAACCCCAGGATATTTAGTATCCTCAGACACAAGGAGAAGAAACACAGACTTCTAGTGTCATGGAAACCCAAGATCAAGTGCTGTGAACTGTGGATTTGGCCTGTGTGAGTTGCAGGGGAAGAGCCCTAACTATTTTCATTACGAGGTATGCAGAATTTCTTGACCTGAGTTGAATATAGTCAGACATGATTTTTTGTAAGGGTCTAGAGCATGTCTAGAAATAATAAACTTAACAACAATCTTTTTTCATTGTCCAGACACTGAGTCTCACCTTGATTTAGTTACCGAAGAATTTATTTGTATTCTTTAATTTCTACCTAGAACCAGTGTCTAGACCAAGACCTGGTAGCAAAAAATGGCAACCATCATATCTATAAATCAGAAATTTATTAAGAACCTTCTGGGTGACCACAAGTCCATCAGTTCTTTTGGTGATTTTTTTCCTCAACTATAGAGTGTTTAATTTGCAATCATTTCTTAAAGGACTTTCATGGTCACCTATTCCGTAACAATACATTAAACAGAGGAAAAGAGGACATAAAATTTTCTCATTATTCCCATAAAGGAATAATTTACTTAACTGAAAAAAATGTAGTTGACACTCTAAATAATGCTGTTCTTGAGAATCAACCCTAATCTCCACTATGAAGTGATAAATGCGTGCTAAAGGCTAAGTAGATTATCCTAGGAAAGTCTCCTTGAAAGTCATTTAACAGCTAATCATATGTTAAGGTCAAACATTTCTAGTTTCTCATGGGAGGGAAGAAGGCGTCCCGCCTAATTTTCCTATTCTGAAACAATTTTAGGAGTATATCCAAATTCAAGGATTCTGCAGATGTCCCCTGTGAAATATCCCTTCTCTGACATTTTTCTGATTCTGATTTTACCTCAATTCAATTTGGCCGATATCTACCCCAAGTACAACAGAGGCCTCACATATTTGGGAGAAATAAGGTACATTGTTTTCTTTTTGCTTGGCTCACATAAAAGCCTGACTATGGCACCTGCGCTGCCCCAAAATAATTTTGCAACACGGTTAAGGGAGAAATAGCATAGAGCTCTGGGACTCATGTGGACTCTGTTCAGTCTCTAGTTCAGTCTGTCTTCATTTCTTCAGTCTTTTTCAGCTCTGTACTAAAGATCATCCTAACAACACTTACTGCACTTCAGTGTGAAGACAATCTAGGCTAACTGTCCTGAAAATTTTAAGCGGCTCTGTGAGGGAAGTCTACAGTTGGACGAAGTGATTTGGGCAGTCATAGAGGCGTGGCTGGCACAACCTGTTTTCCATTTTAACTCACTTTTCCACACTCTATAGTCATGCCTCAGGGGAATCATATTTCATAACGAGAGGCTGAACACTATAAAAGAGTGTGATTGCATCATGATACGTCTCGAAACCTATATTTTTTTCTTTTTGTGAATGAAAGCGGTTTCCTTCCAGAGTGGAAAGGAGCGCATGAATGTAGGCAAGATGATGAGTCACAGCTGTAAAATCTCTCACATGCATAACATTCATGAGCATGAAGGCCTGACTGCAGTCAGCATGTGGCTGCAGTTCTTGTAGGTGCATACAAGCCAGCTGGGGCACTGATACTGCTGTTTTCAAGGCAGCCCAGTGATAATCACAGGCTGCAAAACCTTCTCAAGCAGCAGTGCAAGGCTCTGAGTGGCCAGCCCTTACTGGGTGATGACTCCCATGTCTATATTGCTTTCTGTACTGTGTCTTAGCCAGCTTATCTCCCCAGCTGGTACCCTTTTTTTTTTTTTCATTTGCACCGTATTCCTGACTCTGACTGATATAGCTATATTCTCTAAGGTTTTATTAAAAGATATATTTCAGAAGTACTTTGTTCCAAACCATACACAAATAAGAAGGAAAAGAGAGATCGTGGCTTTGTAGAGCTGTGAAGTGGGGCAGGTGGACAACAGGCAAAGGGAAAGAATGGGAGAAGAAGGAAACTACTTCATTTCTTTCAGCATCAAATTCTTCACCTATTTTCCAGATGAAGGAAGGAAATTGGGAGTTTTCACGTTATAGGAAGCTTTTAAAATGACATATTTAATCAGCAAAGTGACCTTAGATATCTGAAAAGTAAGTGGCATCCTCTGTCTTTGCTGAGGTGGAGGAAGGAGCTTGAAGAGCCTGCCAGGGTTAATGAAGATCAAACAAGCCAGTCCAGACAGCTGGATTGTTGTGTAAAACCACATTAAACCACATGGACTTTCCTGTCACACTGTGAGCTGGTCAAGGCAACGATGCTTACTTATGTATTTGTTTATTTATTCAATTTACAAGAGACCTTGGTCAGCACACTCCCTTAGGGCACATATAATAAAAACAGTACATCAATTAAATAGCGATGCTTACAGCATTGACAGAGTGCCTAACGAAGGACTTTGAATTCCTTCAGGCCTGTCCCTTTGGGGAATACTCAGCTTGTAGTTCTCACACATCTGGAAGGGTTGGAGGAAAAAAACAGGATGCCTGAATACATGGATGTACCTTGAAGCACAATTTGAAGGACAACAGGAGCTTCAGCTGTTGTTTTATAGCTGTAAGGGAAGAGAATTTTCCAGTTTGGAGTCCTACATGAGAGAAACCTGAGATTTTTAAAGCTATTTATGTACCACAATCACAAGTAGGCCCTAGTGGGTGTTCTTTCTTGCCCTGTTTTTTAATTTTAATTTCAAACTTGTTCAGCCTACAGGGGAAAATCCCACGAGGTACCAGAATGCATCTGTCTAACTAAAAATCTGGGCCTTGGTAGAGTATTGCTACAGCATCAACAACCTGTCAGAGGGGCAGCCTCTGAGGTGTCTTTTACAGCTCTTTGGTCAAGCACACTTAGAGGTAAAAACGTAATGTTTATTAAGGATCTGCCATAGAACAAAAATATGCCCTGAAGAAAATAAAGAGCAAACCAAACAAACCTCTTGTACCACTTGGTTAATGTCAGCTCCCAGCCATGTGGCATCTCCCACGTGTTCCCGCTTCCTACCTGTGTTTCTCATTTTCTTCATTTTGTAGAGTTAGAGTGGCCAGTGGCCATGGAAGGATAAACTCAGGACAACTGTTCTGTTTTCCTAATGGCAGTTTTTGTAGGGTGGTGATGGATCCAGACGAGGTGTCCCATCTTGTCCTTCGGGTCATGCAGACTAAGTGATCCTGGACAAGAAAAGTTTTATTTTCCTTTTCAAACCCTGCGTCTCTGCCAACAGGTCCGTAGGAATCCATGGGGAAGCCACAGCATGTCTAGATGCATAAAAAGAAGCTAATAAAATCTGATTAAACCTGACTCTAGACTTTTCTTTTCAGATAACTTTACTTATAAAAGCCACCATTATCCTAAGCCTTAGTGATTTGGTGTGCCTGCTTTTTAGCATTTCCAACTTGAAATGCCCCTGAGGTTGGCTTTTAAAAACAGATGTTCACTCTTATTTACAAGCAGATTACAGATGTTCTGCACTGTCCGAGTCAGACAAACCTGTAGATGCACCAACAAAAGACTTCTGGTCCAGGCACCCTAAAATCAAGGACTACTTTTTCATCAGCTTATTTTCAGTACCTGTAAATCTTGACAGGTGATGTTTAATTGCTCAAAGGGTGTTTGCAAAGATCAATTAGCTAATTGCCTATAAAGTGCTCTGCAGGCATCCAGCACAACCACTGCTGGGGCATAGCACTCCCCTTCCTTGCCATGCTCAGTGGGAGCACTGTTGCTTTAAAAAGGGAGCTTGTCCAAGCTCTCCTCCTCCACTGGATCTAAGATGGATGCTCCTGCTGCAGCACAGCCTGTGAGCAGACTTTGCCCAGCCTGCTTTTTTTGTTTTTCCTGGAAGCTTGCTCCAGACAAGTCAGCTGCACTGCAGACTGAGCAGAAGCAGGAGGGCAGCTCTCCCCAGGTAAGCTACCACTGCCCCAAAGCTGCTCGTTCCCACACCTGGATGAAGCAGCACCAAGGATGCTGCCATCCTGAGAATTATGGTCCTCTCCGTCCGTCTCTCTGGCTGATTCACAACAGCTCTCAGCCAGGCAAGAGTCAAACAATTCTGGGCCTGGGCTCTCTTTCACTTCTTTCCTGGCTGACTGGCGTGAATTTAGTTATGAGGAGGACAGGGATGCTCCTGTTCCACAACCAAAGCTGAGCTTGTGCCTGTTCCTTTGTGTTAGCATCGCCTCTGTGGATGCACCTCTGAATGACACGGGAGCTGCCTGCAGCACCACGGTCTTGGGGCCATGCTGTGCCTCGCAGCAGCCTGTGCTGGGTGAGGAGATGGTCTTCAGTCACCACACAGAGCGGGGGGCTGGCTCAGGAGGGTTCTGCAGGCTCTCGTAGGCCTGCAGTCACTGGGAGCAGTTTAAGCTCTGTTGGCTCCTTTCCCTCAGAAACGCATTGATTTTCCACTAAGCTCCTCATCTTTGAGGCATTAAAAATGTCATCTGTAGAGGACTGCAAACTGGGCCCTCCAATAACTCTCTTAAGTTTGTCTTTATTTCACCTTATTATTCCCATGGACTCTTTGGAGGACACATTTCCTCTGTGTGACATCAGTTTAGGAAGGCCTGTCCTTTCCCCTCCCTCAGGGTGGTTGAGCATTGAAGGTAGGAGACATTCCCAACCAACACAGAGTTTGAAGTGTGCTTTTCCTTAATGTCTTCCATTTACAGAACTGTTCCCTTTGGCCAACAGTGACAGACCCTGCTTATACCCCCTAGCCTCAGGGACAGAAAGCGTTCGGGCAGTGCTGTCAGGGTGAAAAGTCCTTGCCCTGGCTTTTACAGGCGTTCTGGAAAGAGTAGGGTGCTGTGAAAGGCCAGTGGTCAGTGCTGACCAGGAAGGATCTCTCCTCTGCTTCTCCCTGGACATGCCCCTGGAAAGAGTGTCAAGCCAAAGCTGTGATCACCAAGGGAGCTCTGTGACTGAGGGTGCCTGGTCCAGAGGCTCCCATGAAGGAGAGAACTGATAGGATTTCCAGGCAACCCGGAATTAAACTTGCTTCTCCTCCATCTGTTTTTTTGTGAGCCACAAGGCTTTGTGGCTTGTAGCTCGCATTTAAAGCTGTGGCGATGAGTATCAGTCCATGAAGGCAGAGAGAAACTGCTGTCTGTGCCACACACAAAAGCAACGCTCTTCCAGCTTTCTTTGAGTAGCCTTTTCTTTTCTCACTGTGAAAAACTGTTCAGGTTACAGAGAAAGACACACAGGAACTGTTGAGAGAAGAAAGTCTTTCAGAAATATTTTTCTTCAGCCAGGTGGCACCTCTGTGTGGGCTGGAGTCAAAGGCAGCTCTCCCTCCAAAAAGATAATGATACGCATTGATTTTTTTTTTTTCCCCCTCCTTGTTGACAGTGGTTCTTTCCCAGATGTGGGATGGGTGTATTTAATAGAGGGATCTGCCCCCTCTGTTCCCCAAATTACACCTAAGGGGATCCTGTGTGTCCACTGTGTCCAGAGACAATATCCATAGTCTGTCCTTAGCGTGGTAAGGTTAGAAATGCCAGCAAAGAGCCAAAGTAGATGGTGTCATACAGATGTTTTTGCTACAGTTTTGATGGAATACTTGATGCAGAATTTAGCTGTGACCACAATTGCATTTCTTATTTGTGAGTCTTTCTAGGGTTTGGGTTGGTTTTTTATTTTTCTTTTTGTTATTTTTATGGAATGAGAATTTCATAGCTGAAAAACCATTAAATGCTAAAAGCTGTGAGGATAGTGGCATTTGCCAGAAATGAGAACAGAATTTCCTGTTACAAGAATCTGAAGGAAATCACTGACAATCTTCCTGACTGCTGAGAAAATGCTCACTTTTAATGGCAACTGGGAAGATGGATACATTTATATAAAGAAAAAAATGTAAAATAAAAAATATATATTCATGAATTCAAACATCTGGTAGTCAGAACTTCCTTCTCTATATGTCAGGGAGAATTTCTGAGCAAAAGAAAATCCTCACAGAGGAACCTAAAGGCGTTCTCTTGCTTCTAGCACATGTGGTGACAGCCTGGGTTCAACTCTAGCATGAAATGTGTGTCTGCTTCTCCCAGCCAGGATACCTGCACCCATAGCCAGATCAAATTTTGAATACAATAATAAGGAGCAAGTAATATAAGACTTTACAACATAGGACTTAGATTTAGGCCTGGTCTTCTTATTTTTTATTAATTTATTTTTGCCTGCAATTATAGCTCAGTTGAATGATATTTTACAATCAGGATAACAGAATTTCTTCCAAAACACTAGTAATGTGGAAAATTCATTTCTCCAAAGTGCCAAAAAGCCTGACCTCATGAGTTCTGATGTATCATCAGTTTTATTTTTACTTCTGCTTTCATCAAGCACTTTTCCTTTATGCTTATTATTTCTCTCTAAATAGTAGTACCATATGACACAAGAAATAAAGGCTGGATTCTGGTGGTTCCTCTCTGAGGCTGCCAGCAGCAGTCTGTATGTCTCCGTACAAGAGATGGTCATAGAGGCACTGGTTTTCCACTAAAAGCCAGTTATGGGAACCACATTTGAAAATTAATCCAGGCCCTTACAAAATACATCCAGGAAATGGTCAAGGTAATCATAATGGTTTTTTACTTGTGGGTTTTTTTGGGGGTTGTTCGTTTGGGTTTGATTTTCTGATGTTTTTTCTGTCTCCCAACTTTTATTTAGATCATGAAAGGATTTCATACATGACTCTTAGAAGATAGACTTGTTACTTGCCTTTAGCTGGATATACTCCCTATCAACTTCCCATCTATATGGGCCATTAATGATCACCAGCATTTTAATTCTGTGTGATCCAAAGCCAGTGAGGTCTATGCAGTGTATGTATCTCCTCAGAAACCAGAGACACATTTCTTGAAAGTGGATTTCCCTTTTGAAACTCTTTTTGATGATGTAACACACTGTGCTCCAGCTAGTCTAAATCCCAGGAAGAATTGCTTCCAAGTACTTTTTATTGAAGTCCATACCCTGAGCACACCAGAAATTGTCAGAGGAATGGCATGTGTAAAGCTCAACATAAATAAATGGCCTGAAAATAATAACATGAAGTACAAATATGAAGTGTTGCATGTAGTAAGGGATATCCAATTGCATGAATACCAAATATGTATTGATTAGCCAGGAAGCAGGGAAAGGTGGAATGTTGTAGAAATGAATCCCAGAGTGAGTGTCAGTGAAAAATGAAAGGCTGTTGCAAAGCTAATGTAAAAAACTTGGACTATATTTAGAGAATTACTGTAAGCGAGAGATGGGAGGAATTATTCTGCAGGAAAGAGTCAACATTTGGGTGCACACTTTGAGAGGAATGGGGAGGTTTTTAGAGGAAAACACCAAGAACATTAAGGGTTTAGAGTGTATGAGCTATGGTGAAGTTTGAAAGAATTAAGTAGAACAAGTTGGGATAATCTATGATCATCTTCAAATATATAGAAGTGGTTTTATAAGAATTACTGAGATCTATTAGGCTACAACTTTTCATAATGGGAAAGAGACCAGTTAGAGAGGATGCCCAACTGGTTTATAAAGTCATGAGTGACATGGAGAGGATGAATAGATGTTAACTGTTCCTTGTTCCTTCCATTGCAACATTTTAGAAAGCTGATAAAGATATCAGGGCCAAGATTCAGAATAAACAACTAAGATAGAATTGGAAGGCCAGGAAAACTTCTCATCAATGGATGCTATGGAAGTAGAATGGATTCAGGGGGAGACAGGAAAACAAATGGAAAATTCCTACCAAATCCTACTGCTTCTCACTGAGGGACTCTCTCTTGCACACAGGACGTGTGTGCAGAGCTGGTGACCGCAGGAGAGGACTGCGGCCAGGCTGGTGCCTCCACTCAATGCATAAAGGGAAGAGGTGTGTGGAGCAGTAACTTCAGCACACATTGGCAAACAGAGCTGGCCAGCCCAATGCTAGCAGCATGGTATCAACACAAAATTCCATGTAGACTGACCCCTCTTTTGTCCCAGAGCCTGGGTAAATACTGCAGCTCCTAGTCCTTGGTGAGCTCTAGCATGTGGTGGCTCAACTGATCATTTCAAGCTCTTTTAAATGCATGTGTATTACACTATAAACACTTCAAGAAATCAGTAGGCCTACATAGTGACATTAAAGTAAGGCATATATTTTCTAAATATTCTACGTGCATGTTTCCACTCTGTGCCAGCAGGATCAGGCCTTTATTTCTCTTTAATTTGTCACAGAAAACCTTAAAAATGCTAATACAAGATATAAATAGGAATCTTCAGATAAGTGGAGCTGGTTTGTATCTGTTGAGGACTGGCAGCAATATGCTTGCTTTTTTCTTTCAAGCTGATATTTAATTAGAGTATTTTTTCTCCCCTCTCTCATATTTTTGTTTTAAATTTATACCTGGCTGGAGAAGTTACTTTAAAAAATTATATGCAGTTGGTGACTTTGTAAATGATTTAAAAGATCAAAATTATTTTCATAAATAATTCAGATAGTTTTTCACTAGTTACAAATGTAGAACTATGCTGGGAATGTGGCACTTTAGAATGTGTAAACACTTATGAACATGAGTAGTTTTTTTAAGAGTATTCCCATTAACTTAAAAATCACTGTTATAGGACGGCATATTTAGAGATAGGGGCATTTAATGGAAAGGCATTAATTCCATCTTCAGGTGGGGAGACTGAGTCATATGTTTCCCAAGCTGCCTACCACATCTGAATTCTTGATGCAGAGGTTTTTTTCCAGAACATCCAATCTATCCTCTGCCTCCACACTCCTATTGCAAGGTGCTTGAGGAGAACTTTCTATCTCCATGTCCCTGTCATCTCTAGATGAAGTGAACCAGCTCTCCACCAGCAGGTTCTGCTGTTGGCAGGAGCCAACTGGCAACTCATCCCTGTCTCCGTACAGTGATTTGTGAAAATGAAATCAGCTGTCACTGATGTGAGATGGAGCAGCTGCTGCTCATGACAGTGGAATGGGTGGGTCCCAGCAGTCCCAATGACATATCACAAAAGTGGCAAATCTCTGCACAACTGTCCCTGGAGCGCTGTTCCATCTCCACCCCAGTGACCCTATTCATCTCCTCCTCCTCATGGCGGGACCAGCCCAGACCTTCTCTGCTCCTTGAGCCTTTGGACATGCAAAAAAAGTTACTTTATCCCTGTTTCTAAAAGTATATGCAAAAATTCAGTCTCGTATTACCCCTTGGAAGCAGATCAAACACAGTTTTGCATGAGGTGTAGAAGATCACAAATTAGCAGCTCTTGAGCTGGTGTCTGGTGACTGTGGGGTCTTTCCTGGGCAGCCTTCAATGGTCTGTGGTCACAGCCCAGAAGGTGGGACCATATCCTGGGCTGCATCAAGGGAAGTGTGACCAGCAGGTTGTGGAAGGTGACTCTCCCCAGGTACTCCATTAAGATGAGACCCCACCTGGTTGTCGCATCCAGCTCTGGGGTTCTCAGTGAAGGAAAGGCATGGACCACTTGGAGCAAATGCAGGGGAGGGCTACAAAAGTGATCAGAGGGCTATGTCTTGTCTATGAGGAAAGACTGAGAGTTTGGGTTTTTCAGCCTAGAGAAAGCTCTGTGGAGACCTTGCTGCTGCTTTTAAATACTTAAAGAGGCCTGTATGAAAGATGAGAATAGAAGTCTTCCCAGGTCCTGTTGTGATAGAACAAGGAGTAATGGTTTGAAACTAAAAGACCCTCTATTTAGACTAGATATAAGGATTTATTTTTTTCCCAGTGAGGGTGGTGAAACACAGGCACAGGTTGCCCAGAGAGGTGGTGGATGTGCCATCCTTGGGAACATCCAGGGCCAGGCTGGACAGGCTTTGAGCAACCTGATCTGGGTGAAAATGTCCCTGCTTATGGCAGGAGGGTTGAACTACATGGCCTTTAAAAGTTACCTCCAACCCAAACCATCACTGTTCCAAAGGGAGATGGATTTTCAGGCAAACTAAGCCCAGGCTTCTTATACCCACCAATAAACAAAAATCAGCAAAATAAGGGTTTCACATCTTCATTGTATACCCCAAAATGACCAGCTGATGGAAAGTGTAGACATAGATGAGGTCCTTGAAATACCCTAAGTGAAGCCTCTCCAAAGACAGAAAGGCTGTAAAAACTTTGATTTAGATTAGAGGTGTGAGACTGTTTTGTTCTTAAAGAACATGTGAGACAGTTGTGTGCCATCATTTCTATTTTGATGAGGGGTCTTTCAAGTTTGTTTTATATTTCCTTTCCCTGGGTCCCTTTGTATGTTCTGCTTGTGGTGCAACATGCCTTTTTGCTTTTTCTTTTATCTGATTCTTTGAGAAGACAACTTCTCTTTAATCACTGACAGAGACAGGTTTAGTTTTTAAGAGGCTTGATTAGTATTCAGGGACTTCAGAGAACAGCAGCAAAGAAGATGGTTTGAGTTTTAACATAAGATTAGAGAAAAGTTAATAATCATATACCTTGGCCAAGGGTTTATAGATCATAATGATCTTCTCATATCAAATGGATGTTGTAAGGATTAGTAGAATTTTTAATGGTATAGCAATGGAACAAAAAGTTGAGTAATGAAAGTGGGGAAGGGGAAATGCATAAAGTTGTATTATAGTAACAAAACTTGAGCAATCTTCTCAATAGAAACATCAGAGAATCAAGAAATCCTAAAATTAAGCCTCCTATGATAGCAAAAGGTGAATACCTAAAAATTCTTTGTGACTCTCCAGATTTTTACTTTTATTTTTATTTTTACTTACACTGATCTTCTTGTTTCTCACTTGATATGTCAAGTGCAAAGCTAAGCATTGCTACTTGAAATAGCTCCACTACAGGAGGAGATATAGGAGATATATACACATTAAGTGAGGAAATACCATGCAAACATGATCGAAATACTTCCTGAAATGCAACTCAGTTGTTCCAAGTTAATTCATCCATTTCCACAAAATGGTGCACTGTGAAAGGCAGGCAGACATCTTTGGAAAACCTGGAGCTGAAAGGCTGGCACTTTCCAGAGAGGCTGGTAGACCAGCAGAGGTCTTATCAGACTGGCTGTGAGCAAGTGGCTGGATCAATGCACTCAAGTTCAAAGAAGGCTGGAGGGCTCAAAAGACTGATCTGTGGACTTTTCATATGGTAACATCTACCATTTGTGTTCTTCTGCATATCCCATTAGTGCAAAATTGTGGACATAGATTTTCCAAGAATCCTTTCTCCTGCAGTATGACTGTGATTTAAATGCCTTTCTTGGCAAGTGGCAGTGTACTTGTGTGTGCAATGAGTGCTGCTGTAAAAAAAGGAAAGATAGAGAAGGATTTCTGAGCAAATGTTTTCTTATGGCATTTTTCTATATGTGATTGTCACTTAATGGAAATAAATGTCTTGGCCAATTGTGACACGAGTTACTATTCAAATCTGTCACTGGGATAAATCTTCCTTTTCTGAGATTTTCCCAGATGACTGTGTGTCAGGTAACTGTTTTTCACTTGAAAGCAACGATTAGCTGAAGTGTGAAGGCATGAATTTTGTGCCTTGCAAAATACTTGGGTGCTTGCTGTTTGGTGCATCTTAACACTGAAATGAAATCTCAGGTGAAACCTGTTCTGGTTGAAAATCTGCAGTAGTGGCAGGGGCTGGGGAAGAAATGGGAATTTTAATGAACAGGTATGTCCTCCCTTTTGAAAGCATGAGCCAGCTGAATGCAGTAAGATCCAAGTGGTCCAAGAGGCTAACTGGCTGATGGCCTTTCCCTTCTTTGAAATCTGAATTTGGAAATAAATGCAGGTGATTTTAATTAGGCTATATGCATATTAATTAGAAATCACATTTGTGTGATTGAGTCCAGTTTTCAATCAGGACATCGTGTTTAAAACATTGAAAAGTACAGATGTGATGCTTTCTTCTCTTAGAAATGCTAATGATTGGTACAGATTGGGAATTACTGATCACTGAAATCTCTAAGATGGATGGTTATTAGAAGGGCCAAAATAGTTTAATAGCCCAGTTTTCTGGCATTTTATAGTAGTGTCTCCTAAAAATATTGCCATGCCACCCCCATCCCAAATTAATGCTTCTAAGACCAGTGATGTAGTGTGCTCACACCTTAAGGTAGCACTGTGATTCATGTTTTAATGATAGTGGCTGCTGGCTGTAACTATGGAATGTATTGTCATGGAAACTACGCTTTTCTATATTTACACCGGTGCTGGTTATGCGAGAGACAGCGCTTGAAAGAAAAATCTGTATAATATATAGCTTAACAACAAGACAGGCAAGCTAGAAATAAACAGATCAAAGATTCAGCAGTGTTACCGCTGCTGTTTGTCACCGCAGCACGTTCCTAAGCGGGCTCAGTCGCTGTTGCAGGGAGGTGCTGCCGCGGTGTCGCTTTGGGCTCGCGGGGGTCACACAAGCTCAGGTCATTGAACAGCTGACTGATGGGCATCCACACAGTCAACTCCCATGGCACGTGGGCTCACGTCCAGGCTGGTCGGGAGAAGAGTGTGAGCTGAGTGAATTGAGGACAAAGGTTTGTAAGAGCTTGTTATTTGCAAAAAGGAAATATTCAGAAATGGAACTGGGTTGTAACTTTGACTGGGGAGCAGCTTTATCTGCCACTTCCATCTAGAAACTACTGTAATTTTGCTGAGCTTGGGCTCTTGCGAGTGCTGAGTTTAAAAATAGAGAGTGAGAAACAATAATCAAAAAACATTATTCCAAGATGAAATTTAACTGCGTACTAAAGTTGGATAAAAATAAAGTTATTGTATGGTGCAAGAGTAGGAACAAAGCTGTTTAAGAAATTGGTTCTTTTATGGCTTTGAACTTTGCAAAGCAAGGATAAGTTATACTGAAGAAATTCTACTTAAAGTATACATATATGCACATATGCAACACACATGCACACACATGTATCTATAGTTAGGCAACCTCTTCTATTAAGATTTCATGTTTATGTAAGTTAGGGTCTTCAGTCTCGGGCAGCTTTTTAAAAAAATCCTGTGCTATTCATCCTCTGTACTGCTTGATCTGGCTTCACACCGAGACCTCCATTTGCCATTTTCTCTGTTCTGTTGTATAACAAATTTCTGCTTCGGGTTTATTACAGAAACTGTTTCAGTTGTGACTTAAGAACTCGCTTGCGATTGCCAGGGAGACAAGCTGCTCTCATTTCTTTAGAAAGAGTTTCTAATTTGATGGGCAGAGCTTAGTGAGTCACAGAAAAGCAGGGTCAGGGCACTGTGAAACAACTGCTTGGTTTACTTTGCCATCAGCTGTGAAATCGTTAAGGACGTCACTTTACTTTGCATATCATAGCCTTTTCATTTTGTACTTTAGTGTCTGCCATGACCAAACCTAAACCTGGAGGATACATTAATCCAACTTTTGATATAAATAATCCTCTTAAAAAGCACAGCTAGCGGTTTGCTCATCCAAGTGCTTTATTATGCGTTTTCAGCTAGTGTTGCTTTAACTGAAGGAGAAACGACAGCTGTAACAGAATCCAAACCAGCGTTATGCTCCCAAACTTCTTTAATTATTGCTTTTCTGGTTTACAGCAAGATGTTTGCAGGTTGCAGGGTAGCAGTAGTAGCAGGAGTCAGTAGTTCCATTGCCTCCAAAGCAGAGTTTAAAGAGGGTTGAGTTTTTAGCTTCGTGCTGGTGCATTTTCCGTGTAACTTCATATCTTTATTCAGTGTCTCCTGCAATCCTTCAGCCTGTCTATTTGTAAATTTGTGCCTGGAGAAAGCTCCCATGTGGCAAGCCAGGATTGGATAAATGTTGCTTGTATTTCTCTTATTACAAACTCCCAGCATCTGTGATTTTCAGCTCTGAGTACAGTTTGTTTCCTGCTGAGATTCATCTATTTGGGGAAAGCAAAGGTCATCGCTTCTCCGGAGTTGCGACTGATTTGATTCTTTTTCACGGGGAGGCGCTGGGAAGGGAATCCTTACTGGAATGCATATTGATAAAGGCTGAGGATTCTGGCTTCTTAGATAAGTCATTTTTTTTTCTCTTCTCTCCACACTATGACTATGTATTGCAGCAACTCACTGGCTTTTTACCAAATCAGGAGCTGCAGTATTTTTCTTCCGATGGAATAATTTCAGCCCACTTCAGCTAGCATGACAATCTTATGTGATTGTTATGAGTAGGCGTTTACATCCTTTTACATGCTAATACTGCCACACCTGCTAGTCCCCCTCATTTCCATTTCTCTCTCTTTTTTTCCTTTTTTTTCCTTTTTTTTTTTTTTTTTTCCCCGATGTAAAAACTAATTTCCCTGAGGAAGGGAAATCCTGAGATCCGTGATCATTGTTGCATCGTTGATTCACCAACAAAGAAGGGGATGGCTGAATGGGACCCAGGTAGAGATTCAAGCAGGCTGCTTCTGACCAGCAAGAGGAAAGCTAGCTGTTGAGCAGCATATGTTGCCACTCCATGTGCTGTGTTAGCTACTTGTTTTCAGCCTTCAGAAGGCTGCCACTACTGCAGCACTAAAGGAATGTGCCCTATTGTTAAAAATCCTGACTGCTTTACACCAATGATTTGCCACTGCAAAGTTGCATGCACCAACAACACTTTATCGTTGATGTTTGGATGCAAGGTAGGATGTGGTTAATATATTTAAATGCATGCTGTAACTCCTTTGAATATCTGTGCTGTTTAATTTTCTGTCTGACTAGAGATTTCAGTGCAAATTGCGATCTGTTGGCTATAAATTAGGGCTTACAGCCGGCATGTTTTAAACGTTAGGGGAAAAAAAATCAGAAGTAAAGCTTCCTTATTTCCCAGGGTTATACGAGTAGAGATTTACACGGGAGAATTACGGATTATGAAGCATTTGTTTTAGAGTTGATTGTATACTTAGCTAACAGTGCTAAGATTGCTAAACCACTACTCTGCTGTTTGCCTGGCTTTATTGATTTGGATGTGTATACTGTTATTACAAAAACACAATCCAGCAAGACTGAATGTATTTTCTTTTCCATTTATATTGCTGACATGGTTTTTAACCAGAAGAGCAATACTGAAGTATACAACCCTGCACTTCTCTGTAAGAGAGAATAAAGTAAGCTCCCGATCCCATTTTTAGGTCTAGAGGAATATCTTTAAGTAAGTGTTTTCTTCTACAGACCGGACAATCATTTAATTTTCCATTTAAATTTAAATCATAAGGTGGCGCAGTTAGCCAGAGAAGTTTTTTCCTGGCTGTGTAATGCAACCCCCTCCCAATTTTTTTAACAATGGTATTGGATTGGACTATATTTCCCCCTATATACATCCTGGCTTGACATTTGAATATAATGGATGTTTGCTATTTTACTGAAATAATTCTGAAGTGATGGCATGTTTTTAAAACTCGTTCTCTTTGGGGAAAAAGTTTGGTTCTTGGATCACTGGGTCAATCATAATAATTTTACAAGGGGGTTACATATTTTGTCCCATTCCTTTTCCTTGCTCTCCTTAAATACTGGATAATATTAAAACTGTTCCTCTGTGTCTAAATAGAGTAGGAAATGAGCAGTTATATAAAAATAAAAGTAGTGTCAGTAATTACTTTAAATCACTAACTTCATACTTGAACTTTACTAATCTTCAAAAATGGTTAAGCTACAAAAGTCAAATTTTAGTTATACAGTCCACAAACTAGGGAACAGAGTATGCTTTTTGAATTCCTGTGTGACAGAATAGCCTAAATAAAATGAAAAGACTTTATGGAATAGGATATAGATAATCCAATGCTGCCTAAATGTATATCAGCTAGAAGTTAATGACAGATCATGTATTGCTTCATATAATACACTAACTCAAACTTGGTTATAGTCAAACACAAATTATTTGTCTACCTTCTGCTTCTCCTCTATGGCCTGCCTACATGTCTGGTTACTTGAGGCTTTCTTGAAATAAAGTTTCTTGTTTCTTGAATTCTGTTTTAAATAGGCAAAAATATGTTCTATTAGTGAAAGGGTTTTAATTTAATTGCTGTGTCATTATGCCACTTGTGATATAAATAGCATCAAGAGTTTGTCAGATTAGAAGCTTTTTTTAATTTGCAATCTTTTCATAAGAAAAAAGATAATTTTTTTGTACTTCAACTTTCAAACCTCAAGTCCTCCTGTTTTCAAATGTTAAATTCTAATTAATAAAGGTGAACTAACTGTTAGTCAGGGGAAATTAAATGCAAGCCACTCTCCTAGAAAGGTAGGCCAGTGGCCTCGGGACTAGCATCCAATTTGTATTCCTGCCTGTAAGCATGATTTTCAAAGAATATTCTTTGATGCTCTTAAGTTGTTTCAAGATTTTCAGATCCTGTTAGGAGGGAGCAAGAGAATAAAAGTAATAAATTTCAAACTTTTTTTCCCCTCATCTTTCTTTAGTGCTTCAGGCTCATTACATTAGTCACAGTCAATGTTTTATCTTCTTGTGGTGGTGTATGAACTACTTCTCAAATGAAAAGTGGATGTGTGGGATAGTGATCATTTTCAGAGAGATGATAAGGAGCACGAGTGAACTTATTTATCTTGGGATGGTTCAGCATGTGCCAGATTAGTACCCTTTGATACCACCATCAAGCATGCATGAGTTATGCTCATGTACAGAAATCACCTCACTTCAAATACCTTTTTCTCCCTTCTGTTTGTTCTGTAGCCCATATAGGAATTCATGACTTTCTGCTCTGGACACGTAGGGTTATATTTCTAGATTTATGGGTGCAGATCCATTGTCAGCAACCAAAGAAGTGTGAATAAGACTGTTTCTTTTTAGGAAATGTTTTAGTCATATGGCATGAAGTCATGGATCTAAGCATGCTCATAATATTATGACTTCCAGAATCACGTGGTTCTTGAACTCAGGAAAGAGTGTAATATCCTGAAATGACACTTTATATTCTGGGTGACAGAGGAGAAAATAAGTCCCCAGAACATAAAATCTAAGTAGTGGAATAGAGAACAGAAACATGCAAAGTACAGGAAAATATCTCCAAGTGCTAAAATGTTATTAACTGACTCCTTTCAAAAGGACAAGGCAAGTTACAGTATTGCTTACACTCTTGCTTTTCAGTTTTTAATTTTGTGTAACATACAGACTTCTTTTTCCTATGGGCAGAGAAGTGAGTGAGAGAAATGCACCAGCTCAGAACCATCACACCCGTTTTTATCTGTTTGTTCCCCATGCAGCAGTTTTACTGTCTTCTCATTCCTAGCAGGTGGTCCCAGGGAGTTAGTTTGGTGGGGCAGGGAGGGGGTGCACATCTTACCACACCATGCATTGCAAAGGTGGAGGAGCCCTCACTGTGCCTGCAGGAAGCTTTGCTTGTCAGCTTGATTTCTTGGACTTTGATGGTTGTCCTTGTCCTGGACCTTTCTTTTCAATGATGTCCAGTTTTGTAATCCTTGACCTTGAAATTGCAAAGAATTCAGAGCAGTTTAATTTGAAAGACAGGTCAGTGCCTACCTGAATTGCCACAATTGCGCTCTAACACATTTGAACACTTTTTCAGTTTCTGGTAGGGAAGTTCCCATGTTGCCATCACAGCAGTACAGAGCTGAAGCAGGAGGAGGATAAGCAGGTTGTAAAACACAGCTCTCAGGTGCCGGGAGGTGCTTTGCAGAGCTCTCTTGTTCATAACCCTGCAGGGTTGGCACATGACTGTCTCTCCCCTGAGCCCATGAGAAGCTCCACAGCTCCTGGACAGGTTCATGGCCACAGATTGAAGGAAGGCTTGTGTGTAAGACAGACCCACGTTCATGGACCTCCATCGAGAGGAGTGCACAGGCAGATATCAGATTCTCACGGAAGATGCTGAAACTTCAGTGCATACTAAAATGTCAGTATGTGCTTACTCACTTTGCTGAATTGTTTGTTCAGTACTGCAGAAGAGTTATCTCCTGGCTCTTAATATCCTGTTCATTTTGCTCTTATTAAGAGTGCTGGGAAGGGATTTCAGGTTGACTGACATGTTTCTTAAATTATATTTCAGACACAATTCTGACTCTCAGATGGAAGTGTTATTCTGCCTTACCTCTTTTACTTCTATATATTGAAAATAGATATTGAGGAGATTCCATTGACTTCTCTGTTTGTTGACCTTGACCAGCTATTTTGATTAATCCTACTTTCCTTTTGATTTAGGTTTATTTTTATATCTGTCCTAGCATAATTTAATTTCTTTTTAAAGGGATAAGGTATACTTACCTCTCTTCCCTGTCTCCTTTCTTTCCTCCTAGCACATTTATCACAACCAGTCCTCCAGCAAAATAACCGGTTTTGGTAGGGGTTATTTTCCCTACTATTTCTCAGTTTTAGCTGAAACAGCCAAATAGTGACATATGCCACTATCCAAGGTGGGCATGCAAGTAAACACACTTGTTTCTTCAGCTGCCAAAACTTCTGTGTTTCAAAAAACTATTGGAATGCAGAAGATTTTATTATTAAAACAAACAGGAAGTGGTTTTACTGAATATCTTGACATTCATACTTATTATTTTTATCATTATCAAACTATTAGAAAACTACTGGTTTTCTGTACTGGTATTATTAGTCTGTTAAATGAGCTCTGCTATGTCACTTAGTTCTTAATTGAGAATATTGTCTCTATTGTCATAGTCTAGACCTGGCTATTGTAAGAAGCAGCAGTTTGAGAAGACAGAAAAGTACTTCTCCAACTAGGTATGATACACAGCAGACCTGATTAAGGCTCTGCATGTTTTAGCTTCTTGATGTACCCACGTGAACTCAAGTGAAATGGATGCAACTAGATGGAACACTCATTTAAATTCCAAATGATTTTTTGACAATAATCTCCTAGCCCCGCCCATGTACCCTGATTTATTTTGCATTGCAGAGTAGGCTTGGGATGTGGAAACAGGATGCCTTTTTGATGAAACTAGGCAAAAAGATTGATTCCAGAAAGACACCAAGATTCTGCAAAATCTTACGTTTATTTCAGCTTATAAAAACAGATTAACACTTTCAAAGTAAAACACAAAACATAGGTGGAGTGTTGTGATTGAGCCCTTCTTACGAGCTCTTCATTCTGTGGATCCATTCCTGCTGCTTGCTGATATGTACCTAAACTCTGACTCCACTGACATGTTTAATTTATGATTTTTGGGGGGCCAGAACTGGAGAGATGTAAAAATACAATATGTGCATGGTCATGCTGACTTCTGTGATCCATCTATAGAGACTGGTATATTGTGTAGGGTTCCAGAACCCTCTGAAAGGGTTTGCTGCATGTCCCATTCGTGGACAATCAGCAGAGTAAGTCAGCTGGAACATTGCTGCCACTTGCTATGCATAACATCGACAGTGGCACTGAGAAACCTACTTCCACATATTATTCTTGTTAGGCTACTGTGGTGTTTAAGTAAAAATGCTCAGCAATAGAAGGAGCTGCAGAAGAGATGCAGCATTGCCACTGGCAAGAGGCTCTGAGTATGATCACTTGAGTCACAGA
Organism: Notiomystis cincta; assembly: GCA_013398075.1. Lineage (NCBI taxonomy): Eukaryota > Metazoa > Chordata > Aves > Passeriformes > Notiomystidae > Notiomystis > Notiomystis cincta. Next base: position 19,548 of record VZRX01007806.1, on the reverse strand, counting down.
GGATTTGTGCATTAGGGCACAGAGCTCGAGGCAGGGAGAGTTTTCTCCTCTGGCATTGCATTTGTGCAAGCTGGACATGGGGTAAATAAATTCACCTGGCCGTATCTTTTTATTGCTGTCAGCCATTCACTAACCCCTTTTACTTTAACACTTCTGGCCAAAGGAGAAGTGGTAGCTCTCCAGCAGTTCCTGCCTATCACTGAGTGTGGAAAAAGACAAACTACACATTTTACTCAAAGGCCACCAGTCTGAGATTTTCTGAGGCCCGAGTAGCTGGTTATGAGGCCATGGGACCCTGTCAGAAACTCCTCCCAGTGTTAGAAATATGTATATGAAGTGGATCCTACTCTTCAGGACTTCTTACTCCCTACCACTGAGGAGTGTTGAGAGGAACTCTGGTATCAGAGAAGAGTAGACTGTGACTTTGTAAATGATGCTAAGTTTGTTATCTTGAATTCAGCATGGGTGCTGCAGAAATTGATATTACAGGAGACACAAGGATGGTAGGAGGCAGCAGGAGGAAGGTTCAAATGGGGCAGGTGGAAAAAAGGCATGAGGAAAGATGACACAGACAGAAGCTTAGGGGTAGGATGAGAAAGCAGTGGCCTGAGCATGGGGCCTGAGGGGGCAAGCAGAAAAGGGAGCTGGTGAGGTCTGGCTAGATTGTAAGTGGAAAAAACCAAGTTGTATCATGAATCTTCTGAAATTTTGGGCCCATGCCCTCAATCACACAGGAGTTACTCAATCGCTGGTTAGGGAATGCAAACAAGTGTTACCATTTTCTCTTATTTGGAGTGAGTTCACTTGCCAGCTGTCACCCACTGGTGCTGGCCAACATCTGGGAGGGAAATGCTGAGGTATTTTTGAAAAGCATCAAGATCAGATGTTAAAAATATTTATGTTTTTATGAGAGCACTGTGTCTCACTTTCTGCCACTGTCCTGCCCACAAGCCCCCTGTGTACACTGTGATAGGGATGGGTGGCTGGTGGAGAGACTCCCTGAGACAGTTTAAATTAAGAAAACAATGCTGAAAGTGGCTTTTTAAATTATGGTGTCTTGTTTTGTTTTTAAAAGTTTTATGCACTGAAAGCAAGTTCTGTTGAAGGTGAGATATTCAATCCCTACATAATTTTGACTCACTGGCTTTTTTTCCACATTTTGCAGTAGGGCAGAAGGAACATAGCTAAGGGTTACTGAACATTTTGAAGGAGAAGTTCAGAGTTTTCTCAGACACTTGATTTTTAAAATTTATTTTTGCTTTAAATTATACATAATAATTACATAAAATGAGGTACTTTCAAATAGAAATGGCTTGATGCTCAGCTACATGAGCTACTTGATTTTGCAAACTAATTATTGACTAAGAGAGGGATATATATAGACATTCATCTTAGCTGTAAGAGATGTCATAGAAGAGAATGGTGATAAAGAAGTGTTATATAAATATATTTAAGTGATAATAGCAATAGAACTGAAAACTGTCACTGAACAGTTCTCCTGATCTTTGAAAAGTAGCTTTTATGTTTCCCATGTAGCTGTCAGAAATATTCTCATTATTAAAATATATCTATTTATTGCTTTCACTTTTCTGATTGTACTTGCTTCAACTTGAAGCATTTGCTATAGTATTAATAAACATGAAGGACAGGATTTTTCAAGAAAGCCTTGCTGGGGGTTGTGCTGAATGTAATGGAAACCTGAATGAGAAGAAAGATTACTGATGGGAATTCCTCTGACTCCCTGTAGAAATTAATGATCTATAATCCCAGGAGAGATGGCACAGAATGATCTGATGAAGTATTAAGGCAGTTTGAGCTATTCTTTTGAGTCACTTGGCTCTTGAGTGTACTGAGAATATCATTGGGAAGTAAAAATCTTCACTCGACTTCGATGAGGAATTGCACCCGTTAGCCACTCAAATGATCCCCACCAAACCAGAAAAGCAGATTTTCTGGGAGACTGACTCTGTAAACAGGAAAGTTTTTCATTTTTCCTTAAAATGACATTTCAGAAACCTTGATTCAGAGAATCCTGACATATCATTTTGGAGAGATTTCCTTTAGGAGATGCTGGCAGCTGTTCAGTGTAATTAAGATGGAATATGGCAAATATGAATATTGAGAAAGTTCTAAGGTGCTATCAGCACCAAAGTCCTAGCAGTGAATCACCTGGAGGCTCTGTAGATCTTGTCTAATGTGGTAGAGAGCCTGGGCCAACATGTAGTTGCCTGAGAAAGAATGTAGACACATCACTTATTTGCAAGATGTGAGCTTATCCCCTCTGGAAACAGACCTCTGAATGCAGGCCTTGGACCAGCTGCAAACATTTGGAATATGCCTATATTTCTGAGTAAAGGAGGACTAATGATTATACTCAAGTACTTAGTTCCTTACATTCCATATTGAAAAATGGATAGATTTTTTTTTCATTGGCTGAGTTTTGTGGTGATCTCAAGCTCTGTCAAGACAATTTGTAGACATGGTTGAAGGATTGTTCACTCCAGGAACTTCTTCAAGAGGGAGCATGGATGAGACTGCATCAGAGAAGATTGCTTGCAGCCTACAGCCAAACCTCTTGCCTCTATCTTCAGACACCTCCCACCCCTGCCCTTTGCCTTTTGGTGATACTGGAGAGCGTGAAACACATCTTGAATTCATTTATTAAACATGCTGCTTTAGTAGCAACGTGGATGTGGGCCTCTGTCAACCACTCGTCCTGAGAGCCAAGGGTCATGCTGAGAAACAGACAGCTTTAGTATAGTTGATGTAGCATAAGATCTCAATTGTGATTCCACAACTTGGATCTTGAAAAATCTAACCAATATGCCAGATTGAATCTAACCATAACAGCTCTGTCAGGCTTGGTTCATCTGTGCACACACATGACAGTCCACCTGGAATATACCCAGGCATGCTGGGTTAGAGGTCCAAGCCCAAAACTGTGAGAAACTTGTGCTGAGCTCAGAGACCCTGTGTCCAGCACAGAAGGGTGCTCCACACTCAAATTCTTTCCTTCTTAGTTACAGCCACTTAACTTTTATCAGCTACAGGTGCTTCATGTAAGAGAGGAGTTTAAATTCAGAGAATTAAAAGGTTTCATAGGTATAAAGGCATTTCACTTAGTGATGCATGCTTGCCTACCACCTTGTGAGGCTTACAACAAGGCCCTGTGAACAATATGTTGTTAAACTGTGTTAATCCTGGCCCTTACACTATTTATGAGAGGTAATGTCAGTTGGCAGTGAGATGACTTGAAATACATGCCCATCCCAGGGAAATCCCAGTCTGTATAAAACAGTTCCATAACAGGATAGTCACCTCCATAAAACATTGAGAAAATAGCCTGTGCCAGAGAGGGTTCTGTGACCTTGATTTAGGACAGGGAATGGGAACTCCTTATTTCTATTCCTGGCTCTCACACAGAATTCCTGTTGTAGCCTGAGGAAAATTGTGCCGTGCATCTCTTTCTAGAAAATCAAGTTGGTAACACTTGCCTCAGAGGAATATTGAGAAGTAATAGTTATTGTGTGTAAACAGCACTGAAATTAAATGAACAGTGTAAATACAATTGGTTTAAGGACCAACATATAACCAGGGTTAGGCAAAGACAGGGGAGGATATAAGTGAAAAAGGAATGACATTAGTGAAAATCAAAGTGTTTCCTCCTTTTTTTTTTCTATGCATCCCTCTTTCCACACTATTTATTTCAGGTATGCCTCGAAATACTGTTATTCATCCTTTTTTTTTAAGGTTCTTCCTCCAGGTCTGAGGTTTCACACCCCCCTGGTTTTTACCCCTTATCAAATTGTTGTAGATGAATCGCAAGTCCCTGCAAAAGTGAGTTTGAAAAGAAAGTGCTGACAGGCTCTTATCTCCACCCATCCAAGTAGTGCTACTATTGTCTAATTTATTATTATCTAACATTGCTGAAGGAAAGAAGCAATTTCCAGAACTCTGGCTGAGTTTTTATTTTGCAAAGATAATTTAAAAATAGTCCCAGGATGATGATACACGAGGAAGGAAGCTGACAAACAGATGAACATACACCTGTTGCAAGGAGGTAAATCAGTAACTGCATCATGCAGATCTTGTGAGAGTGTTCAGGGACTGTGGTTAGGCTGATCGCTAGGAGGGACATTCAGCCCAGTTCAGAGGGCCATATGGCTCTCAAAATGCACATTATCTCCCAGGTTCTGCAGTCGACAACAAATTTAAGCGAAGTGCTGTAGAGCCTCATAAAATTCAGGACACTACAGTCTGCAGGGCTGTGAAGGAAGGTCTTTTCAGTGTTCTTGTAGCAGTTTTTCCCACTGTACCTATAGTGTATACTTTTCCTACTCATATCTTTCCCTTGTCTGTATTAGTCTTTTGTTTAGATTCCTGGTCCTTAGCATAAGACAATAAATTATCTGTGTAGGAACTAAACACTTCACAGCATATGAAAGCATAGGCCATTTTTGCACTGGCAAAACTAACTGAGGACTAACATTCCATACCCAGTAGTTTGGGATATAAAATAACCAGGACAATATGTTTTTGTAAGATAAAGTTTGGTGATACATTTTGAAACATGTATTCCTTCCCAGAACAATTAAGAAAACTCAAGGGAGGAGGTGAGAGCAGAGGAGGGAGAAGAAGTTGACCTAGAAAATTCACTTGCGGGTCTAATTTTGTGTGTATGTACGTATTACAGAGGAGACGGTTGCACCTCCTCCTTAAAGCCCTGGTGTTTTGCACTCTTTACTATATGCATCAACCCCCACGTGAGTTCCAGACATGCAGGTCTTTAATTTTCCATCATTAAGGGCATGTCTTTCCAGTGTCTTGAAGATCACAGCCCTGTAAAGGTGTTGGAAGTGAGCAGAGAGAGAGAGAGAGTGGGAATAGAGACCGTGTGAGAGAAACTTTCAGAGGATTGAAAGGCCTGGTTATGAACCAAGAGGTTTTGTATTGGAAGTGTTTTTGTTGCAGAGCCTTCAGTCTTGCTTCCTCAGATCAGGTACAGCTGTAGGTAGAGGGGAACAGCATCTTCCTCACAGAGCTGAGATGTGAACCTCAGGTTATTGCTCCTTCTGTTGGAGGCAGCTTCCCAAAACAGAGGTTTAATTTGCTGTCTACAATTGCCTAATCTGAATGGCTCTGATGTATAAATCTCTTACTGATACTGGATTGCACCACTTTTTCCCAGAGCATTAGCAACTACTACTTTCCTGTGTAACTGGAATAAAACCTTTCAGTGTGCTGAGCCAGAGAAATGGAGATGCTCTCAAACTAATCCACATTCTGTGTGCAAACACCAGCTGTTTCTTGACTATTTTTATTCACCGGGAGGGACAACGTAGGGCTCCGTGAGTTAATAAAGTTTCTGTTATTAGATGAGAATTAGTTGTCCTCTAGTCTGATGAGTTTTCTTCTGCTGTCTTCAGTTATTCATAAAAGAAAGGAGCCCAGATAGGAACGGGTCAGCTCACATTACAAGAACACATACAAAGTAATCACAGAATCTTAGAAATGTTGATTGGAAAGAACCTCTATAAATGACCTCATCCAAATTTCACTGAAAGCTGGAGAAATGAGAGGTGATTTAACATGCAGCCCTACACCTCTCTCCGCAGAAGAAATGGTTTGGGTTTTAAGTAATGCTAGGTGAAATATCACTGCAGCTAAAACAGAAGGAGATATGGAAAGCACAATCCAGAGTTTAAAATGAGGGAAAGGAAGTTGAAAGTTCTGAATATTACTCCCCATTCTTCCATTGATCTAATAGAACATGTGTACAGAGTTGATTTGGCCTCTTCTGATTAAAGGTAGGAATGTTGCCAGGGGCCAGGGTGGTAGGGGCTTCTGTCACAGGGGTAGGACATCACTTTTTATGCCTATGTTTCTAAATAAGTTCAGGAATAGCTTGTGAGACTCCAAGGTCAAGATCCTTGAGATAATTAGGTACCAGCCCCCTTCCTCCCATGCAGAATTTCTCTTTCTCCAGTGCTTCCTTTGTTCAGCCTGTGCCTTATCTCCTCCTTTGCTTTGCTTTACTTCTCCAATATACATATGTGCCTTCTCTGCTGTTCCTGGCTCTTACTTAAAATTCACTGTTAGCCCTCAGGTCAGTCGATGGGGTTGGTTTGGGTAGGGAAGTTAAGAGGGCACTTCTAGAGAGAATGGCAGACAGGAATAGGGATATGTGTCCATACCCTGTCACATATGTGGACATACAAACAGGTCACTAAACTCTGCACTTACCTGGTAGATTAGTAATACTCCCACTCTTAATTCTGAAACTTTGGTGACTGTAGGCCTTGGATGATGGAGGGTGGGTGGGAGAAGCGGAATGTCTGTTTAAGCCTGTAAACTGCATTTGAAAGTGTCAAAAATGTTTGTGATGCAGAGGTCTATTTGCCTTATATAGAAAATGCATGTTGTCACATCCCTGAAAGCTCTTATGCAAGACTAAGAAGTCAAACAGGTCTTTGAATGCTGCAGTAAATAATAACATGACTTGTTGTCAAAACCCTAATAAGTTAAATCTAGCTAATGTATTTTAAGCATTTCTTTATTAAGATGGCTTTAACCCCTTGAATTAATTGCAACTAAAATTAAAACAAGGCAAGAAAAGGGAGAAGATTCTGCATTTATTTTCCTGCACAATTTATTCCTCTATTTAGATGGTAAGAAGCTGATGCAGAGACACAAACTTAGACTAATCAGTCTTAGTTATCATGTGGTAGTGAAATACCTCCATGTTAGTAATTCCAGATTTGGCTAAACCTTGTAAATGACTGATTTAAAGACCAAGGCACAGTACTTAATAAGACTATATTCCTTGGTGGAGTTTAGCTGCAGAAATTAGCGTTAGGGCTTTTTATTGAGACGTTTTTCTCAGACCTCAGTCAGACTTGGTATCTAAAGAAATTTGATTATTTGGTCTGAACATATTGCTGCCTTTTTGAGAGGCACAAGGCCCTGGAAAACTGTCTTCTCTTGCTTTTCCTATCACAAAATAGCTCCACAAAGCATCAAATGAGCATGAGGTATAACACTACATGTGGTCCCCTGTTATGTGTTGGATTTTAGTTGAATTTAGGGCACAAAATTTACCAGAGAGGACTAATGCAATCATGCATTAGGTAGCTTTCTTGAGTACAAGTCAAGGCTTGCAAAACTGCTTAATTGGAGTAAACACAGCATTTCATCAGTGTTCCTTAGCTATTACAATCTTATCTTCTGCATGTGAATAAAAGTTCTGATAATCTTCATTCACCAGCTGCAAAGCAAAATTCGTTTTCCTGTTGTGACTAATGTGGAAGGGTTTCTTTTCATTCAAAAAGACTGCCGTGTACTGCACAGAATAAGAAAATAATGAACCTGTAGCAGGACAAAAGAGAAGGTGCTGAAAACTGGAAAGAGCTGAACGTTTTTTGAACTTGTAACTCTTCAAATTACATTTTCTCTGTGTGAAGTTTTGAAAACGAAGTGAATTTCTCACCTTTATAATAGTGTACTTGAACCTATGGCGTGCAAGTAGAATAATGTCCGACACATGATTATATAACGATGAATAAAGTTCCACTGCCATTCCCAAAAAAGAAAGACCTTATAGGTTCATATTTATGGTTTAACAGGTGAGATACCAAGAGAAGAGCAAAGCACTTTATTGTGTTCAATGTGTTTTCACTAATGCTACAAGTATGAGCTTTTAGCTCATAAAGTCTCTAAATATGAGCAGAGACACCTGAGCTTGACAGCTTTTTGGTTTGAAACAACCACTCTCCAAGTGGTGGTGACCTTCTGGCAGTGTTTGCTATCAACTACAGCTGTTTTCATCGCTTCTTTGGCTGTACACACCCCACTCTACTTGCCTGCAGAGATGATACAAAGAACCATTTAGCAGCTTGCTCTGAGCTGCCACTTGACCCCTAAGGAGGGTGCAGACTACTTAGAGACTCATTGACTTGCTGCTGTTCCCTGCTCCGAAGTGCACTGTTGTGCTCGGCTGCTGTCTACAGAGATCAGGTTCAGGTGCAATCCCACAGTGGAAAACACACTTTAGAACAGATGCACTTTGGAAAACCAGCAAGTGAGAAAGGCTTGGAATTGTTTTAAGGAGCTCTGTAACTGTTGCTGTATATTTTTTTGTTCTGCATTTAAGAAAATCCTTTATTAAGTGTATCAAGAACTTCTAGTCACAGCCTTGGGGAAAAATTGTATTGAACTGCTTGATATTTGTGCTGGAAATGCCTCTGGAAATGGGCTGCCCATCTGTCATATACATAGTGTGGGTCAATATTAAGGAAGACAAGGGAACTTGTCCCATGTGTCTTGGTGGCAATTCTTTCCTTCTTCTTTCCTCTTATATCAATGCAGATAAGCATTGAAGAGAGATCTCTGTTAAGGCTACCCAGCTATTTCAGTCCACAAGTCCTGATCTTTTGAGACTTTAGGAATAAAGGCAAAAAGGAGAGGTTTCCCCTCCAGGTACCAAGAGAGGCTCTGACTTCCCTAGAAACAAGATATCTGTACTGTTCTCAAACTCTTTAGAAAGCCTCGTGTGAGTAGTATAGAGTAGAGGTCGGGAGGTCTTCAGCAGGCATGAAGGGGGAAATATGAAACTGGGGAAATATTTTTAGTTTGGATTAATCTTCTCTTGATTTCAGTTGAGATGTTTTGTTGGATTGCAAAGTTTGGTACGAACTTCTCAACGAGAAGCTTAAAGTCTGGGTTTTCTTCCTGGAATTTCTTTCTGGGAATATTTTTCTTGGATATAAAAGACAAGCATGGATAGCAGCAATGAAATGAGAAAATACCTGGAGTAGTCCTTGTATGTGGGTGGTTTGTTTGGCTATGTTTTGTTTTTCTGGCTTGAGGAACTGTACATTTCTTCTTTTATCTTGGAACTGTACATTTCTTCCTTTACCTTGAAAAGAAAAATTCTAAAAACTGAAAACAGCTTTAATTTGTGCTCTGCTGTTCCACTTTCTAAAGATGCAGTATTCTGTTTTCAAAATAAAAAGCTCATTTTCTCTAGAAAACTTTACAATGTATTTGAAAATCCAAGAAATCCATAACATTCTCCTGTGTTCATCCTATGATGGCATAGTAGCCTATCTCCCTGTGCACCCACTTGATTTTTCAAGGGCTTCAATTGGATACTCCAAAGCTGTAGTGCCATTGATTGTCATTCAGCCTACTGTGAGTAAAGCCATATTTGCTGTTATTGTGTCCTTCAGGCTGACTGAGCTAAGCAGTGGTGTGTGGCTGTTTACTCTTGTCTGTATAAAATGTTAACCCTTTCCTCAAGGAGACAATAGAACTCTGATTTCTTCTATTCATGGCCCTGCCACAGGCTTCTTCTGTGGCTTCAGAACATGACACATTACTAAATATACAGGCCAGGTATTGCATTATTTAATGCCACTATCTAATCCTATTTTTGGCACTATGATTGATGCTTGCAGGTGATTCAGTTTTATGCTGATTTCACCAAAAGCTGCAGCAGTATTGCCATTCTGTGGGCACCCAGAGGGGATTGTATTAATCGAGTAACCTACTGCAGAAATATTCTTTCAGTCCAGTCAGTGACAGAGGCAGGAACAAAGCAAACAGGAACAGGGCTAAAGGAGGAAAGGAGGCACCTTTTCCCACCAAGCTTCTAGGCTTGAGCATCTCCACTACTAAAAGTATTGCTGATTATGCCTTTAAGGGAAAAATGTTAATATACAAGATCTAATTACCTCTGTCTAAGCTGATACGCCTACAGCACCTTTTACATAACCCAAACACTTGAGTTCCAATTATACAATTATATTTTAACATGTATTAAGTGCTATTCCTTTAGGGAGGAGACTTATACTGAATATTTTAACTAAACTTCTTCTTCAATATGGACACATATAAGGTAGGGTCTCGTTTCATTACAGTGCCCCAAAATTGACTGGTTTTAGTTCCTTTACCCTTGAATAAACCATCTGGCTCTTCAGAAAGCCCATTTTCCATTCCTTCAGCACTGACAGCAGTCTCTGTACATATATAGCAAATGCAGGCTTTGAAGCTCATGTTCTTGGAATCAGCAGTGGCCCATGACTGCAATTAGATCAATAATGATCTCTCCATACTCAGTGTGAGTATTCTCTGCTTTGCAAACAGCCTATGGCAAGGTCCAGGTCTCTTGAGGAAGCAGCATGTTCAGATGGGGAGGAAAGGCCGCTGCTTATTTAAATAGCATGTCTTGCTCTAAAGGTTGAGAGCACAAAAGATTGAGTGTCCCTTTAGTGAATAGACACAGGGCTTTTAGGACCATTCTTCCTTTCTGATACCTTCATGCAACTTCTGTAAGAGACAAAAACCCTCATCTGGATGACTTCTTGAGGAAGGCTGTTTGCTGCACACTTTCAGTCTTTAACATCAATGAGGTTTGTAGGTCAGCTCTTCTGTAAACCCAGAGCCTAAGTTTAGAGTGAGGAGTCTGAGTGTATTCCTGTGCTCAGAGGTTACTCAAATTTTCTGAACATCCAGGAGGAGTTAGGATTTGACCTGAAAGAGCATAGGAGAAGGAAAGAGACAAACCAAGAAACAGTGAGTTGAGGGAAACTGATGAGCAGGGCTGGGGACTGCTGGTGCTCCCGATGGTGGATTAAATATGTGTGGGGTAATGGCTGCTGTTGGAGGGGAGGAATGAGGTCCCAGAAGGGTTCTGCTTCTTTCCATACCTCAGCATCAGCCTATGACAGGGCTGGCACAGCCTGCAGTGCAATGGCAGAGCTTGTGCTGAGTTCATTGCTGCCGTGGAGGTTACCTTACCAGCTGCTGAACCACCAGGTTTAACACTGATACAGTGCATTCTGTATTACACTGTAGTCATTTCTGCACAGTGACTCGAGTTTAAAATATCCCCTGCTTCCAACTTTTGGAAATGTTGAATAAAGTTATCACATTGGGCTGTAGCCATCAGATAAACAGAGTTCCCACCCAAAGAAAATGTGAGCATAATTAATTAAAAAGTAAAGCTGAATTATTGCAACATTTTGCTTGTGTTGTTTTAATTATACAAACCCAAAAAATCTGGAGGTAAAGTTCCCATGGCAACCTTAACTTTGTTGCCTGTATGTACTGTGTGTGTATGTTTGTGTAAAATAGGAACATGCATTATCATGGTCAGAGTGTTTGAGGACTTGCTGGCCAGGAAGATGTTAATCAGACCAGAAGTATCATCTTAAAAGTGATTTATTTAGTTTTGCTATTTCTCCAGCCAAGTGTTAAAAAATAGAGGAGATTTTTAATTTCTGTCCAGTCTGATAAGTATTCCTGCTAAAACATAATGCCTGAACATTGTGATAAATCTGATCTATCACTGCTCAGCTTTAGCTGTGATTGTGGCAGACACCCTGCAGCCATGAATCTCAGGAGCTAGTAAGATGAAATTGGCATCCATTTTTTCCAGCAGGCTCACTAGTATCAAATGTTTGGTTACACATTGCACTCTGATGCTTACACTTAACACTGCAGAGCTAATTTCACCCGTAAAGTTTCTTTCAAGAAGGTTGGATGCTGCCTGCCAATCCATCAGTGATTATGGAGGCTGCAGGAGTCTGGTGACATAGCGGAACTGTCCCCATGATATCCTGACCTGGAGTAACTATCGGGTGATACCCCACGATATCACCTGAAGGAATGAAATTTCCAGCAGGCATTCCCATGAAGCACTCCCTTAGTCTCTTCATTTCCTCCTCCCACATCCCCCATGTTCAGTTTTGTCCAAGATGTCCCCATCAGCCATCAGTCTCTTACAGAGCAGGAGGGCCTGGTGATCAGGAGAGGGAGGTGTTAACTGCTGATGTGGGGAGAGACCGACAGCTGTAAGAAATTTCAGCTGTTTTGTGCAAGCAGAGTGAATAAGGGAAAGTTTTGTGATTTAAAAAATCCCACCACATATTATACCCTTGTGAAACATGTCTAGATGGTGAAGGCATTAAAGGGTACTGTTCATTTTTATGACTATCATGAGATTCCGTCAATGGCATGTGCCTGGTAGTGAGCTTTACAAGTGTTACGTAAAGTACTTTTCAAAACTACAGCTTATTTTTTTTTTCCTGTGGTTGCCTTTAACTCTGTTTTCAGTGACATAATTCTTCAGGGCAGTGGCTCAGAAAGAGGATTAATACTTTAGAGGAAGAACTGAAGGTGTAAGATTTTTCCTATACAAATAAGTACACATCCTGGCATCTACTGAATATGACCATATTCTTGCTGAGCTGCTGTGTAAAGTCAAGAAACATTATACATATATAGCATAAGCATGATATGAGTATATAATATATATATACTATATATATAAAATATATAATATATATAAAATATATAATGTATATAATATATTCTGAGCAGACACACATAATAATACAAAGATTGCAGATTTTTAAAGTCACCCTGATATAAACCTAAGGACAGAAATTAGCATTCACTGTCTTGAAGAGCTGTGAGTATATAAAGCAGATGTAAGTATTAACTCACTAAGAATTCATCTAAAGAGAACTGAGAGATACTAAGAAAGAAACCTCAGAAAAATTCTATCCTGTTGTCATTAGGGTTGTGAGATTAAATGTTAGAACAATTCAGTTTGGAAATTTCTTCACATGGTGAATTGCCTTTAAATATAGGAAGGCTGGACATACTGAAATAGAGCAATTATTTCTGTACTTTAAGTACACATTGTTTTCCTGTGAGTCATGAGGTCAAATAATATTTAGCATCTATTACTTAGCATCCTGCCAAAATTAAACAGTGTAGAGATTTCCTGCCAACACATTTCTGAACTGGTATGTTTTATTTCCTTGGATATAGCACAAAAGCAAAAATGTATATTTATGCCCCTGTGGGCACTTGAAAATACAGCACAATTATAATCCCCAAATACCTTTCATCATAATTACTTTTCTTTTGTTTGTAGTTACATTTTCTGTATTTTTTTAGAACACAGGTTGGAAATTAAACCTTAAAATCAAGTGGGATATATTTGCAATAAGCCTAATGACAACCCTTTTTCAGATTAGTCCTCTCTGATATAACCAGTGGATACCTCTGTTCTCATGTCAGTAAGACACAGTCTCTGGGTCAGGGGAGGTGACATCAGATTTCTGTGGTTATTCCCAGCTAGATGAAACCAGCCATAAAAGAGCCCTCTTGCAAGCACTGTCAGAACAAAGGGAGTGCTGAACAGGATTCAGAGGAGTTAAAAGGAACAGAGAAAATACAGGGAGGAGGGGAGTGAAACACTTCAAAGCCAGCCTCGCCAAAGCTAGAATTCTCCAGGAAGGTGGACGATAACGAAAGCAACACCACTCCAGTTTTGCAAGCTATGAATGCCAGCAAAATGCAGATCCTTTTCTAGCAATTGCTGTGTTAAAATCCTTGGTATCTGTGATAGTTTTTGTTGCCCCAGCCAAAAAGACTATAAAACTGAAGCAAAGAAGTATGTGCAATGCTCTCTACCCCATAAGCATGTAATATGAAGAGTAGCTTTAGTCAGAGATACAAAAGGCTGTGGATGCTGTGAGTGGCATTTCTGGGGGCTGAGTCTCTGGTGAGAGATGCCGCTGGTGCCATGCGGAGTGAGTGTGCTCTGCGGCGCTCCCCACGGGGCCGACCTCAGTGCGCGCCACAGACCCGCCTGACTCTGTGGGACTCTGTGGGACACACACCCCGCCTTTGTTTTCTGCCAGTCATTCAGCTGGAGCTCTTCCAAGAGCACATCAAGCCTGCTTAGCTTTCTCATGGCACAAAGTAGTGGAGGAGGGATTGAGTGTGCCCAAGTCACATCCCAACACTGCTCTTGTGACTGGGAGAGTAAACAAAGCTCAGGAACATCACAAATAATTCTGAGAGGAAAGATGAAAGAATTTGATAAACAAAAGAAAGGAACAAGTTCAGACTCAGAGTAGTGGGTGGAAAATTATGTCCTGATTGAGATCCTTAACACTGCTGTGTAAAAGAGCTGTGTACAGCATCACAACTCTGACTGCAGCAAAAAGCGTGTGGAGTTTGAGGAGCAGAGTTAGTTAGCAGAAGCCAACCCACTGGGTGTCACTAAAGGAAAGATGTGAGAAGGAGNCAAGCAGAGTGAATAAGGGAAAGTTTTGTGATTTAAAAAATCCCACCACATATTATACCCTTGTGAAACATGTCTAGATGGTGAAGGCATTAAAGGGTACTGTTCATTTTTATGACTATCATGAGATTCCGTCAATGGCATGTGCCTGGTAGTGAGCTTTACAAGTGTTACGTAAAGTACTTTTCAAAACTACAGCTTATTTTTTTTTTCCTGTGGTTGCCTTTAACTCTGTTTTCAGTGACATAATTCTTCAGGGCAGTGGCTCAGAAAGAGGATTAATACTTTAGAGGAAGAACTGAAGGTGTAAGATTTTTCCTATACAAATAAGTACACATCCTGGCATCTACTGAATATGACCATATTCTTGCTGAGCTGCTGTGTAAAGTCAAGAAACATTATACATATATAGCATAAGCATGATATGAGTATATAATATATATATACTATATATATAAAATATATAATATATATAAAATATATAATGTATATAATATATTCTGAGCAGACACACATAATAATACAAAGATTGCAGATTTTTAAAGTCACCCTGATATAAACCTAAGGACAGAAATTAGCATTCACTGTCTTGAAGAGCTGTGAGTATATAAANGCCCCTGTGGGCACTTGAAAATACAGCACAATTATAATCCCCAAATACCTTTCATCATAATTACTTTTCTTTTGTTTGTAGTTACATTTTCTGTATTTTTTTAGAACACAGGTTGGAAATTAAACCTTAAAATCAAGTGGGATATATTTGCAATAAGCCTAATGACAACCCTTTTTCAGATTAGTCCTCTCTGATATAACCAGTGGATACCTCTGTTCTCATGTCAGTAAGACACAGTCTCTGGGTCAGGGGAGGTGACATCAGATTTCTGTGGTTATTCCCAGCTAGATGAAACCAGCCATAAAAGAGCCCTCTTGCAAGCACTGTCAGAACAAAGGGAGTGCTGAACAGGATTCAGAGGAGTTAAAAGGAACAGAGAAAATACAGGGAGGAGGGGAGTGAAACACTTCAAAGCCAGCCTCGCCAAAGCTAGAATTCTCCAGGAAGGTGGACGATAACGAAAGCAACACCACTCCAGTTTTGCAAGCTATGAATGCCAGCAAAATGCAGATCCTTTTCTAGCAATTGCTGTGTTAAAATCCTTGGTATCTGTGATAGTTTTTGTTGCCCCAGCCAAAAAGACTATAAAACTGAAGCAAAGAAGTATGTGCAATGCTCTCTACCCCATAAGCATGTAATATGAAGAGTAGCTTTAGTCAGAGATACAAAAGGCTGTGGATGCTGTGAGTGGCATTTCTGGGGGCTGAGTCTCTGGTGAGAGATGCCGCTGGTGCCATGCGGAGTGAGTGTGCTCTGCGGCGCTCCCCACGGGGCCGACCTCAGTGCGCGCCACAGACCCGCCTGACTCTGTGGGACTCTGTGGGACACACACCCCGCCTTTGTTTTCTGCCAGTCATTCAGCTGGAGCTCTTCCAAGAGCACATCAAGCCTGCTTAGCTTTCTCATGGCACAAAGTAGTGGAGGAGGGATTGAGTGTGCCCAAGTCACATCCCAACACTGCTCTTGTGACTGGGAGAGTAAACAAAGCTCAGGAACATCACAAATAATTCTGAGAGGAAAGATGAAAGAATTTGATAAACAAAAGAAAGGAACAAGTTCAGACTCAGAGTAGTGGGTGGAAAATTATGTCCTGATTGAGATCCTTAACACTGCTGTGTAAAAGAGCTGTGTACAGCATCACAACTCTGACTGCAGCAAAAAGCGTGTGGAGTTTGAGGAGCAGAGTTAGTTAGCAGAAGCCAACCCACTGGGTGTCACTAAAGGAAAGATGTGAGAAGGAGGGGTTGGATTATATCACTTTGCAAAAGTTGGCAAGGGCCAAAATGTGTGTTGCTCAGATTAATCCTCACAGGAGCAATGAGCAGCAGTTCATTCGGAAATAAATACACTATTGAACTGGAAGTAAATGGGACAGTTATGAAGTTGAACATGGCACACGCGCGATTATGTTGCCAAAAATAGTTGTCTTTACTGCTAGCCTTGAATACTGGATAGCAAATTTACTACTGGTAGTAAAAGAATTCAGTGCTGCACTTATTGCAGTTTTAGAGGCATGGACACATCAGCGTGCAAAAGCTAAGCAGGGAGGGTGGTCTCTGAAGTGCAGAGTTTACTTAGGAATCCCCACACTAAAGAAGTGTTGAATTACCTGGATGATCGGCACATTGGAAGACACTCATAATGGTACTAAGGAAAATTTATTGCTCTTACTAGTGAAAAATGTGAGAGATCCTTTTCCTTATCAAGAAGACCCCTAGAAATGAAGGAAGCAGAGTGGAAGTTGGAAAAATATCCTCCAGGGATAATAAACCTGCCAAGACACAGACATTAATCAGCATTTTAAATGTCATCTGAGAAATTCCCCAGTAAGTCTGTGGTTGATATGTCACAACACCTATAGGAAACACATGACTTTCTCCAGTAGCAGTGGAGGGCCAGACAGATCTCTCTGGTACTAAAATGGCATAAACACCATCATCTCGGCTGATGAGCATGGTAACAGTTTCCAGAGGCACCAGGAGACATGTGGAGACCAACCCATTCACACATTTCAGTAAATGATCTCTTCCCTGAGGACTGTCAGAGCAAACACAGTTATTAGCTTTGGTAAGAACAAAAAGAAGGGAAGCATTTTTCAGTCAGAATTTGTGCCAGATAAATTTTATGAGCTTGATATATCAATAGATACTTTAGAAAAACATTACATTAATGCTTTTTCCACCTCTGGAAAACTTTTTTCTTATTACTATCATTTGAAATGTGCTAGACAATCAAAGTCTTCCAGGAAGCACAGCTGTGATATCCTCACAGGCAGAGGACCAAGAAAGGTTAGAAAGGCATGACCAGATGCTCTCTGGAACAGTGGGCTGCTGGGTCAAAGCTGAACTAGTTCTCTTATATATTTGCTTTTTGGGGGTACTGCTACTTCATCTCATTTATCCATGTGGACACCTGTGTCTCAACCCACATGGTTTCTTTGAGGGAAGAGCAACAGAGGAACATTAATGTTTTAGTCTTACTACAGAATTTGGGAAGCTGAGAGAATTAGAGGATCTTATTTCACTTATTATCTCCATAATTGAAATGCTAAATTTCTTTCAATCCTCTTTTTCTACTCTGTGAAGCCTGAAAATGGCTTTGGCCATACAGGTGATAAGGACCAAACAGTTGGCCGTACTAAAGAAGAAGTTTAGATGGTGGATGCAAACATCTCATGCCCCTATTCCTGGGAAATCAATTTTAGCTAATACTCACCACAAACCAATGCTTTGGGAAATCCTCACCTCTTCACAAATAAAACCTTTTTGCTGTTATTAGTGAAATCTATGACTCACAAACTGAACATGAGCCTGTAAAAGGGCTGCTGTTTGTAGACAAAGTCATTCATGCATTTGACAAAGGTTTAGTAGAAAAAGCAGTCCTGAGCCTAAATTTGTTTCCTAATAACTGGAATTTAATAACCAGTCTGGTCTCGAAGGAGACATGCATAGAGGTTGCCAGAGCAGATCCAAGGTAAGACACCGGAAAATGACTACATTTGGCAGCAGCACGTATTTAACACTTATTACGAATTTTGGAAAAAATACCTGGAGCAGATAGAAGTTGGACATTACAAAGATCATCTCCAAAATGTTACAGAAAAATATAATAAAATGAAGGTAATTTAGAGTGAACAACCCATAAGAGAAGGTGCAAAATACATTGAATTTGCTTCAGCATCACTGATTGAAGTCTTGCAGAATATATCATCTTACATTATGCAAAAGAGGCTCATGATGGTTGTTAGGGAAAAAAATGGCTTTCCAAAAAATATTCCAGGCCTTTTTTTGTTTACATTTTTGGGGCAAAGAAAATCCCTACAAATGCATATGTTTGTGCTTGATAATTAGCCTTTATCAGAAAGTGCTTCTGTGAAAGAGGAGCTCATGTATATCATCCATTTTTGTGGTAATAGTACAAATGGCTGGGTAATAGCTGAGAACAGACCATAGTTTACTGAGCATGTGTTTAAGTACTTCTCAGTAAGTTTAGTTCTAATCATGAAATCTCTTATCCCTGTAATTCCCTGTCTGAATGACTGGTCAAAACAATGTACAAAACCCCTTCTGACTGACTATTGTAGAATCAATTGGCAGTGGTGCTCCATAGTCACCACCTTCAAATTCCAGTGTGACTCCAGTGAAGTGGTTGTTACTGGTAGCTCTGATTAATAGAAACCTAAAAACACATATATTTGCATTGCCAGCAACCAGCCCTGAAATCACTGGCCACTTTCAAATGCAAAAAGTATGCGATTGATAAAATTTGACTTCTTGGATACTTGTACTTCAGGTAATGGTATTGTGCACCTCTGGTAGTAGAAAGTGGAGGTGTCTACACTGCTGAACAGAAGGTGCTTACTCATGTCCACATTACACGAATCTAGCTCCTAGAGCAGCTACCAGCAGGAGGGAGCCAGCTGGAATCACTCAGAACAGCCAGGGCTTCATGTAACATATAACATCTAACAGTGATAATAATGAGGGTCCAGGCTTGAGCATGTTCCTCAGTCTCCTTTTTTTCTGGGTGATACAGCCATTTCTAGAAGTAGTAGTGCCACAGCATTCCAGCAAGTCCAGCCAACAAGAACAGGATGCAGCTTGAACAGGGAGCACACAAAACTGTGTTTGCATCCATTTGACAGCAGCAGTGAGGATGTTTCAGTTGAGATGTGTTGAACGGAAGCCACGGCTCTAGAAGTTTCTGAACAATTTCTAGTAAGAGTACTTGTAAGATTGACCAAAAATATTGACCAAAAATATGTTAACTTAAACATATGTGATGTTTTCTAACCATTAATTTTTGGATTGGAATGAAAGACATGCTTTGAGGACTGTTACTTTAAGGGCTGAATTTCCCACACAATAGAGCAATCTCATTTCTAAGCCTCTCAGTAGGTACCAGACAAAGGATAAAAAAAAGCTTTTAAAAGATCCCCGGGAAACAAGTAGTTCCTGAATGCGACAGGAGCATCAGTGCACTGATTTAATTTTATCCACTTCATGAAGGACGTATAGTATTAGGATTAGAGAAAATGGTTTTGCAATAGCATTATCATATTTTTTTCTATGGAGAGAATTGGTTGGAAAAAGAGGTGGTTTCTTTGACGAAAGGATAGAAATCATGATTTTCTAGAGCAGCAATGAAAAGTAGGAGGTTAGCAACCGTGTAAATTTATACTTGGTAACACACATGAAGGTCTGACATCTCTGCTCTTGTCTGATACAGTTCTTTCATTTGGTTCCTCATCTTTCTTGTCTATCATTTGGTCCCCTAATAATCCTTTCCCTCCAGGTCATCCAAGACTGTATAAAGCAGATATTGATATTACAGA
>VZRX01007805.1:2498-18541 GCA_013398075.1 Notiomystis cincta | reverse complement strand
TCCCTTCTGAAAGAGGTGATAAGCTGAAACCGCCAAGTTTCTGTAGTCATAAAAAAGTATGTGCTCTGCAGATCCGCACGTCCGAGAGAAGATGCTAAGGAACTCGGAACGTGAGTTTCTATTTATTTATGGAAGCAGGGAAAACTGCAATTTTTGGCATTGTTGCAGGGAGGACGACAAATGGAGCTACAGGTACAGCTTGCCTGTTCTGAGCAGCCTGCCCAGCTGCCCTTCCCGCCCCAGTGAAACAGGCCGAAAAACCCGCTAATGTGTCTTTTTAGGAATGCAAACAGAAGCTCTCAGGTCTTTCACCCCTGAAGTGTTTAAAGCCATTTGCAACTGTGTCAAAGGAATTGTATTCACTGTTTCTCCTCAGAGCAGATAAGAAAGTCCCCCGGCAGCCAGCAGTAATTACCTGCCCCAGTCAGCAGCTCCATTTTGTATCATTTGGCATTAAGTCAATTTTCTTCCCTCAGGATATAAGTGCTCATCTTAGTATCTCCAGATTTGTTTGATTTCAAAATCTTTTAAAATCCTGTTTATGCTTGGAGAAGAGAAGCTCTTTCTCTCGGTACAGTTATGAAAGGGTGTTACTTAGGTTCCGCTCTGGGCTGCCATTCTGTTGGCTGGGGATTTAGGGTGGCACATTCTGGCTGGGGATTTAGGGTGGCTGTGTTTGGGGTGGGCATTGCTGCCGTTCGAGGTCGCTCACACGGCGTTTGCTGTGCCCGGCTGGGCACAGGGACCCTGCTCTGGCCGAAGATGTCCCAGCCCTGTCTGTCCTCCCAGCACGGTGAGGTGGCCTCGCTGCACTCCTGCGTGCCTGGGCTTGCCTTCCTTTGCGTGGTCGTGTTCTGCTGGGCTGCTTATGAGCACCCCAAGCTTTCTGTCCCTGTGGGAAAATTGGTCCTCTTCTGCGGAGAACCTAGGAAAAAAGTCAGCATAGCATTGATCTCCCTTAGGAGATCCCATAGAACTGGCGGGACAGCAGGAGGGGGAACATCACAGTGCTTGTGCAAACAGCTCTGAGGGGTTTGGGGAGCTGACAGACCCGGGGCCCCGGGGGGGACGAGCAGACCTCCCCCGTTAGCACATTTCCCGACACGTTTCTCAGGGTGAGGTCTCAGCCGGGGTCATTCAGCTCGGTCCTGAGCTGTGCTCCACTCCTGGCTCTGCCTTGGCCTCTGCCTTCAGTCACCTCTCGATGTCATTGCCCCGTTTCACTCCCTGTGCAAGAAAGCAGCAGGATTTTGTCTTACACTGCTTTCTTTAATCTCTTCCCAGTTTAGGTCTTCGCTTTCTTGCATTAGTTTAAAACAAGCATGGTTGTTTGGGTTGGATGCGATGTGTCAGTGCACAACAAACAAACCAGGGAAGATTTAAATCAGTGCAAGAGGTTTGTATGCAAAGAAGGACAGGTATAGATTCACTGGCTGGTGGGACTTTGTGTGCAGATTTAAAGTACACTTTGCTGTGTATTTGAAATGACCAACAGAAAAGCTGGAGGTCTTTCTCTTACTGAGAATTCTGCTAAACTCTTCCCAAAGTTGTTGGCAGAGGTGACAGCGCACTCAGAGTTTGTAAGAATAGCCCAAGCAGAGTTAACATTGTACTGAGATATTGAATCTAACAAAACAGTTCAAGTTGACCTTGCTTATGAGGCAACAAAAAGTGTCTTAAGGAGAAATAATAATTATCAAAGAGTAAAGAATGGTTTAATTCAAAGGCTGTTTAATCTCCGACAGGTCTGGCAAACATTAATAGAACCCTACCCTAATTCTGTTTGTAAATTGCCTCAACAAGGGGTACCTTCAAAATGCGGTTGGATGTGGTATCTAAGGATATTTATCAGGAAAAGGAATGGAAGAAGCATATGTCTCAATCAATTATACATAAGTAATTTAATGGTAAAGTGAAGACATGCAATCAAATCTTTGTAAATGCTAAAAACAAGTGA
Source organism: Notiomystis cincta (assembly GCA_013398075.1). Lineage (NCBI taxonomy): Eukaryota > Metazoa > Chordata > Aves > Passeriformes > Notiomystidae > Notiomystis > Notiomystis cincta. Next base: position 16,584 of record VZRX01007805.1, on the reverse strand, counting down.
CTAAAGATGGTGTAAGAATATAATAACTTTCTGTGCCTTTCTTTGTCCAGTTCTCTGCATTCAGCTCAACACACCCAAGCTGGGAAGTTGTTTTATCCAAAAGAAGTTTGGAAAAACCAACACCAGGCAGTGCTAAACCTCTGTCTCGAGAGCCTGGGAGAAGCACTCAGGGTCCTGGTCCTGTGCTGGGTGACTCTGCCCTGCTCCGTGGGTCGGCTCAGGCAGTGGGGCACGGCTTTACCTCCTGCACTTACCGATTTCAGGCTGCAGAGGCATGAGCGGAACTTGGGCCTAATGGCAGTTCAAAATGAAGCTCTATTAATTATTTCTTTTAAAATTGTGTGTGTTCAACTCCAGCTGCAGTTTTGGGTGAAGCCTTCCAAACCCTCAGATCTGCACAAAAAGAGTCGTCAAAGTTTGGGTTCCTGTTTACTTCCCAGCTGGATCAGACCTAAAAATGACAGCAGTTTAGGAGTTTTTTTCTACCTCTCTTTGGCCGCTTGAATTTTGTATTTCAAAGATTTCTCTAGGCAGAGCTGATCTCTGTGGCTGCTGAAGCCTTTATCCTGCACGTCTTATCTGCGCTGTTATCTCTGGCTGCTGATCCTGTTTTTCGGACAGTAGATGGCAACAGCCATTCATTTGTAAAACACTGGAGTGGAACTCGGTGCCTTACCCAGTTTAATAGTGTGCAAAGAGGGGAATTTAAGTGAAACTATGCGCAAATAGTTGGTTGTTTTGGTTGTTTTTTGTTTGTTTTCTCTTTCTCTTTTTTTTTTTTTTTTTTTTAAGTACAGGCAACCTGCTATTAAATGGAAACGTTTGCAATTTAAATAAATTCTTGTTATGGAATGATATTCAAAGCAAAAATTTTAAAAATGTGATTTAAGTTTCACAGGAAGGCATTAAAACGAATTGTCATCCCTGTGTAAAAAGGTATTTAAAAATGCATTTTTCAATGTATAATCTAGATAAACTGAAGTGATTAAGAAATGTTGGTTAACACTGGATTTGTATTCCCTTTCAAGTTTGCTCAAAACAACTAATTTTCAGTTTATGTTTGGTTGAGAAAATAAAGCATTAAAACATTCTTTGCAGAAATGAAAGAATTTTATTTCCTATCTGTCCCGTTTAGGATTCACCTTGGCAAAGTATTTTGACAACTTGACCCCATTGAAAACAATGCATTTGCAGACCTTCAATTTTATTTCTGCCTCAAAAAACGGGTCGTATAATTTGAAACCAGATGTGCAAACGTCAGGCTTTCCAGTACACAGCAATGCCTTGTAGGATAAATTGCTTTCCATATTTCTCATTTATTTAAATAAATTTACTGCTTGCTTTTGCGGAATAGACACTTTGTTTCCCAAAAGCGAACGTGAGAGTTGTGTGAGTGAGGAAGGTAATCATCTATAACAAAGTTATAACCAAGTCACGGGACTTTTGGGAATTTTACAGCTGCAAACCGGAGTTCTCATGCATTATCGTAGCGTTCTGGTTTGCCACGATAACGAGTTTAAAGGCTGGAATTTCTCTGTTTTTATTGAAAAGATAATCAGACTTTTGTACATTAATGATGGGCTATTGGCAGCTATGATAATTTCACAGGAAACATTTTAGTGTGGCAATTAGTATTTTAATAAGGTTGCTTCGTGTTACTGTATTTGGTATTATCTGAACGGTACAGTTGGGCGCTTCCCTGCGCTCCGTGGGGGACAGAGCGAGGCAAAGGGATGGGAAGTGCCTGGAATGAAGCGGCGAGGGGGGTTTGGTGCCAGGACTGCTCCTGACTCCAGAAGTGCCCTCGGGCTGCTCGGAGCCGTGCTGGCAGCGCGGGGGGAGGACCCGGCGGCCCCGAGGCTGCGGACGGGCAGTGCCGAGCTGCTGCTCTGCCCCTGCCCCGGCCGGGCTCCCATCGAGCCCCGTCCGTCGTTCCCGGGCAGAAAACTCTCCCGTAGCTCGCAAACCTCCACATCAGCGCCATTCACCACATCAGCGTGCTTAGCCTTCTCCTCTCCGGTTCAGCCTGCTGAGCCTCCTAAAGAGCAGAATTCCATCGCTTCTTTCATCACTCTAATATTCCTTTAAACAACTGTATCATGGGATCTATTGGACTTAGCTGTAGTATGTCTACCGTACAGCCCATGTTTTTCATCGCAGGAAGCAGCTTGAACTGCTTATAACACATGGAGTAGATATTTGTCTTGTTTTAGAACAGCTTTATATCGTTCAGCTGGCTTTACAGCCTCTTCTGCGTCTGAAGATAAGTCCGTTTAAGGATAATCCTGAAGTTTTTATCTGCTGCATCACCAGCTCGCACTTTCGTTACCGTTTGATATTGTGCTGCTCCAGGCAGCTTTGAACAGCCTTAGCTGGACAATGAAGGGAGTGAACTGGCAATATTGCTAATTTCCCCCCCTTTCCTTTCACTCTTATCTCGTATTCTCTAAGGTACACGTCTTTATCTACGTGTTTCCAAGAAGGTGTTCAATTAATAACTCAGACAAGTCAGAGCTGATAGGATCTTTTAATGTATTAATTTAACTCTTCCTTTCAAACGGAGAGCCAGAAAATCACTGTTTTCATGTTTTCTCTATTTATTCTGGCTGGATTTTTTAATTGAAGTTGCATGGTGTAGTGCTTTGATTCTGCTCCTGAGAAATTATCAGGGATTACAGTAGTGGCCTCCCAGGTAATGGGGGTTCTCACTGATGTCTTGAAGAGTGGCTTTCTTCTCTATTAATTTTGATTTTATATTGTTTTTTATTTATAGCAAAAAGATAAACTCACAGACTTAACTAGGCAGGATTTAGAAATATTAGGTGGTTTGTCACTCAGTTTGTTGTCTTGTTTATTGGTTGTGGGTTTGGTTTTTTTTTCTGATAATAACAATGATGCAACTCAGCTGATGAGTAAAACCAAATTAATTTTCAGTGGACAATCACAAGACTTGTCCAAAGGCAGAGGTCTGTTAGTGTGTATATGTGAGTGATTTAGCAGTTCCAGAGATGTTTGAGAGCTCCCTGTTCTTTCATTAGACAGGAAGGACAACATGTTTAGTTTCCACCTGGGTTGGTCTTGCAGCAGGTTTAAACTTGCAATAAGAGCTAAGTTGATTTGATATTGGGAAAAAATCCTTTTGGCTCTTATCTACAGTTTAAGTTGATCTTGTACTGAGAAGAAACTCTTGTCCTGGGAGCTGTGAGGTGCAGAAAAACCACAGTCCCTCTTGGCTAGAACTGGAGATGAGGATGCTGCACTCCACAGAGCAGCAGGTTGTTCAGTGAACCTGAAATGAATGAATTTCACTGAGAAAACCAGTAACCAACTCACTAAAACATGACATTCTACACTGAAAAAATTATTTAAAACCCATCTCAGGGAGCCTTTTTTGTTTTGTTTTGTTTTATTGGAAGTGAAGATAATGATTCTTTATTGGTGTTTTTAATACCAAAACATTATTGATAAAGTATTTTACAGCTTTCTATTCCTATGGCTTGTGAGTCCATGTTCTAATTGCCTCCAGAGAGAGCAGCCACCATGAATTTGAAACTTAACAGATGTCAAATTCTGAAAAATGACAGTAGACTCTTTCTCCTGATTTTCCTTGTGAAAATACAGGAACCTTTATGTGACCAATTTCCCAGCTATAAATGTATAGAATCTATAGGTAGTGTTAGCCAGTACAAAAATTGTTATGCAGTACAGAAAGAAGAATTACCTATTAATATTTTTTTGATATCACCCATTTTTCTACCAAGTTGATTTTTCGTTCTCCAATCACGAGGACTTTCCATGAGGATTTTTTTCCTCAGAAATGCCATTTTTATTGTTGGAAACTCACACCACCAGGACAAAAAGTTGGTTTATATCCAGTGAGGATCACAAACACAAATTGCTGATTCAGTGATTAATACTTTGCTTTGGTTGTCAATCTATTTCATGGAAATCTTGTGAGTAGAAAGTTTGGCTTTAAAAAGCTCAGGGATACAGCAGTTCTGGAGTATTTCCAGCATTTTACTCTATTTCCAGGTTTATCTTGGTAGTACCACCAAAGCAGGTGACACATGAAGCCACAAGTGGCTTGCTAGCTTGGCAATGTTACACTTTAAAATTCAGCTTAGTCTTGTAATAAAACCTGTTCATATCATGCTTCAAGTGTGTTTCTCAACTGCAAGTTCTGGCCATCTGTTTGATAGCTCAGGAGTTTACAGCTTAAAGAAAAAATATGGAAGAAGGAACAATATTTAAAAAGGTGGAAATCCACTTTCTCTAAGACAAGTCCTGCAACAGTTTATTTCCCTTTTTGTAAAAAGTATAGTGAGGGCTTCAAGTGTTTTCCATCTTAATGTTTGTGCAAGGTAAATCCTGCATTTTAAATGAGCCCTTTCTAATAATTCAGAGGTATGCACATCATTGGTTGGAGATTTGGGAACCAAATGTGAAAGCCAAAGGAGATATTTTTGAGTCCTCACTGGTATAAAGGCAGATCTTGGGCTGTCCCCAGTTCCTGCTTGACAAGGAGGAATATATACTGCCAGTGCTCCTTAAAGGAATGCTTCAAGGACAAAATGAAAACACTTCCATGGGGTGCAGCCATCAATCAGCAGAGGGATGTTCTTGTACACCAAGTACAGCCCAGCAGAGCTTTCCAGTGACCTTAACACACTGGCCAACATAGGAGCTGCTCCAGTAATTACAGATTACATTAAGTAGCCAGTAAAAGCCAACAGCCAACTACCAGGCAAACCTTTTATACATTATTAAAATCATATCCTTCCCAGAAGATTCAAGCTAATAAAATTGAACTCGATAATGCAATCAGTAAAAAGCAGGTTTAAAAAAAAAATATTCTCCTTTGTTGATAATGTCCCAAGAAGTCCTATGTTTTATACAGTGCCTAATATATGTAAGTGTGGAAATAATCCCTCAGGTATATTAACAGTTTCAGTTGCACATTCCCTGAGACTGCCTTGAATTTTTTAAAATTACATTTTATTAAGAAATAATTGTTATATATCAAGTGTGGCTTGCACTTAGATTAAAGATTAAAGGCTGCGGTTACTTAATACTTCAGCAATTAAAATATAGAAAAATGTAAAAAGTATGAAATTGGAAGGATTTTTCTCATGTGTCAAGAAGCTCATTTGCCTTCCTGAGCAACTGCCTGGGACAGTTTGTTACAGACCCTGAAAAATTAGAAATATTAGAGGTTTGACATCAAAAAAGGAAGAGGGAAGAAACACTTTGTATGTAAGGAGACCAATATTTCCTGCTAACGTTTTTAATAAATCACTTATGAGTGGATATAATCTATGGACTCCTTAAAGGAGTCCAGGTGTGCCTGATTCTCAGACCAAAAGTTTCTGAAAACCTGGCACTTTGAGGGATTGACTGAATGAGAGATTTTCTTCTTGTTGGCCAAGACAGTACATTTTATTATACAGCAGAACCAGGGTCACCTGTGCTTGAGAATTGAGACTACACAGCAGCTGCTTTTGTGAGGTTATTGGTCAGTCTTTGATTTCATATGACTCTTAAAATGTTAAAACAAGGTATATACTATTCCCATATATCTTATACAAAGTTTAGGAAAGAAGTTAATATTGAAGAATATTCTAAAACTAGATTAATTTTCTGTTTCTTTAAGCCTAAAGGGTCTAAGACCCAGCTGTAAAACTGTCAGCAAATGAGTTGAGTGTGCTCTGAACATCTACAACACGTCTCAAAGCAGAATGTGGGCAGATTCTCTGAGTAGGTGGTAAAATGATTAAAAATAAATATGGCCAGGATAAATCACTTTCGTTGTGTATTTTACACACAGAACACTGTAGCTGCAAAAATCTCTCTCTTCAGTTATCAGCTGGGGTGGCAGGACCAGCCCCAGCCATGCCAAGTGAGGACCTACATGTTTACTGTTTCTTCAGTTCTCCCAAAATGATTGGAAAGGTTTCAATGTTGTGCCCTCGACCACAGCTTTTACCTAAAGCAAGAACTACTGCCTGGTCTGTTCCTGGGGAAGGAAATACTGTTTCCAGCAGGAGTTAACTGCGAGTTTGTCATTCTGAATTTAGGCAGGCAGTTACTCCAGGTCTGGATATAGTCTGAGCTACGGCTTTTGAACAAAAATTGCTCCAGTAAAGTCTATTTTTACTTTTTAAAAGTCAGATTGCTCACTTCAAAACCAAAGTCCAGCTTCCTATTTTTGTAAAAAACCCCAAAGCAAACCCTCTCCCTCCTGGCCTGATTCTTTGTTGTTCAGTGTCTCAGAAAACCTGTCTGGAGCAGCAAACAGAGCAAGGAGCAGCAGCAGAGCAGACCAAAGTCAGCCCTCGTGCAGGTCCAGTGCAGTCCTTGGAGCAGTGCCTGCTGAACCTGGGGCTGAATTTCTTCTCTATCTTCGCTGTGTGAGTAGAGATTCTGTTTCAGTTCTTCAGAGGCGCCCAAGAAAACTTTGTAATTGATGTTTTCCACTCATTCTCTCTCTCTGCCGGTTCTGTATTTTGGTAGAATCGTGTTTCCCCAGCTTTCAGATGTACGCTTGAACGCTGGAAAAACTCACTCTCATGCATAATGAAAGAGGAAAAGTTACAGAGGAGAAATTTCTTGGCTGGAGTCTCCATTCCTGCTCTGTATCTCGCTCTGCAAGCTCCCACAGCAAGTGAGTGGTAGAGCCAAGAATAGAACACCACTTCTCTGACACCCAGTCCAGGGCCTTAACCCCTGTGTCCCGTGAGAAATTTTGTTTCGCTTTTCTGTGTCGTGCAAAGATAAGATCATATTTTATTTTGGTGCCTAAATTGATCTCTAGGGTGAGTGAATAAAGTTGGGAAATAGCCAGAGAATAACACAATGTAAATAGTGAAATGTAAGGAGGTTTTATGTATAACACTGCAGCTTCTCAGACTGCTGTGTGTCTAGATAGAATTAATTAAAAATCCTATGAAGCATTTGAGTTCTTTCAGGGTTGTTTCGAGCACAGGAGGACTTCTTCAGTGAGAAAGCAGGATTTATTTTGCTCAGCTGGATTTTGTTTGAGAGCAGCCAGTGGAGTTCTTTGCTCTGTAACATAAAGTGCTTTTCCTCTCTGGTAGCACTTGCTTTGTTGGGATAACAGCAGGTATTGTGTTGCCTGTTTGGGAATAGCAAAGGGAATTTGGGAAAAAGATGGAGTTAGCATGGGTTGGTTGGTTTGTCCTCCAGAAAGAGTTTGAGTTCTGACAAATCAGGGAGGTGTCACCTTGCACATAAGAACTTCTCTTTCCCAGCCTTTCCCAACATGTGAGCAAGAGGCAAGTGCTAGGTGCCAGAGGTGAAACCTGGATCCCACCTCTCTTTTAAAAGCACATAGGTTTGAAGAGCAAGTATTTTGGAAAGATTTATTTCCAAAGTGTCTTCATACATCATGGAAGAGTGGGTGTGTGTAAGTGCAAGGAAGAGAGATTGCTGTAAAAGGATAGAAAAGGGGTCACTGTAGCTTTCTGCATGTTCTTTAGCCATGTTTATTGTTTTTATACAGGCATTTGCAATGAAAACTGCTGAAATGCATTAGAAAATGGCCCTACACTATTCCAGGTACCTGGAATTGTGGGTGCACACACAAATTGCTGGGGACAAGATGAAGCGTGACCTTACAGCACCACCGGGACAGGGGCTTCCTTCTCCACTGATGGCAAAATAACACATTTCCTTGCTCACTGGCTAGAAATGATTGGGAACTTTTTGGCAGTGCTTTACACTTGGGAACTCTTTATTTCTCACCACTGAAACATTTTGTGGGAACACGCCAGTTTTAGTGAAACTTCTGTAATAAAAAGTTTCTTTTCAGGCTAGGATTTAGAGGGGGATGTGCTCTAACCCTGATCTGCCTCTCAGAGAAGAAGGATTTAACCCCCAAAGTCTTTACATTCCAACAGAGTCCTGATTCTCCGTTATGATGATGTTCGAGGGCATTTTTTCCCTGAGCTTCTGTAAAAACAAACAAAACCCCCAAACAACAAGCAAATCCCATTTCTAAGGTCATCTTGTTGTGATTGAGAGTGCTTCTGAAATTCTAAAGGGTTTCTGGGATGGGAAAAATTATTTTCCTTCTCTTTCAACTTTGCACCTCACCACTCTGTCATGAACTTTGCATCTGAGATTCTGCTCTTGATGAATGAGCTCTCAGCCATAAAGACTGCTGTGAACTAGGCTTAAGGACTTCCCTGAAAAATGAAAACCAAAAGGCTAAACCACAGTTACTTTAGGAAATGTGAAGAAGGGGGAAAATGAAATATTCACTCTCCTGCCTCTTCTGTAGGGTTTTGTCACTCGCTCTTCAAGCAGAGTCTCCTGTGCAGAAGTGGCTGCTCCTGCTCAAAGATGAGACATGGATGGAACTTTGCTGTGTGGTCAGGGAGGCTCTGCTGGGATCTCAGGGAACCAGCAGGCAGTGGGATGGCTCTGCTGGAACTGATCCCCCCATGAACACCAGCCCTGATGCTTCATCTGAAGGAAATCACAAGTTGGCTCTTCACCTTCATGGGCTCTTTTGGTTCCTGCAGTTCCTGCAGCTGCACTGTGGAATAAATGTAAATTCCATCATTGCTCTTTCTGGAATCCAACACATATTGTTGTTTACTGCTTGCTCTGGTTGTGGCTATAATTTTTTTTGTCATTATCTGTGTGACAGTTGAAAGAAAAGAGCTGAATTTTGACCTCAGGTAAGTGTGGATGACCAGTGCTTACACTCTGCCTTCTTCCAGGCAGCAGATACCGAGAGGCTGCTCCTCCTCCAGCTCCAGAGCTGTCAGAGTGGTCATATCTTCACGTGGAGCTGTATCAAAGTGAAAAGTTTAAATCTGACAAATCACTTCACATATACTCATCCTCCTCTGGGGAAAAAATGGTCTGAGAGCTGTTTAGTGCCCTCTTCTTATGGTGGTGAGTGCAGAATGAAAGAAACAAATGGGAATATTTTAGAAAAGCTTACAAAGACGTTTTCAAAAAGAATTTCTCTGTAGTTAACATATCATGACACTGCACTTGATGGGTTTTTAATATCCCTTGGGTTTAAGTGCCATGGATTTCTTTGGGGATTCCATATCTAGCAGAAAGTTCTGAGCAGTGCTCTCTGTGCTTTTGTCCCAAGCAGAAGCAGCAGCACATAACCCAGAAGTGAGTAATTCCTGTCTGAGGAGGGGGAGCTGAGCAGCCTGGGCTCTGTCTGTGGGTGCCCTGCATTGAGAGAAGCTGTGGGCCCATGTGTGCTCTCATGAAACCCTCCACAAACTGGAACAGCAGTGCTCTGAGGATACTTTCCTCCTTCATGTCCAAATCAACTCTGAATGTAGCTGAATAAAGTCTGGTGGTGAATTCGTGCTTTGATACCAGTAATTCCTATGCACAAACTGATTTGGAAACACCTTTCAAAGAGGACAAACCTGGTTTGTCCCACCAGTGTGGAAGTCCTACAGAATTCCTAGTGAAGGATTGCAACAGATTGGAATATTTGCTGAGTTCTGGAGGGCAAAGGAAGCCAAAAAATGTACATTTTTTCTAAATTATTCTTGTGAGTACCTCACATTCACTTCTGACAAACTGTTTTATTCTCTATTAATTTTAATAAATTGAAAGCATTTTTCATTTCTAGGTAGTTTCTGCTCAATCTTTGAACCTAGATGCTGATTGTTTTAATTCCACAGGGTCTGGAGGATGGGGTTCTTTGTTTTGGAACAGTAACCACACTACAACCAGCCATCGTCTTCTGTTCCTTGCTCTCTTAACTTTCGTTCTTTATGTGACACTATTTGCATTTTAGCTCCAGCAGGCATCAAATAAGATGTTTAATTAAAAATGTTATTGGAGGTCCAATTTAAGATCAAAGATCACATGCTATCAGAGATCCAGTACTTTGATACCACAATAATAGGTACCTTAGAAGTAGTCAGATGGGTTAGATTAGATAGTAATTTATTTTAGCTTGTTTCCTTTTCCTTAGTACTCATTCCAGATACCATAACCTGCTAGAAGTTTTAAGAAGAAGCAGTAATTTTTAAAGTGAAAAGTAAAAGGCTCTCAGTTTAAACAAAACTGATCAAAAATTATGGAAGTAGGAAATTGAGACCTTTAGAATATATAGGACCAAAAGCATAATAAACATTGACTGGGAGAATNGGTTAGATTAGATAGTAATTTATTTTAGCTTGTTTCCTTTTCCTTAGTACTCATTCCAGATACCATAACCTGCTAGAAGTTTTAAGAAGAAGCAGTAATTTTTAAAGTGAAAAGTAAAAGGCTCTCAGTTTAAACAAAACTGATCAAAAATTATGGAAGTAGGAAATTGAGACCTTTAGAATATATAGGACCAAAAGCATAATAAACATTGACTGGGAGCATAACCCTGAATGCTAACAGGAGTCCTTTGGTTGTAACAAACATTTTGTCTAATTTAATCTTCAAATGCATTACTGCTAGAAAGAATAGACATTTCATGCTTTAATGTGTTGCTTACTCTTGAACTTCTGCTTTCACTGCTGGTGCTGCTCGTGTCTCCCACTGAAAAGACCATTTTAATTATCCTTGTCATCCATCTCATGAAGCCCCTGCACGTGTGTTATTTACAGATCCTTCTTAAGCTGCTAAATAAGTGGTGTACCCAGATGGGAACAAGAGATAAAACCAGGCTGTGTTGCCATCAGAGCACAGCTCTGCTCACAGTGGGTGAGTTTGAGCTCCTGTGGGTGCAGAGCTCCTGCCACAAAGCTCCAAAGAAGGCAGAGGCCGGGTTAGCTCGTTCCTTGGCTCTGCATGTGCACGGTGAGTGCTCAGCTCCCACGGGACATTAATCACCTCCACAGAGATGCCAGAGCCCTCCACTTCTCACACAGCCCACAGCACTTAATGGAGCTGGCAATGTGCTTTTACCTTTTGTTCTGCTTCTGGATTACTTTGATTTGAGATTAAGTAATCTAAATGTCTGTTTGGTGGAGAACAGCACCTTTTTTTTTTTTTTTTTTTTTTTTTTTGGTATTCTTTCACATTTATAAATTATTCTAACAGCTCTTCCGGCTCATAAATCATAACTAGGTTGGTTCTAATGCATTTGAACTATCAGCCAGTATGTACAGAATGTTATCAGTTTTCATGTGCTGCAGATAGCAGAGGTGGAAAAGTGGTTTTCAGATGGTGTTGAGCTACTGCAAAGATTTTCCATTTGCTTCTGAGCCATCGCCTTTGTGCCGTCTCAGGGCGATTGGGTTGAAAGGGAGGGGCTACGATCTGCCAGGAGGGACTTCCACAAAGCTTCCTTTGGCACCAGTGGAATCCAAAAATCCCCTAACTGGGCGAAATGCTGTGACTGCCCCAGACAGACAGCGGAGCAGAGCTCCGGCTCCTGCTTCCCAACCCCCCAGAGACTTTAAAGGACTTTCCATTTTTTTTCTTACCCCGAAGTGGCTTTGGAAACACGGCAGGAATGCAAATAAACGTGTAAAAGAGTCAGTCTAATCGGGCATACAGTTCTCAGAACTTCATTACTCTTCGTTATCTGAAAAACTGCAAACAAGAAGGGAAACGCAGCAGGGCAGAGATGCGTTGTCACACTGCAGGCTTCGCGTTAGGAGGGAGAGCTCGGAGTGCTGACAGAAAGCCTAACACCCAGAATTCGGTACTTGGGTTCAGCCTTGTGAATGGACACTATTTTTAGAAATTAATTCAATTGAAAAATCCTGATTTTCCATGTAAATGGACAACTTGTTTAAATTCAGAGGCAAAAAAAACTGGGGTTAAGTGTAAGACCCACAATTCGATTTGCATGTTGAGTAATTCAGACTGTAATAGAAGCTTTGTCATGTTAAGGTTAGGTCTTTCCTGTGGCTGTTCAAGTGGGCTCTAAAGACTTTTTAACGTGTTGCAGGATATTAAGGGGGGAAGGTTTGACCTACATCCATTTTTTTCAGACCCACTTCTGCAGGTTTCATCACACTCCCCGTGTCTCACACGTGGGACATTGCTGAGGGCAGGATAGGTGCCCAATTGCCTACATACAATTTCATCAGGAAAGGTGTATGATTTATTGCCCTGTAAAGGGTTTTGACATGAAGCCTGTGAAAAGCACTATATAAATGCCAATACAATATAAAACGTCACACAAATACTTTGCTCATTAATTCCGACCCTGTGCTTTTGTACTGGAGAGAAATGAGAGTGAAATATGAATGTGTTCCTTATGCTTTAAGGGGAAAAATGGGGTTGTGGATTTTATAAAGGCTGATGTGTTAACCTGCCTTTGTGGTTCCTTTAAAGACAGGCAACAAGAAGCCCACTCTTGCCTGGAAGTTACACCGTGAGTGAAAGCAGATAAAGCCCTGACAGAGGGGAGCCCCACGTTTGTGATGACAGTCCTTGGTCATGACACAGCTTTCACCACACAAAGAGAGGATTTAATTTTTCTTTTTTTTTTTATTTTTCATTTCAAAATTCCATTTATTTCAGCACTCCCAGCTGTGGAAGCCTGTCTGCCATCACCCCATTACAATTTTACTCCTTACGTTTTGTCATATTATCTTTAAACAGCATAATGCCCAAATCTTCCCAAGCCTTCGTGGCCTGTTTCAGAACGTGGCTCCAGCAAAGAAACTCTGCCTCACCAGGGTGTTTTACTGACTTGCCAGAGCTGAGCAGCCCCTGTTGTTCCTCTTTGCTTTGGCCAAAGGCGACAACAGCTCCTCGAAGCCCAGATCTCACCAGTGCCCAGCTCCTTCCTTCTGGAAAGTCACTGAGGAGGCCAAGGAGGAAGGGGAAGGTTATGGGACATTCTGGAAAATCCCCTTTCATCCTCTGCAGGGATTTTCCAGCCTTGCCCAGTTCACTTTGCAGAATGGGAGCCAGCCTGGCCCAGTGGGTATAAATCAGAGAACCCTGGTGTCTGATCAGCTGATGTTTTCTCTCACCTGCTGACCTTCATGGTGGGACTTCAGTTTTTTTTCACATTCATGCATCAGCTTTAACTATTGCTGTGTACTGAGTAAAATTTGTTCCATTCCTTTATTTTGATTTTAAGTTGCTCTTCAAATTCCTTCCCAGTTCTGTGCTTCTCTGTGATTTTGATTGTTTCTTTTTTTTTTTTTTTGCTTTAAATAGGATGTTCTCTTTCTGCTGATCTTTGCTGACATTTTTCCCTTTTGATTTGTACTACTATTAATTCCCCTCTGTTCAATGTTTTGTCTACATTCAGAACATGTTTGTTTTTCTCTAGTGGCCTGTAATTGCTTTCCCCTTCCTACTCTTCAATTTTTCCAATTACGTTCTCCACTGATGCTCCTTGAAGAGCAACACATACTGGGGGTAACCTCTTGAGGATATGAGGATATGACATTTTTGGCCAGAAAGTGCTTTTAGCTTTGGAAAAGAGCTTGAGTTTTGGATATTGATGGCACCTCTCTTTGGTATAGAGGTAGATGACTTTTTTGGTTGCAGTTTGCTAATATGTGAGTCCTGTTTCACGTTCAGGGGTGGTCCTGCATCGCCACCTTCTAGTGGGACTGAGGACAGAGGCAAACAACCCTGCTGTGCACCTTAAAGTAGAGACTTCTGGGTTTGGGTTTGGGGAATCCTCACTCCATTTCAGGTGAGGAGTGGGGGAATGCAACCAAATACCAAAGGAGCACAGGAAATCTGCCAGGAAGCACAAAATCAGGTTCAGTTCTCCGGTGTCCCCATTTACCACAGTGGCCTCCGTGCCGGTCTTTCAGTCTTGCCTCTGGCCTGTTCACTTTGCTCTGTTTTTCTCTCAGTCTCAACGTTCTGGAAATCCAGGTCCTTCCTACAGGCAGAAACAAGATCTGCTTCCTAGCTGGCACCCTGCCCCATTTTCACCGGGAAACATTTCTGGGGCAGCGCCGTGCCGGGCTCGCTGCTGCCCCCCGCGAGTCTCCCCTCCTGTGAGCGCATCTCCTCCTTCGCGGCCGCGCGTTCAGGGCCCCGCAGCGGGCCCGGCCTCCTCCCCGGCCCGCAGCGCTCCCCCGCCGGCTCCGCGTCCCGCAGGCGCCGCTACCGGAGCTGAGCCCGCGTCCCGCAGGCGCCGGTACCGGAGCTGAGCCCGCGT
>VZRX01007804.1:0-17354 GCA_013398075.1 Notiomystis cincta | reverse complement strand
AGGAGGAGGAGGAGGAGGAGGGAGGAAGGGGGGGGCCGGGTCCTGCTTTCTCCCCCCCGCGCCTCCCCCGAACCCCGATGCCGCCGGCCTGAGCCCTCCGAGACGATGCTGCCGCTGCTGCCGCTGCTGCTGCTGGGCGCCCCCGGGCTGAGCCTGACCTCGGGGGGACCCCCGGACCCCGACTCCGCGCTGGTCACTCCCGTCCGCCTGGACCCCGACATCAACGGGCCGGCTTATTTCAGGGGGGGCCCGGCCGAGCCCCCCCGGGGGGGGCAGGCGGTGGTGATCCAGCTCTCGGCTTTCGGGGAGGATTTCTACCTCCACCTCTCCCCCGACGCCCGTTTCATCGCGCCCGCCTTCGCCGCCCACTACCTGGGGGCGGCCGCCCGCCCGCTTCCCGCTCTCCGCCACTGCTTCTATTCGGGGGATGTCAACGCCGACCGCGAGTCCTTCGCCGCCCTCAGCCTTTGCGGGGGGCTCCGGGGGGCTTTCGGCTACCGGGGAGCCGAGTACCTGATCAGCCCGCTGGCGGGGGGGGCGGCCGGGGGACTCCATCGCCTGCAGCGCCGCAGCCCCGGCCGTCCCGTCGGGGCCGGAGCATCCCGCTGCGCCGTGGGCTCCGCGCTCACCCCCGGCGTGCTGCAGGCGCTCGACAAGTACCGGGGGCGTGCGGGGGGGAAAGGCGGTCGGGCCAAGCGCTTTGCCTCGGTCCCGCGTTACGTGGAGACCTTGGTGGTGGCCGACGAGTCGATGGTGAAGTTCCACGGGGACGACCTGCAGCACTACCTGCTCACGCTGATGGCCACGGCCGCCCGCCTCTACAAGCACCCCAGCATCCGCAACCCCATCCAGATCTCGGTGGTCAAGTTCCTCCTCATCGGGCAGGATGACAAGGGGCCCAAAGTCACCAGCAACGCCGCCCTCACCCTCCGCAACTTCTGTGCGTGGCAGAAGAAGTGGAACAAGGTCAGCGACAAGCACCCCGAGTACTGGGACACCGCCATCCTCTTCACCAAGCAGGTGGGTGCGGGGGGGCCCGCAGGAGCCGTCCCCCCTGTCCAGGAGCCCTGCACTGACTGGGCTAAGGCGTTCTGCCCCCTGTGTGTGACGGGGGAGGTTGTGCTGTGGCTGATCCCTCTTTCCCAAGGGAACCTCCACTCTCAGATGCTGGGGTGGGGGGAGCAGACACATGGAGCAAGGCGACTTGAGCCAGCCCTTGCTGCCCCCCGGGCAGGTTTTGGCTCGCAGCCTGCAAGAATCCCTGCCACGGGGTGAATGAGGCCGGGAGGTGTCCCAAGGCAGGCTGTCCCACGGGCAGGAACCTGCAGCTCTGTCTCCTGCCTCCGTGCAGGAGCCTTGGCAGCGAGTGCCTGTGGCTCTGGCGTGCACCCTGACACGAGAGGTCTGAGCCCAGAAGAGGAGGAGCACGGTCCCGCTTCCCCCTCCCCAGCTGGGAAGAGCTCACAATGCCACCTGCCAAGAAAAAACCTCTCCCTGCTTCCTCTGACTCATGCCGAGGTCCTCCTGAGAACCTGGACCTCTCCTCTGTGCTCTGGCTGCGCTGCACGGACCCAGCTCAGCGCTGGAAGCGAAGCACCAGAGACTCAGCCAGCGCTACAGCCCTGGGGTGGGGGAGAGGGGAGAGCTGCTGTCACTGCTGCCGTGGGCTGGCTGCATCCCTGTGGGAGGAGAGGGGCTCGGGGCTGCCTTTGGCATGGCTCTGCAGTGGTGTGGGTGTGGGATGAGCTCTGTGTCCTCCCACCCCCACAAACTGGGTGATACCGAAGCTCCCAGAGCCTCCCCCCCTTGTTCCTCCTTCCCCTTAGTCCTGTCTCAGTGTGGACATCAGTCCAAGTGCCTGCATCCCAAAATCGCTGATGGGATGGGAGGAGGATGAGTCCAGCTTGGAGGGCTCATCTTATCCTGGCTGCAGCAGGCTTTGGCAGCAAAGGCTCCTTGCGTTTTCTCCTTCTCCCATCCCTGCCCAGATGTTTTTGGATTAGGGACAGGTCAGGAACTCCCTTCAGTGACAGGAAGACCATTCCCAAAACGTTTTTCCAGGTCAAGTACTTGTGGGTGGGAAGGATATTGTGTCCAGCTCAGTTCAGCTGTCCCTAGCCTGGGCTCAGCGAGGGCTGACAACGGCCTGGAGCAGCAGCGATGCTGTGCAGGACGTGTGAGATCCTGTCCTGCCTGACTTCTTGTACCCCTGCCCGGGCCAGCTGTAAATCCCATGGGAGCACAGGCAGGATTGAAGCCCAGGCTGCTGGAGCTGGGCTGCTCAGAGGGGAGGACACTGCTGACACCTCTGCAGGGACGAGCCAGCTCCACCTCTGGGGGAAGCCCAGTGAGGTCACCGGAGCTGCACGTGGGGCAGAGTCGGTCCCAGCAATTCAAAAGATGTGGATCACGTCTGGGCTGCATTTTTTGCACATTGCTAAACCATCCATTCCTGAAACCCCAAAGCAAGCTCAATGCAAAGGCAGGGAGAAGACATCTGCCTTCCTTGAGTGCATCCATCTGTGGTCCCCTGACACCCTGAAGCTTATCTTCCTGCCAAAAAGCTGTTACATAAGCCCCCGACTTAAATTTCACCTCCAGGCTGGGTGATAGGCAGTTTTCAGTTGTGTCGATGAGTTGCTGACAAATGGGGCTCTCTCACTGCTTGGATTTGCTCCCTTCCAACGTTGGTGATGCTGAATGACGGATTTGCCTTTGGGAAGCTCGGTTCTGATCAGCTGGTGGGTGCAGATGTCCCTTCCTACCTGAGCTGCTGCTTGTTGGAGGGTCCTGCAGAGCATCCAGCCTTCAGCTGCCCTCCTGCCTCCTGGAAATATCCTTGCACACCACAGCAAAGGGCTTGTCCATTCTTCCCACCCATCCTGGACCTCCATGTCTCACCAGCAAATGTTTGCTGCACATCTTTGCTTTGCTGGAAAACCAAAGGGATGTTGCATGAAGGAACATCTGGCTGCACCTAACATGTGGCAGAGGCTGTGGGGGAGTCTGGAAGCTGTAGCTCAAGCCTCAGCTTTTTGGAGTTGCTTTGGATGCACACAGGAAGCCTCTGTGGCAGGGAGGGTGCTTATGACCTGTTCTCTGAGTAGGTGAATTAATGCATGAGGCACAAGGATCCCCCCTTGGTGACCTGTGGAACGTCTTGAGAAGTTCACAAGGGATGACAAAAAGCCTTGGAAGGACCCAACAGGAAGGTCAGGCTGGCAGGAGAGTGCTGGTGCTCTGAGCAGGTGGCCTGCAGCCCCCTGGGGGACCAAGCACCCTCCCTGTAGCTGTGCCGGTGAGGGGATAGCGGTGACAGTGGGCAGAGGCAGGGCCAGCTCCTGGCACGGTGTTTTCCCACCCAAAACCTCTTCCATTTCTCTCTCTTTCCCTCCTGAGCAGCCTCGACACCTGGCAAGGCTGAAGGAGGTGTTCAGGTGGGGGTCAGGACCTCTCATTAAAGCCCAGAGGTGCTGCCTGGCAAGCCCAGGAGGAGGCTGTGGTGGGGGGAGAGGGAAGCCCCCGTGCAGAGGCGCTGGCCCTGTACCCCGGGGCGCTTCAGAGCGGGAAGTGGGTCAGTGTGTCAGTGCAGGTGTTGGGCTGGGAGCCAAAGCTCGCTGTGCTGGCAAGGAAAGAACTCTTCAAAGAGCAGTGAGCAGGGAGCTGTGACATTCCTCTCCATGCCCCAACCTCGCCCCCAAACCCCCTGAGCTGGGAGAGCACGGGCAGGGCAGCCTGGGCAGGCTGCACCCCTGGATCAGCTCAGCGTGGTGATGGCACTGGCTCTCACTGCTGTTTTGGGACTGGGACTCTGCACCTGGGCCTGCCAGCAGCATTTATTGACCTGTACCTGTCAGTGTGGCCCTGCCAGTGCAGTGTGGGGTCTCCACCTCTTCTCCCTGCTGACACTGATGTATGATGGGACCAGGGATGCAGTTGTGTGATGGGGTTTTCCACCACCAGAGCAGACCCAGACATTTCTTCACGTCACCTCTCTGGAGATCATGGTCTTGCCTGTGTCTCCATGCTCTGTGGCCCCAGGTCTCCTGTTAAAGCCATCTCAGCCCTGGCTGGGGCTCTCTGAAGTCATCAGGACTGTTATTTACCCACGGCTGAACCTGCCTGCGCGGGAATGCCTTCGGCTTGGAAACCTTGCTGGAAATATTGGCAGAGCAGCTCCTGCAGGATTTTGAGCAACCCAGGCTCTTTGGCTGGGCGAGTGCTGAGCATGAATCACACTTATTTATAGCATGGGAGCGCCCAGCGAGTCCCTCACTTTTCTTTTCATGTGGAAAGCAGCTCCTGCCCACTGCATCACCCACGGAGGGGATGATGCTCCAGCCTCCCAAACCAAAGTCCACCCCAGCAGGGGCAGGGAGCACCTGGGACAAGGTTACTGCCAGGCTGCAGCACTGGTGGGTCTTAAATGGACATTTTTTTAAGTACAAGCACCTGGAGAAGGGCAGATCTGCCTACAAGACCCTTCCCAAGCTGTCTCCTGGCAACACCTGTGTGGGATCTGGCTGTCCTGAGTTTGGAGGTGGAAGCCTGGGCTGGTTCCTCCTTTAGTCTGCTGGGCTTGGTTGCTCCTTGAAGGATGGCTGCAGAGTGTTTTAGAAAGGCAGGAGCACTTTCTTTAGCCTTGGAAACCTCTGGACCTGGTCCAGGGCTCTCTTGTTCTTTGGAAGAAGCTGGGAAGTGAGATCAAGAAGTGGTTCAGCCCTGAGTCTGGGGTCAGATGTGTTCCCATCCACCCACCTGGGTCTTGTCCTTGAGCTCACACTTTAGAAGAAGGGAACCAGACTGGCTTCTTCGTGGCAAAACCAGCTCCACCCTGGCCAGAGAAGCTGTTTGGGTAGGAAAAGCTGTTGCTGAAGGCAGGGCAGGATGCTACACATATCCCTGGTGCCAGGCTTAAGTGCAAACACACCGTTGCAGCCTGGGCTGGGTCAGGACTGAGGTTTCCTGCCTCCGGATCCTGCTGTGGCTCCTGTTCCTTCGCGCTTTCTTCCCATCAGTAGCTCCCCGTGAGGGAGCAGGGATGAGGTGGGAAAGGGGAGCTGTGGTGTCTGTGCTGTCCCCAGGACTAACCCCTTCCCTCTGTGACTGGCAGGACCTGTGTGGTGCCACCACCTGTGACACGCTGGGAATGGCCGACGTGGGCACCATGTGTGATCCCAAGCGCAGCTGCTCCGTCATCGAGGACGACGGGCTGCCCTCGGCTTTCACCACTGCCCACGAGCTGGGTAAGGCTCCCAGCCCTCCCCTTCCTCTCAGGAGGAATTCCAGGAGCTGGCAAGGCTCAAAATAGCCCTGGTTTCAGCCCGTGGGAGAGGAGACAATAGGAGGTGTCTGGTGATAGGGAAACTCCACCTTGGGTACCAAACTCCCCCTGAGCCAGGTGGGAAAAGGCTGCTGAGGAAGCAAAAGGCTTTGCTCTGGTGGTTGCTGCCCCAGCTGGGTTTCTAGGATTCAGGAGTCTTGAAATAATGGGCACACCTACCTCTGGGAGGAGGAAACAGCGGGGCAAGTGCTGAAGTCACCTGTCACCTTCTCTTCACAATTTCCCTTGCCCTTCCTTTCTCGTGTGCTTTCCCTGTGCATGAGGCCTCTGGGAGAGGGCTGGAGCGTTTGCTGACTCTTCAGGGCTGTCCACAGCTGCAAGGGTCTGCCCCACTCCATGTCTCAGTGTCTCCTGAAAGAAGCTGGGGGGGTCCCTGCTCAGCCCTGCTGGGTTATTCATGCTGCCTTATCCCACCCCCAGGCCACGTGTTCAACATGCCCCACGACAACGTGAAGGCCTGTGAGGAGGTCTTTGGCCGGCTGAAGACCAACCACATGATGTCCCCCACCCTCATCCAGATCGACCGTGCCAACCCCTGGTCCGCCTGCAGCGCTGCCATCATCACCGACTTCCTTGACAGTGGCCACGGTGAGCCCTCCTGTGCCCTCAGCCCCTACCTGTGTCCCTACCCTGTAGGATCAGGGTCTATCCCTGCAGGTGTTTACTGGGAATAGATGGTTGCCTGTAGAGCACTTCCTCTTCTGGCTCCATAAACAAATGTAGAAGGAAATGGGAGTTTGGCAGAATTTCTGTAGCATCCAGACTCCCTGGGTGTCCCCAGCAGTGACATTTGCACTCAGGCTGCTGGCACAGCTCTACAGCATCATCAGGAGGTGGAATCACCTGTGTCCAGGATACCCTGGGGAAGCACCTCGATAATTTTGGCCCAATCCCTCCCTCATCTCCCTGCAGCTGTGCTTTCCCTCCCCACTCTGGTCCATACAACCCCCCAGGACCTGACAGACCCCTTCTCCCCACTCCTCCAGGGGACTGTTTGCTGGACCAGCCTGCCAAACCCATCCCTCTGCCCGAAGACCTGCCGGGGACGAGCTACAGCCTGAACCAGCAGTGCGAGCTGGCCTTTGGGGTGGGCTCCAAGCCCTGCCCCTACATGCAGTACTGTGCCAAGCTGTGGTGCACGGGCAAGGCACGTGGGCAGATCGTGTGCCAGACCCGGCACTTCCCCTGGGCCGACGGCACCGGCTGCGGCGACGGGCGCTTCTGCCTCAAGGGCGCCTGCGTGGAGAGGCACAACGTCAGCAAGTACCGGGTGAGTACCTGTGCCAGGAGCCCCAAACACACCCCCAGGGGCACTCAGGGAGTACAGGGTACCTGTGCCAGGAGCCCCAAAAACACCCCCAGGGTCACTCAGGGAGTACAGGGTGAGTACCTGTGCCAGGAGCCCCAAAACCACCCCCAGGGGCACTCAGGGAGTACAGGGTGGGTACCTGTGCCAGGAGCCCCAAAAACACCCCCAGGGTCACTCAGGAAGTACAGGGTGAGTACCTGTGCTGGAAGCCCCCAAAACACCCCCAGGGGCACTCAGGAAGTACAGGGTGAGTAGCTGTGCTGGAAGCCCCCAAAACACCCCCAGGGGCACTCAGGGAGTACAGGGTACCTGTGCCAGGAGCCCCAAAAACACCCCTAGAGTGACTCAGGGAGTACAGGGTGAGTACCTGTGCTGGAAGCCCCCAAAACACCCCCAGGGGCACTCAGGAAGTACAGGGTGAGTAGCTGTGCTGGAAGCCCCCAAAACACCCCCAGGGGCACTCAGGGAGTACAGGGTACCTGTGCCAGGAGCCCCAAAAACACCCCTAGAGTGACTCAGGGAGTACAGGGTGAGTACCTGTGCTGGAAGCCCCCAAAACACCCCCAGGGGCACTCAGGAAGTACAGGGTGAGTAGCTGTGCTGGAAGCCCCCAAAACACCCCCAGGGGCACTCAGGGAGTACAGGGTACCTGTGCCAGGAGCCCCAAAAACACCCCTAGAGTGACTCAGGGAGTACAGGGTGAGTACCTGTGCTGGAAGCCCCCAAAACACCCCCAAGGTTACTCAGGAAGTACAGGGTGAGTACCTGTGCCAGGAGCCCCAAAAACACCCTGCAGGTGTTGCTTCAAGCAGGTGCTGGCAGAGCTATCCCCAGCCTCCTGATGATGGAGACCCAGCATGGGGATACTGATGTGGAAAGAGCAGGAGATCCCTTGGGTATCACGTATTTCTCAAGGAGTGAGGATGCTGCTCTGCTCCAGCCAGCCCTGGGCAGGTTTCACGGAATTTGCTGTGTTGGAGGGGACCCAGAAGGATCATTGAGTGCAACTACTCCCTGCTCAGGACCGTTCCCAAGAGTCACACCACGTGCCTGGGAGTATTGTCCAAATACTTCTTGAGCTCTGTCAGGCTTGGGGCTCAGACCACTTCCCTGGGGAACCTGTTCCAGTGCCCAAGCACCCTCTGGGGGAAAAACCTTTTCCTAATATCCAGCCTAACCCACCTCTGACACAACCTCAGACCGCTCCCTTGGGTCCTCTGGCCACCACAGAGGAGAGATCAGCGCCTGCCCCTCGGATTCCCCTCACGAGGGAGCTTTGTGTGCGGCTGGAGGTTTTGCCCGTGAGGCCATGGCCCCGTGTGGCGCGGGGTGTGCAGAGCCTCATCCCGTCCGTCCCCACAGGTGGACGGTGGCTGGGCCCGGTGGGCGCCGTACGGGCCGTGCTCGCGGACGTGCGGCGGCGGGGTGCAGCTGGCCCGGCGGGAATGCTCCGACCCCGTGCCGGCCAACGGGGGCTCCTACTGCGAGGGCATCCGCGTCAAGTACCGCTCCTGCAACCTGGAGCCCTGTGCTGCTGCAGGTAAGGGCCGGAGCGCGGCTCGGCCTGCGACCCCCCCAGGAAATAAAGCTGGAGGTCCAGGCTGGTGCCTGACATCACTTCCCTGTTTTTTTCAGTACCAGGGAAGAGCTTCCGTGAGGAGCAGTGTGAGGCTTTCAACGGCTACAGTCACAGCACGAACCGCCTCACCGCCTCCGTCTCCTGGGTTCCCAAATACTCCGGTGTCTCGCCCCGGGATAAGTGCAAGCTCATCTGCCGGGCCAACGGCACCGGCTACTTCTACGTGCTGGCACCCAAGGTTGGTGAGAGACGCCCGGGGTCAGTGCCTGGACTGTGGGATGGCTCCAGTGCACCTGGAAAGGGACAGATTTTCCTTGTCTGGTGGGTGGATGGTGTTAGGTGAGGTGGTAGAGAAGGGGAGTCCACCAGTCTGGTATGAATTGGTTTGGGGCTGGAGTTGGCCCATGAAGGATCTTCCTCTAGAGGGACCTCATTTTTATCTCTTGTAATGGTGCCCCTGGCTTATTCCCGTAGTCCTGGGATAGAAGATGACAGTTTGGGTACTGGGGAAGCAATGGGCAGGGCAGTCCTGTCCAGACATGGGACTGAGCAGGGTGTTAGCAGTGTCCCCTGTGCAGCTTGTTCCCTGCAATGGGAAGGGCAGGAAATTCTGTAGATGGGAGCAGAAAAGGGATGTAGACACCCTAAAAATCCTGCCTGCAAAGCAGAACGTGAGCAAAGAGAGACATGGTGCCTGCTGGCATCTCCTCAGGACCTGTTGGACGTATTGGGGTGAGATGGACACAGCGGGGGAGCCTCGAGGGCTGTGAGAGGGAAATGCAGCAGCTTGTTTTGCTCACCTGGTTTAGGTTGTGGATGGCACCCCTTGCTCCCCGGACTCCACCTCGGTCTGCGTCCAGGGCAAATGCATCAAGGCTGGCTGTGATGGGAAGTTGGGCTCCAAGAAGAAGTTTGACAAATGCAGCGTCTGCGGAGGAGACAACAAGAGCTGCAAGAAGGTCTCAGGCTTGTTCACCAAACCCATGTGAGTGTTTAGTGACCACGTGTGCTTTCCCTTCTCCCAGCTCTGTGTTTTGGTGTGGGGAGTGCAGGAAGGTCGTGGAGATGGTGATGGGATAAATCCATCCTGAGCAAAATCTGCTGGTGCTCTGTACACAGAGACTGGGCTGGCTCTGAAGGAGAAGCAGGACACATTTAATGTTCTGTTCATTTCTGCTGATAGAGTGCTGTAGAGCCAGAGGAGCTGAAGCATCTTCCTGTAGCTGAGTGACATCTGGACAAAACTCAGCACAGGGAGGAGATTCAAAGCGATCTTCACAGCAAGAAGACAAATGTAGGGGTGGGACGATCTCAGGGCTGCAGCTGTAGAGGGCTGAAGAGATGCACGATGTCCCTGTGCCTGATGTCCAGCCCCACCTGCTCTTCTCTTTCAGGCACGGCTACAACTTTGTGGTGGTCATCCCCGCGGGCGCCTCCAACATTGACATCCGGCAGCGGGGCTACAAGGGGCTCGTCAGTGACGACAACTACCTGGCGCTGAAGAACGCGCAGGGCAAGTACCTGCTGAACGGCCACTTCATCGTCTCGGCCGTCGAGAGGGACCTGATGGTGAAGGGCAGCGTCCTGCGCTACAGCGGCACCGGCACCGCCGTCGAGAGCCTCCAGGCCTTCAAGCCC
This sequence comes from Notiomystis cincta, assembly GCA_013398075.1. Classification (NCBI taxonomy): domain Eukaryota; kingdom Metazoa; phylum Chordata; class Aves; order Passeriformes; family Notiomystidae; genus Notiomystis; species Notiomystis cincta. The sequence goes on along the minus strand of VZRX01007804.1, from coordinate 7,484 downwards.
ATCCAGGAGCCGCTGACTCTGGAGGTGCTCTCCGTGGGAAAGATGACCCCTCCTCGGGTACGCTACTCCTTCTACCTCCCCAAGGAGAGCAAGGAGGACAAGTCCTCCTACAAGAAGGAGGGCAAGACCCCGCCGGACCTCAACAACAGCGTCCTCAGCCTGTCCAACCGCTTGGACGGCGGGAGACCGAGCTACAAGCGCCCCTCGTACAAGTGGGCCGTGGGCGGCTGGGAGGCGTGCTCGGTCAGCTGCGGCGATGGCCTGCAGAAGCGCTCGGTGGCCTGCCACGACTCCTACGGCCAGCCGGCCGCCGAGTGCGACGCGGCGCAGCGCCCCGCCGACGTCCGGCTCTGCGGGGAGCCCTGCCCCGCCTGGGAGGCTGGACCGTGGTCCCCTTGCTCCAAGAGCTGCGGTCGGGGTTTCAAGAGGCGGGCGCTGAAGTGCTTGGTCCCGACCGGGCGCCTGCTGCCCCGGGAGAGTTGCAATTTTCGGAGGAAGCCGCAGGAGCTGGATTTCTGCACCTTGAGGCCGTGCTGAGCAGGTCGAGGGGTGTCTGCAAGGAAGGGCATGGTGTTCCTATGGCTGGGTGCAGCCAAGCAGCAGCCAGAGGTTGGGAGTGGGGGAGATGTCCATAGCACATAACAAAAGGGGGAAAAATAAGAGAAAATGGGAATAAAAAGGGACCTGGGTGTGGGGACAACCCCACGCACCTGGGAGAGAGAGCTTTTACCAACCAGGTCACTTGGAGACAGAGCGGGAATGAACATCTACCTCGAAGCCACTGAACGACATGGAAACCACCGGTGGAGGCTGGGAACTGGGGGACAGATGGAAACGAGGAGGATCATCACTGCCTGTGATGGATCTGTGGTACAGGCAGGGAGATGCCCCTAAATTGCACAGATGAAGCCTCCCCCCACCTTCCCAGGACCAACCCTACCTCCCTTCTCCCTGGACTCCCCCAACACTCATGCTAAACGGGACCAAAAGGATTTACCAATGCAAGGACCACCGGTGCGATGAGGCGCTGGGACCGATGCCCCCAGGGCTTGCTGGTGGTGACTTTGCTGTCCCAGCAGCATCCCCGGGCCAGGCTGGAAGGTGGTGGCTTTATTTTCATTCTCTCCTCGTGTTTATGACCTGACCAGTGTAAATTTTATGGTGCTTAACTCTGTATTTTTTTAACCTCCTTCCTCCCCTCCTGATGGATGTAAACCTTGCATAGCAGGGCCGGTGTTATTCCCAGGGGATCTCACCAGCCTGAGGTTTCCTATGGTGCTTTGGGATGGGGCTGTGTGAACATCTGGAGGCTCCTTTACACCCTGGTCCACCTGAAGCTTTTCAGGGCTAAAAGGGATCACAGTGGACCTGAGGTTTGAGTTGTCATTCCAAAAAAGCAACAAGCAACTGTGCTGTAGTTCCACGGGGTCAGACACAGCCCCCCCAGTCACTGAGACTCTGCTTCACTCTGGAAATGGTGCTCAATGCTTAATGGGACCAGTATGTCATGCCCAGACATCCCACAGCCTCCAACCTTTAACCAGGCTGGGGTATTTTTCCTCTGTATAAAGCCTCCCTGAGATATCCTGAGCTCTGTCAGAGCTGAGGTGACTTCCCTGGCATCACTTTAGAGCTGAGGGAGGGGGAGATTAATTTGGGTCTTTGGTTTTCCTGGGGAAAAAGGGGCTCAGTGGGCTTCAGGCATGCAGGGAAAGAGGGCCTGTTGAGCCTCTTGCTGCTGCAAAGCTTCTACAACCAGTTTGCCCCTCCAGTTATTCTGGGGTTATTCTGTACCTCTCACGGTTTTGTAGCATCGTGCCAATCGTGGTCAGAGGCTGTTTTACCTCTCCCAAACCCCATTTATCGTTTAGGTCTCTTGCTCAGATCAAATCATCAGGCACCACTGAATTTTTTTGCTTTGTCACTGATGAAGGTACCTCTTAATCACTGAGCTCTGACTGTGAGGAAGCCAAAGCTTCTGGGTCAAGCTCTGCAGTCACTGGGATCAGCAGGACGGTATTTTAGGGACGAGACACAGATTTTGGGTAGGCAGAAGGTGCCATCTCAGCAAATAGAGGCTTGGAGCCTGCCTTGCTTGTTCAGTCCCTTGGAGGTACAATGTGGAAACTCTATTGCCCCTTGGGTGGCTCCAAAAAGCTCCAAAAAGCTGTGGGCAAGGGGGGAACGACAAGAAACGTGACAGGTGGCATGAGGCTTCCCTCGAGCTCCTGGTGACAATGTGGGCTCATCCTCCCTGGATTGGTGCCACGCCCTTTTCAACACACTGATCCTCTGGGTCTCCAGGCTGCTCCACAGAGCCAGGAGCAGATGTTGTGGTTGCTCTACACAGCAGGGAGCGGGAGTTAAATGTTCTTAGGAAATCCCTTCCAGGTCTCCATTCCCATGAACACAGCACCCATTTCCCGAGGGTTTTCCTGCATATCTGAGCCCGCTGCGCTTTCCTCTGGGGACAGAGCTCCGAGGAGCTGCCCTGTAGTGTCTTGCCATCCCACAGCTGGTTCTAAGCCACCAGGAGATTGTCAGCCTCATTCCTGAGGAGGGGAGGGATTCCTTGTGTGTGGTTCTTCTGCTGAGGGTGCAGCAGAAGGACGGAGATGCCGAAGGTACTGGCTGCTTTGTGTATACCATGTATACTGAACATCGATCTCTGCTGTTTGTGCGTCAGTAGCAAACCTGAAATAAATCTGTATTTAAAGTTACACCTGCTTCCAGGGGACACGGCCCTGCAGAAGTTTTGTTGGTGGCTGCAGGGCATTCCTTGTCTTACTGTGATCCTGACCCCCCTATAGTGTCAGCTCCCTGACTAAAGAACAAAACAGCACCTTTAGAAGCCCCACAGGTTTATTCTGCCTTAGTTCTGCCACAGGATTGGTTGTTGGTGAAATAGAAACCAAACCTGAAGGAGCCCGTGGTGAATCAGTTTTTGTGAGCCCCAAGGGAGCTGGGGGTGTTGAATGAAGGAGGCTGGTTTGCCTTAGGCTTGAATGAGGATGTTCTTTTGTCAGGGTAGCAGGAAAAGAGAGTTAAAAGGATTGATGTAAAGTAGAACAGCACTCTCACATCCTGGAACAACCCTGTTGTGTGTTCCTCCCGAAATTCTCAGCACACCCTCCCTGAGTCAGAGCCCTCTTTCTTCCCCTGCTGCACCAGGGCCAACGGTGAGATAAAGCCCTTCCTTTTCCTGGGACGTGTCAGCTCAGGGATGCCTGATGTCACCCCCTCCAGCTCTCAGCAGATTGCCTGGGATTTTATTTTCCCCCAGCAAATGCAACTTATTCACCCTTTATGTTGTAATGATTTGGCAAATTTCATGTGTTTTACTGGGGGGAAAAGCTCTGTTTGCTTCTCACCATCACAGAATCCCAGAATGGTTTGTGTTGGAAGAGACCTTGAGGATCATCTCACTCCATCCCCTTCTGCCATGGGACACCTTCCACTATCCCAGGTTGTTCCAAGTCCCATCCAGCCTGGCCTTGGGCACTTCCAGGGATCCAGGGGCAGCCACAAGTTCTCTGGGCACCCTGGGCCAGGGCCTCACCACCCTCACAGGGAAGAATTTATCCCTAAAGTTTTATCATAAAGAAACAGACACAACTGAGAACCTTCCCCCTCAGCAGCTCCTATATATCCTATATATACAGGGATATAAAGGATTTATTACCTGTGCCTCCCCTCACAGCAGAGTTCACTTTCACCCCAAATACATCCCCCACTGCAAAGGCACCAGCTGCAAATGACTTTATTTGGAACAGGGAGGGAGATTTCCACCTGGTATAGCCATAATTTTGTCTCAAGTATCTGTTCAGGAGCAGAAAATTAGGTTAAAACCATCACCTTGCTCCCCCAGGTGACAGCCCCACACTTTTAACCAGAAGTCCTTAAAGATCACTGAGAGAGACAAAAGCCCCACACGATCCCTGGTAAGGAAGAGGAGAACCCAGCATCAATGCCAGGAATGCTGTGGAGGGGAAGGGGGTGTTTAGGCAGGGAAATCTGGTGCTGCTGAGCCAAACACCGACACCTGGCAGCAGCTGGGTGGCACAGCTGAGGTCCCACATCTGTATCAAGCCTCAAGCCACAGGAACAGGCTCCTGGTGTGAGGGGAATGATGTGGAGCATCCCATGCTCTGTCTGAGAAGAAGGACTGGCTTTCCCCAGTGCCATGAGATGCTGCCCTCGCTGCTTCTCCAGATTCCTCATTTTGCAGCACGAAATGTTTTGTTGTTTCTCCCCTTTGCTGCGGATTTGCCGTCTCTGGATCCCCCAGTAGCTAATAAAAGACTGAACTGGCTGCTTTTCCCTTTGGGGGACACTGATGGGCCTTCACCTGCAGGGAAATGAAGGTGGAGGATGGTCTGATGGAGCAATGGGCATGAGACTCATCCCCTCAGGCCAAGGAATCATGCCCAGGAATCCCCCTTTGGGTCCAAGTCCATCCCTGGCTGAGCTGGAGAGCTGAAGATGGCTTGGGCAGAGCACACCAAATGTCTTTAGGAAGCTAAAACCCAATCCTGCCTCTGGGACCGCCTGCAAATCTGCTTGTTTGCATTTGTCCTATGCTGAAACCTGAGAAGCTTAAAAGATTTTTTTCAAAAAGGGATTACCTGGAGTGCAGTGAAAGGGAGAGAAACCACAGAGGGTGAGGGAAACACTCCTGCCTCATCTGATGTTCTGGTCCAGGGCTTTGACGTGGCTGTGGATCAGCTCCCTGGGGCTGGGATGCTGCCTTGCTATTTTTATATCTCTACATACACACACACACACATGTAAATATATATTACTGCCATTACTATTAATAATAATTATCATTACTGGGCTTTGCCAGGAGACAAAAGCAAAACCAGACGTACACTGAACAAATGGACCTAATTGATAACACATGTCCTGCAGAAAACCTCTCCTGGGAGAAGAAATAAACTGGGAAGGGCTCTGCTGTGCCTGGGAAAACGGGAATGTTCGCTTCAGTGTGGGGATGGAAAACAAAATGCTGATGTGGAGCCAGGGTGTGAGACCCCAGCCCTGTTCCCACTCCCTCCATCTGCTCTCCCGGCACCGACCCCTCGACAGCGCGGCTCTGGATGGTTCTTCCCAAGTCTGGCAAAAAAATCCTGCTCTTCAAGCACAAAAGACCTTGTCCCCACTGTGGCAGCTCTGAGAATGATCCCAGCCCTGGGTCAGGCCCTCAGAGGAAGCTGGGCAGCTTTTCTGACTGGGATGGAGACGAGCTCCAGCACGGCTGTGGGACCAGCTGGGAAGGGATGCCAAGCCCCTGGCAGTGCCGACCCCCCGGCGATGCTGGCCCTTGCAGCAGACTAAACTTCCCCTGTTGTCCTCCTAGCCAGCAAACTGACACGTTCCCACAAGCATTTCTGCTGGTTTGGGTTTATTTTATTATTATTTTTTTTTTAAATTTTTTTTTCTAATTATACAACACGGTCAGTGCCAAATTTATCTGGCCGACACTAATCTGGGGGGCAGAGCTCATGGATTTATGGCAAGCAAACTCCTACCCCCTTATTGACCAGAGGCAGGAGCAGGATTTTATCTTTCTGGAGCTCTCCATCACACAGTTCCACTCCTGTAAGTGCAAAATCCTTGGAGGAGCAATGGCAGGAGGAGTGGGATGGGATTTGCCGGCCGAGGACGGCGTCAGCATCTCCGAGGGAATGAGCTGAGTAAATCAGGCAGCTGTTAAAGATTATAATCCTTAACTAGGTAAAACTCTTGGAAATTGCAGCCATGGGGTGAGTGGTGAGAGCTTTCCAGCCAACTCCTGGGGAAGGTGCTGCCTTTGGATTTAGCCTAATTAATATCAAGTTCAGCCAAGCAAGCCTGGGAGGCGGATGGGCTCCCAAATGGTTATTTAATGGGCCTTGATTATTTTTTAAAGGTTTTTTATTTTTCCCCCTACTTGTAAATGAATTTAGCACTGGTGAAAGGTGTTGGATTGACAGCCCTGGAAATATAAGTCCTCAAGGAACAATGTTTTGGAGTTGTGAAGGGAACAACACTGTGTGTAATCCAGACGTCAGGGTAATTATTTGCAGTAACAGCTGCTTTTTGCTCTAAATTAAAAAATGGAGACCACAGGGATTCATCAGAGCATCTGAGACATTTTCAGTCTCAGCTGAAGCATTGGGCACAGTCAGAGCTGGCTAAACAATACAGTGTCCCCAAGCTGCTGAGGCACTTGGGGCCACATTTCAGTATTTAATTGCTATTTTCACTTTACAAATGGCACTTTTTTTTCAGCTCTTAAGCATGGTCTTAACGTTGAGCAGGGACCTCAGCCCTTCCCTGCTCAATACAGCCTGTGAGCAAAGCTGGAAGCTTCCACCGAGGCTGAATCAAAGCCTTTGGGGTGTACAGAGAGGAGAAAATACCCTAAATATATCCCTCTCCACCTCACAAAATGGAGGGGTTTTTGCTGATATACACTGAGGGTCTTTTCTGCAGATCTGTACCACTGAGAATGTTCTCAAAGGGCAGCATCCAGGCTCTGGAGAGTATAAACACATCTCCAAACTGTGCTCACTGCAGAGAATCACCGTGGCAGAGCTAATTAAGGATCTCTGTGCTGTCCAGGAGCAGCCCCACATGCTGTGGAAACCGAGACAGGAGAGGCTGGGAAGGACATCTGGACCAGGGATGGAGGGAAAGAAGCAGCAGGATGATGAGGAGTAGACCCAGTCTATCAGAGCATGGCCTATCTGGGCATCCTAAAAACATCTCAGGGAATTTGGAGATAAAACCCCAATATCCCAGTGCTAGATTTTAAATGAAATTAGGGAGAGTAAAGGCCACATCTTCATCCATCTTCAGATACCCCCAGGATTCAGGAGGTGAGATCTGGGGTTTAGGGTCTTCCTTGGGGTCATGCAGGATCATTGTGGCAAGGAATGGCCTTGATTACAGTTTTCCCAAGTTGCCCATTAAGCCCTGGGCTTCAGCACTTACTTTGGAGGTGAGGATATATTAGGTGGAAAAACAAACACGGGGGAAAACGGACACTGAAAGACAGGGAGAACCTGGGCTGAGCTGTGTTCTCCCAAAGGAAGGAGAAAAAAGAGTGAGCAGAGAGAAAAGGAAATGAGGAGAAAGATTAAAAACAAGAGAAACCTCAAGAGGGAGATGCTAATGCAAAGCAGATGTTATCCCACCTGAATCCTGGGGTTTTTGGCTGCTCCACATCCCTGGAGCACCACGGAGCAGCCGGAGCCCCTCTGTGAGTTGGTGCCTGCTGTGCGACACCGTCCCTGGAGGGGCTGCCCAAAGGGGGTGGGAGAGGAAAGGAAAATCCCTGTCTGCTGCTCACAGTGTGCTTTTATGGGGTGTGTCAAACTCCTGGAAGTGTGTAGCTTTGGAAAAGGAACCCTGTGGCTCTGTCCCACTTAAAATACTTTCTGCTTTTGAGGAAGAAAAGTGAAGTGAAAAGAGATAACAAATCCTTCCTTCCTTCCTTC
>VZRX01007803.1:0-87355 GCA_013398075.1 Notiomystis cincta | reverse complement strand
GAGCCCCGGGACAGCCCTCTGCATCCCCCGAGCCCGGGACAGCCCTTGCATCCCCCCGGGGAAAGCACCATTAGCGCCCGATTAGCAGAACGAGGCAGCCAGATCAGGTTAGAAGATGTCCTGCAGCATGAGCTGGTAATTAAGGATCCTCAATTAGGCAGAGCCTTGAGGCAAGAGGATGACCTATGTCTGGGAAGAACAGGTGGGGCTGTAAATCAGTGTAAGTCGCTTGAGAACTCTTGGGGTTTGTTTGGTTCTTTTGGTTTACTAGAGAATTCTTTTTCGTAGCTTTTTATTTGTTTTCTCATTTTAATTATATATATAATTATATGTACTACTTTATATTCCTAAGTAGTTTAAAACGAACTGCTCCAAAATAGTGAAGCGTAGATAAATAACAAGAGAATTACCAAATATTTGAATTAGTAATCATTCCCAGAATTTTGAGTACAAATTTTTGAAACAGAGTGTTACAAAAAAGTAACGTAGCTATTGGTTAGTGGGACTTCAGGGAGATACCCCAGATAATTAGCTGAAAATGAGCAGTATCTTGAATCTCTCGAAGTGAAAGTCCTATTATGAGCTCCATTTTCTGGCACACAGTGCCTTGCTTTCAGCCATTTTTCACTCTTCGTTTCTGCCCGTCCACTTTCAGATGTAACTAATCTCCCCTGGGTGGAGACTCCAGCATTACTGCAGAGACTGTCCCACTGCACATTCCGGAATAAAAAGTACGCCACAACAGGTTATATTTAACAAGGAAAAGAGGAATAGAAAGTGGTACATCTGCACAATGAATATAATATAGCATTGACTTGGAATTTCCTGACTTCAGCAGTGCTTCCAAAATAATAATGCATTAATAGAATTACACTTAGCTTTCTGCTTTTAAAAGGAAAATATTTGAAAGCAAAAGTATTTTCATCTTCCAAGTTCTTCTGGCTCTGTGTGTGAGATAGTGGAAATAACACAGGGCTGTGTAACCACAGCAAACAAGTGGGAAGTGGAGTGGGAATTCTGTTGCTGCTTGGCTGGCCTGAAGCAGAGCAGTAGTGAAGCCTGTATTTTGGATTTAATAAGTAAAAGTTTTTTCCCCCAAACTCCATTCATTTCTATGGATGAAAATAAAATTACTCAGTTGTAGACAGAACTGGTGGTGACCTACAAATACTGATGTCTGGCATTTCCATTATAAGAGGTAGGTTTTAGTTGGCTATAATTTCAGCTGTTGGTTGGTTGAAATTTTACCTGATTGGGCAGGATTTTCCTTTGCTGGCTAAATCTTTCAGTCAGACTTTTTCGAGTCAGAAGTTCTGCAAAATTTTTCATCAGTATCTATCAAGCAATTAAGCAAAAATATATTATTTTGACCATATAGAGAAGCTCAGTATTTTAAGCCTGTTCAAAATTTGGCAAAGAACTCATCATCTTGTTGGGATGTCTTTTCTGCTTTCTGTGCAAAGTCTCAGAAGTTGTAGATATTTGTTCAAATTTAGCACATGGATGTCCAAAAAAAGAAAAAAAAAATCCATCTACTCGAGTATGCTCCAAAGCAGGGACATAATTAGATCACTGAGAAACACTTGATTGATCCACCAGTAAAAATGCTGAAAGGCAGCAGAAATATGTACATATTTAACCTCCTAGCAATTTTAACTTTAGTGAGGCTAAACTGGTGAAATGCATAGTTATTTTCTTTTCCTGTCTTCCCAGTAAAATTCCCTGATACCTAAAAAAACTTTGAAGTGTAGATATTATTCTCCCTCCTATAAATTAATTTTGTCTTTAGCATCACTGTAAAACCAAAAACATGACCACCTGACTCACTGACTTCTTCCTAGGTGTTCTCTGGAAGGCATTATCTGATGCTCTTTGGATACTGACATTTTAACCATAATAATAAAAATGTCGAAGACGTGTAAAGATGACATCATTTTGGGATCTTGGTCAGTGAAGATTATTTGACATACAGCACTGTGTCTTAGCTCCATTCTCTGTTAAGTTGCTTGTTAGCACCCAGCTCACTGCTAACAAATAGGGATATTATTGATGCAACATAGAGGACCTGGTACTTCCTCAGTGCTCCACCAAAGTGAAAATCTCTTCTGCTCTTCATTGTCCTTGAATCTCTCCCCACTCATCTTTTCTTTTTTTCTGTCATCAATAAGATCTAGGAAATAAGAAGCTGTAGAACTTGAATTACTACTGGTAAATAAATGGCCTTATTAGTGTTCACAGAAGCAATACCAATCTTTTGTTTCTGTGATTAGAGAGGTGTGTTTGTTTTCCTTCCAGGTTACTCTGTATGTCAATAATTTTAGATATCGAGTTTTGATCCTTCACTGTTTTCCCATGAGAGTATTTGGAGATAAGTTCACAACCCAGCAGGTATTAAATAAGACAAATTGCACCTGGTCTGGAAACAGCTCTCAGAGCTGGGTGTGCTGGACACTGAACGCTTACGGACAGGCTGATGCTGTCTTTGCCAAGTCTCCATGAGAAGCTGGTGGATATTGGGTCAGGCCCTGGAAGTTGTCTGTCTTCTTCCATTTAACTGCAGGCTTAGAGCAAGTCTGAGCAGCTTTTCCTGTGGTGAGCTTAAGCGTGGGATCAGTGCAAACACATATGTTCTGGCGGATTCGTTGGATCCAGAAAATCTGGTGGGAGTGTGTCTGCAACCCAGTCGTGATTGCTGCAAGCTGTGAGCGTGACCAGGGACGCTGCAGAGCTTCCAGACCTTGGGAGGACTGTGTTAAGGTTAATGACATTGGACATGCAACTGATTTACAGTGTGCTGAAAGCATCCTTCCCATATAGGAGACAGAAGAAAAAGCAATGTGAACGGTGACTTTTTTGATGAGCAAGTTTGACATATTGCTGCATCCTAAAATTATCTGGGAAGTTTTTTGTTTGGGTTTTTTTTTCAGACTAAAGATACAATACTGATTTTCAGTGACTAAAAATTGCAATGTGTAGGGTGTTTACAAGTTCTAGAAGCTAAATCAAGGTTTTGTCTACCACTTATGTGATATCTACCTACTCCATGCCCTATTATTTAGCTTATGGGAAAAAAATATGCTGGTGTTACTTTTTTTCCATCTGTTCCATAACCTCTGATAGTGAACTACTAAAAAGCTCAAAGCAGAATAAACAGGTCATAGTCAAAACAGTAAGGTTGCTTTTCATGCACTCTTTAAATCAGATGTTTTAATTATAGCTTTTAGTCTGTTTGCTAATTAGAAAACAGGTCCACAATGTGGTATCTATCTACTTCCATTTGAATCAATAAACAGTAAAGTCATGAGAAAGGGACCTCTTCCCTTCAGGGAGTCTTTTCTTGTTAATGTTGACTCAGGTTGTTAGTGCTTATTCTTGTCTCCTTTCCTCTTCTGCTTACAGTCTTTTCTCTTTCAGTTCCCCCTTTTCTCCCAATGTGAGTGAGATCTGTTGCCTTTCACATTAGCATCTATGCATTTGTCCTTCATATTTACCTGCTCTGTCATGAGCAATGCTGTATTTTTCAGTCTGCATTGTGAAAGTAAGGTCTTCAACCAGGCTGAACAATGCTTTTTTAAGCCAATAAAAAGTTCAAATGTTCATTGTAAGTGAAACAAGAAAAATACTTTAGCTATAAATAATGAATATGTACTTTTAAATAACTTGTGAGACCTGTTTGGAATAATCCTGAAGGTTTTCCTCCCATTTGAAAATGGCTGAGAAATGAGTACTTCATGTGCTTGCAACTTGATTAAATTGAGATAAGTTACTAAATGATCTGACTTTTTCTGTTTGCTCTGTGCTTTGAATGGCATAGTCAGATTTTATAACTTCTCTCATTATCTGAATCCAGTTCTGCAAAGATTTAACATGTATATATTACTTTATTTTTGCTAAGTGTGTGTGTAGAGATTTTTTAGATTTGGGACCATGATTAGTTTCTTCCTTGCTGAACAGACCGCTGTAAATTTCAAAAGGGAAGCAGAAAAACCCCTTAACAAATTTTAAGGAAGCTTCTAAAACAATGATTTGAGGATGTACTATTTAAAGTGAATTTCATCAGGTACTGGGTTATTTTGAAATAAAAGATGTCTGAATAACAGTGACCTGATTTTTGTGTGTTCAGACTTGCTACTGCACACGGTGAAATTAGAAACTCTTTGTAAGCGAGCGAATAATCAGAAATTCAAATGTAGCCAAAATGCTGTGGTGTTCGAGGGATGTGACTCCCACTCGTTTAACTGTCAGTGCAGGGGATTTTGGGTCCCTGCACACTCCAGGCACACCTGGCTTGTACTCCACATTTCTCCTGTGGTCAACTCTGAAGGGCTTTTCTCACAATCTGGAAATAAAGAAAGGTCAGTTAAAACAAATACCATTAAGGGGCAAGGTAAATTATCTATCTTCAAATCCCCTCACTAGACCTACATTAAAATAATGATCACAACCCAAATATAGAATATTTGAATTGCCCTTTTCCAGGCCAGATGTGCTATGTTATGTAATGCCATTTTAGGGTGATTGCTGGAGCTCGGAGTAAAAGGAAAATGAACATATTGTAGGTATTGCTCCAAAGAGCAAACGTCATAAAAAATGTTATAAAACTTAAGGCCCTGAGCAAAANATGTACTATTTAAAGTGAATTTCATCAGGTACTGGGTTATTTTGAAATAAAAGATGTCTGAATAACAGTGACCTGATTTTTGTGTGTTCAGACTTGCTACTGCACACGGTGAAATTAGAAACTCTTTGTAAGCGAGCGAATAATCAGAAATTCAAATGTAGCCAAAATGCTGTGGTGTTCGAGGGATGTGACTCCCACTCGTTTAACTGTCAGTGCAGGGGATTTTGGGTCCCTGCACACTCCAGGCACACCTGGCTTGTACTCCACATTTCTCCTGTGGTCAACTCTGAAGGGCTTTTCTCACAATCTGGAAATAAAGAAAGGTCAGTTAAAACAAATACCATTAAGGGGCAAGGTAAATTATCTATCTTCAAATCCCCTCACTAGACCTACATTAAAATAATGATCACAACCCAAATATAGAATATTTGAATTGCCCTTTTCCAGGCCAGATGTGCTATGTTATGTAATGCCATTTTAGGGTGATTGCTGGAGCTCGGAGTAAAAGGAAAATGAACATATTGTAGGTATTGCTCCAAAGAGCAAACGTCATAAAAAATGTTATAAAACTTAAGGCCCTGAGCAAAACATTTTAGCAAATGGAAGTTCTACACAGAGCCTTGCCTACATGCAGGCTGAATTCTTCAGCAAGGTACAATCCAGCCACAGGCCCCAGAGGTTCCAAAAGGACACAAATACCCCTTTACCTGTACACATTGTAACCCCTAAGAACTCGCTCCTTCAGGCACGGCTCCCTTCTAACTCAGATGCGCTACAGCAGAAATTTTCTCCATATGCTTTTCAAAACCCTGTTAAATCAAAACCATCCAAGCAAGTAGTTGTTGATATATGTGTGCAACAGGCTTTCCAGAAATTCTTTGTAAATAAAGCATCAATGCTTTCCACTGCTTGCAGGGGGAAAATCTGCTGAGTTCAGAGCACTGTGATCAATCCACATTGCAAAGTCACAAATAGAGAAACAAAGGACAATCACTGTCCATTTTTTGCACTGCGGATGCATTAATCAGACCCCATTTCTCCACTGTTTCAGTCTGCACTCTCGGGATGATGTGCCTGCCTCCTCCTCCCTCGCTGTGCCCTCTGTCACTGCCCCAGAGGTGGGGCAGCACGCTCGCCGCTTGAGGCATTTCACAGCTGTGACCTCGGGCAGAGCACGAATGTCTACAGAGCATTGGAGAGGAAACTGTAGCAGGGCAAAGACTCAGAGCATCTACAGCAAGCGTCTGAACGCGTACAGGGAGCACAGCACAAGAGCCACTGAGCTCCCTCAGCTCAGGAAGCATTTCTTCTCTTTCAGACCTCTTTTCCCTGTGAAGAAAATTTTCTTCCTTTTCAGGAGTTCTGTAGCAAGGGCAAAAATAGGAACCCAATTAGGCCTGGCCTCTCGGCAGGGAGGAGAGGGCGGGCGAGGACAGAGGGGCTGTGCCGTGGTTATGCCGAGGGCACAACCTGCGCAGGAACTCGCTGTCCCTCAAGAGAAATGTGACCTTTAGCGGCTCCCTTGTTCTCCGGGGGGATGGCAGAGCAGCTATCCTCGGCAAGAGCAGCAGGGGAGGCTCTATCTGAGCCCTGCTCCCTCAGGGGCTGAGCCTTGGGGTGTTCGTATTTTAGGCAACATTTACTTCCACCTTGTAGGCTCAGGATGAAAGACAGGATAAATAGTCTTTTCCCAAGCTTAAGAGAAACCTGCTTCCCTCTGGGGGAAGCCAGTAAGTGGGCAGCATTTGCTGGCTATTAAAGTGTCCCCATGGCTTCAGTCTCTTTGTAAAGCTGACCAAGTTGTAGGAGCAGGCAGGGACAGGCAGGTAGCTCGAGCACAGCAGATACCAGTAACCTGCCAACTCTCCTCATGACTCTCTCCATCTCTATGCTAACTGGGCCAGTCTGAGATCTTTGACTTGGCCTTGGGAAGGCTGTTGTGCCTGCACAGGTCTCAAGTGTTGTTCAGAAAAGTCAGCATGGGTTTTCAAACCCATTTTGTTTTGCAAAGGTGTTTCATTGCTATGGTATTTCTAGATCTGTCCCCTTTTTTTTTTTTTGCTGAGCATCAGTACCATGAATAGGAGAGATTTAAAGACAGCAATGATATCTCCTCTCTGGTTCTATTTGGCCACGGGTTTTTGTTGTAGTCTCATAAGGTAATTTACTCATAAAATAAACTGCTTAACCTCATAGCCTTGCTCTATATCCCATATGACTTTGTCTTTTCTGAGTGTGAGCATCCCAGTTACTCAAAAGATGTCAAATGCAGAGGTGTCCAATGCCTTGGACAAGGGCCTGAATTCTTCCTATTTGATGCTAATGCTTTTCTGTATCCTATGATCAAGTTTTGCATCCTATAATCATGTTTGTAATTTATCAGGACAATCCTGTCTTGGCTGCACTAATCCTGTGATCAGCCAGCAAGTTCATGCTTATCTCACTCCTCAGTTGTTTCCATTTTGTTCTTGTTAGTTGAAATTCTTGATCTCACTCTTTCTACTCTTAAGTTTCTGCTCATGTCTAATACCTCACTCCTTCCTGACTTTTTCTGAAAAGAAGGCAAAAAAAAAAAAGGAGAATCAGGAGGCACTTAGGCAGTGTGTGCCTGCTTGCTGCACCAGGGCAGGAGCTTGTTGAAAGCAAGTGTTGTAGTGGCTGGCAACACACACAGAGTCTGCAGCTCACAGAGAATCACTGTAGGGATTTTATGCAATTGATTAAATGATATTGTGCACAGTCATCAAAAATGGAGCCTCACAATATTTGTAATGATGAGCTTTGTTCTAATCTTTGCTTGCATAGTATCAGAGGAACATCTATTTCTAGATAAAACAAATGTGAATGGATATAACTGAGCCTGACAAAGTTATAACTCTCCAGTTGCTGGAGGTAAGATGAGAGAGAAAATATATGTCCTGCTACCAATAAAATTTTAAAAACTCACAGGTGGAGAATTTGCTGCTTTTGGGGCTGATAGAGCAGGTCTCTGAGTGGCCATGCAGCAGAAACAGCAGCGATCCGTGTGTTCCACAAAGGTGGGTTTGAAGAAGCATTAGAGATTTTATAGCAGCTGAAATATAAATAAAGGAGAAAGGCAAATGTCTGAGGATGAGTCAGCCAAGAGGTGAATGCATTTACTCGTAAGTGGGCTGTTTTGTAGATCACATTGAGACTCCTCAGCCAAGATAAGGCTGCAGACTCTGGGCTTGAACTTTTTAGAGATCTTTGATTAATTGCTAGTGGATGATCCATCTAAAATGTTCCTGCTTCTTTCTCTCTTGCTTTTATTCAGCTCCTATTTCTTTAGCTTTCTGTTCTCTTGCCTTTTCCTTTTTTCTCTGTAATTTTTTTCTCTAATTAAATATAAATAAAAAGGACTGCATGTTCTGTGCTGTCACTTATGATACATAACTTCTCAGTAGAAATCCCACATTCAGTAGTGATTTTAACTGACAGATTGTAATTAAATAAAGATAGAAGGTTTATACTTTTCAACTGTGTATCTGCATTTCTTGTCTTCTATGTGGTTTTGTTTTCCAAGTTAACTGACTTTTTAACGTGTGTATGTGTATAAATATTTCTGCTTTTCTATCTGATCAGATTAGTATTATTTAGGTCACCTCTAGTCAAGCAAGCCATGCTGGTATGGCAATGTCAGCTAGGGGAGGGACGGGTTTGGGTTTTTTTTTGTTGTTTGGGTTTGGGTTTTTTTCTTGCCTAACTGGGGAAAATCTGAATTTAATGTGCAGTGAAATTAGAAGAATCCACGAAAGGACACAACAAATTAAAGCTTTTTTCCCCCCTGTTTTCTGAGAGAGCTGATTTCCCTTTGGGTAAAGCTCCACAGGTGAGGTTGGTCTCCTCTTTCCTCCTTTCCCCCGTCCGCAGTGCTCCGTGCGCTGCTCCCAGCGGAGGTGCGGCTGCCAGCGGGGCTGCGCGGCGCNCGGCGGCAGCACCGGCCCTTGGCGGCCGCAGAGCCGCTGTGTTTCCCCGCGTCCTGCCAATTCCAGGCAGGCAGAGCGGCCGCGGGAACAGCTGCAGAGCAGGAAGCGGACCCAGAAAGAGCTGAAAGCTGATGTTGAGCAGCAGCAGCAGCAGCAGCAGGCGGGACAGAAGATGCCTGATGCGGCTCTGCTCCCTCGACCGTGTAGCGCATTCCCAGTGGGACCGCGGATGCGCCACAGCGGCAGCGATCGCCCTCCTGCAGGGGCACTTCTGTGCTAAACGTCAGGCAGGGAGCAAACCTGAGTGCATTCAGGCGAAAAACCTCATGTCATTTCAAAAAAACAAACTACAAGTTAACTACAGCTATTAACTATTATATTAACTGTAGTTTTCACAACATAAAATCCAATTATCTTGGAAAGCAAAGTGATTTTCTTTTTTAGCCTTGCTGGCTTTTTGAGGAGAGGCCTCTTCTTTTATGGTCATTCTTCATTTCTTATGGAGATGATCTGCATCCCCAGGAGGCCTGAAAAAGTCCCCCAGTTCTGCACGGAGCAAGGTGACCCCAGATCCTGGTGCACTTCCCATAGAAGAGGATGCTGTGAAACAGGACAATTTGATGCCATCCTGGGTCCTGTTCACATCTAACTTGGTAATCCCACTTCTTGCTAGCAGAAATACTTAAGACTGAGAAAACTTAGTTTATGGTGTCCTGCTCCAGACCTCTGGAGCAGCCTGTACCACTGGAGCCTTCCTACTTTGTATTCAGTCCCTTCCAGTGTCGGTCCTTCTCACTGGGAATTTGTTATGAAGAAAAACCTTAAATGCAAACTACTTCCCAGGCCAGTAAGAAATATTTAAACACTTCAGGCATTCAGTCTGTGATTCAGAGATTTATTTATAAAACTGTTGATTTTGGGACACTAAACCATTGCATTAAACTGCAGAAGTGAGTCATATTTGTGGGAGGTAATTACTACCAGAAAGCACAACTAGCTTTTGTAGGTTTCTCTGTAAAATGTCCACTTATGATCCGCAACTACTAAAAATAACATGCTTTGTTGAATTTCAGCACAACTTATCTTTACAGAATTATGTGGCTTTATACATGTATTCTGTTTTCCTGACATATGAAGAAATAAATGACTCACATGCCTGAGAATTTATTTGAGTGTTTTATATGGACTGTCCTGACCAGGTAACTTGTTCTGCTTATATGATTTTTGTGGAAAGCAAAGATTTTGTGGTAACTTCTAGAAAGAAGCCATTTAACATGGGAACAGCGATTGTAGCAAGCACTTACAAGCGATGTTTGTTCATCAGAAAGGTCTCTGATTTCTTGTTTCATCCAAACCCACAATAATCTACTCAGTCTGTTCACTTCTCCATGGTTAATAGATTTTGGGAGCTGAGGGAGTTCCAGATGTCCAACACCTGCAGAAGCTGCTTGCAGAGCTGAAGGGAACTTTCCTCATTATCCCTCAGTCATGACTGAGGAATTCAAGTTTATTTAACTTGTGGTCACTTAGCAGCACACCCTACTAGCAGATGAGTCAGATGGTATGCCACCTATCCCAAGAGAATACCCTGCAACTGGGTTCAGAAAAATAATGTCATCCACCCTGGCATACTGGGCTTTGAACAGTTTTTCCCATGTCAATCAGGGAGTACTCAAGGTGCACCACGAACCCAACAGCCTTTCATTGCTAGCAGGCCAAAAACAGAGTTGCTACCCAGCAGTTAAACTACAGGGCTCTGAGCAGCTCCTTCCCCTCCAAAACAGGCAGTTATACAAGAGGCCTTCCCTTAAATAAACTCCTATTACCTGTCTGTGTGATCTGCCAGCAATCAGGTAGTGTCTGCTATGTTTGCCAGGAATCTTGTGTCAAGATCATGGTCAGGAAGCCTTTCCCCTGCTGTCCCTGCTCTTCCAGAGTGCATCCAGCTCCCACCAACTCCATAGCCTTGGTGAGATGATAGGGTCAGATTTGGGGAGCATGGGACCTGCACTTTCCTTTCCATGGCTTTCTGAGGAAGAAATCTAAATATTATCACCCTTTGAGCAGCTCCACCTTATTCTACCCACATTTTTTTGACAAATAATCACTTTTTTTCCCCCTGGCTTTAAATATATATATTCTTTTTTTCCCTGGGATCAGGTTCTAATTACCAGCTGGCTCTGGACAAATGTGCTGCACTTGGCCATGGCAGCAGGGCTGGCAACCAGAGGGTTTGTCCATGTAAAGTGAGCTCCTCATGCTGCTGGGATACCACCCTGATTTAACCACACAGGAAGAGGGCTGAGTGACTGTCAACCCACACTTGGAGACACCACACATTGAGGGATGTCAGCTGGTGGTCAGGAAAGGTCAGGACTGTCTCTCATCACTAAGACTACCTCAACTGGTAAGAGCAGGGTGCTGATAATGCCAGGGTCAGGAGTTTGATCCCTGAACAGGTCATTCACTTGAGTTGGACTTAATGATCCTTGTGGGTACATTCCAACTCAGAATATTCAGAGATTCTGTGAAACCTGCTCCTCCCTTTGCTTACAGGGAGCTTTCAGAGCTACCTTTCTTCACTCCTGGCTATCAGCATTGAAGTGCACTTGGGTACTCTTCACACTTTTACTTTTACAGGCAGTGGTAAAGGGCTTTCCCCACTTCCTAACTCACCTGGCCCTACAACATGGCCTGTTTGTCTTATTCCTTCCTCTGGCTGCAAGCTACTGCTCTGGTTAGGGGGAGCTTTGCCTCTATGGTGCTTCATCTGGGCCTCTCTACACCCTGGCCCCAATATTTTAAAACATAATTAATTGGTACAGTCTCCTGTATATTACTGGAAGCAGAAACTCCTTTATGTTATGCCTCCTTTTCTGACAGGAAACACTTTGCCAGAGCACTGAGTTGACACAGCCCACATCTTGCACTCTGTACCACCTTCTTGCTTCTCTGCCCTTCTGACTTTGGTGAGGACTGTCTACCTCTCAGTTTCTGCCAAGAGCCTTTGGCCTGATATTGAGGAGCATTAAGAAAGGCTGCCTGCAGACAGGCAGGCAGACAGACAGACAGAACAATAACTGCACTTTGGTACAGAATTTGGGCTCTGCAGTCTCTGGCTCCTGTGTTTGTGAGGGGAGTCAGCAGCATTTTCAAGCCAGTTGCTTCCAGTGATTCACTTTCAGGAGACCTAGAAGTGTTGTGAAGATTGCAGGGATAAAGACTGGTCATAGATTACTCACAAAAAGAAAGATATTTTAGAAGAATAAATTAAATGCTAGCTAACAATCTGCTTGCCAAGTTTTAGTTCAGTAGAGTTGAAATGGCCAAGTTTTTAATGCCAACAATTGAGGTTTGCAAAGGAAATACCAAACCAACCTGGTGGAAAAAGAGGCGGACATTAAATTACAGAGCAGAGCCTGCCCTCGCTTTGTAGGTGGAGAAATAAACAAATTACAGAAAAGAAAATCAGTTTGAGTTTTTCAATTTGATTCCTGTGCCTACACAGAAAAATACAGGATTTATCAATAATCTCAGAGCTCAAGGGGACGCTGAGCAAACTGCAGAACTGCTGGCAAGGGGACAGGGAAGAGGACCAATGCAGGGAAGTGCTGCAAAAATGCTCAGAAACTGGTGCTTGGTCTCATCATGTAAAGACTTAAAAAGAGCCCAGAACACAAATTTTTGACCCTTCTTATTTCAGCTAGTGCCAAAAGGACACATTCTTTCATGTATACAATAGTTTTTCTTGCATACAATGTCAACAATATATACTTGTCGTTGGACATTTGTGTAATTTTTCCTGTATAATGTGTAAGAGCATGTTCCTGAATTCCTGCAGCAGCAGCTGGCCAGCTAAATTCACCATGAGCCATATCTTCATCCAAGAGGCATTCCTCTGAAGTTGGAGAAACTATTCACTGCGTGGGGACTGCCAAAGCACACTGGAGCAAGGAGAGCAAAATCTTCTCCTGAAAATATATTTCAGTCATTTCAGTTTAATAAAGGACAGGAGAAAATGTTGTACATTGCATGGGTAGACTTATTTGTCTGCTCCAGAAGGCTGAACATATTTCATCCAGAAATGACAGCGGTGCCTGAAAAACCACTTCTCAGAATTGGAAGGTTTATTCTGCAATGCAGCTTGCCAAACCAGAGCCAGTAATGGACATCAGAGAGGTCACAGTACAGAATGCCAAGGCATAGGCACTGGTTCTTACATAGCACCCACCCAGAAACAATTTGATCAAGCAAATTCTGCCCCATGTGCAGCCCCCACAGATGTGCTGCATTTGTGGGTAGTGGCAGAGACTGGCAGTCAGTGCCCAACATTTCCAGACTGCTCTCTTCAGATTAGCTGTGAATGACTGTCCTGCCATTTTTAACTTGCTAGCCCAGTGAGAGCCTTCCTGCTCAGTTAAGCAGATGTCATTCTACAGCAGAGCATTTCTGGGGGCTCTGAGGTACATTACTCCTATCTGGAGAAAAGGCAGCACTGGGTGCTATTTGGGCACTCAGTCACATGCAACAGTCACCAGTACATACCTTTTGTGATGGTTGCAGCCATTTCCAGTCAGTTGCTGTAGTTTTGCCTACTTTTTGTTAAGCTTTTCTGTTCTTTCTAAATATTCCTTTTATGTAAAATAGTTCTTGACGATTTTAAAATAAATATGTGTTTTATCATATGTACATATGTAAATCTGGTGGGGCAGAGGAATATACAGACTGTTACTCTTGCTTAATCAAAGCACAACATTTGTAGTTTTAACCTACTAAATAAAATCAGAGATAAGTTTTACTGATTAAATGATCTGTAGCAGCAGGAATACATTATTTAGTTTTTCTTATATGCTCCTTGCTAGAGGTAAATGAGATATCATTGCAATACCATTCATTCTGTTACAGCTCTGGCTGTGTCAGCATTTACATTGCAAACCTCTTCTTCCAGGAGTTTATAACTCAGCCATAAAATGCACTTCAGTCTGAAACTTGGCATACAATGTCTCAGTCTGGCAGTGAATTTATTTTACAAAAAGTGAGAACAATCCAGTATCTGTTTGGCTGTATCTAAGTTATAATTGTCTAGATTTTTAGCAACAGAGTGGGCTGCACAGCGAATGTGGAGAAGGATCCACCTGCCCAACACATCACTCAAGCCTCACACTTTTGAGGTCACCATGTCAAAATCCTATGTCAAACTGCATCAAAGCCTGAAATGTTTTGTGACATTTTAATGCTGCAGTGGGTTTAATTCCAAAGGTGGAGTTTCAGAAGTGTTGTGCCCTGCACTTCTCCAGGTAGTGCTGCCACAGCTCCCACTGCCAGCAGAGCTCAGGGAGCTCCCAGACAGCCCCTCATGGTGCATAACCACGCCCCAGACCTGCAGTGATGGGGAGTAGCAATGTCTGTTCCACTTTTATGTGTACCTTCCTTCTCAGGGCTGACTCTCCTCTCCCCCTCACTGCTTGCATGGAGCAGGAGCCCAGGAATCTCATCCCACACCACCCACTGCAGTCCAGGGCTGCACAGGGAGCCAGGCTGCCTTCCACAGGGAAGCCTTTGATCTCCTGGCAATCACATAGGAAAAGGTCCCATAAATGTTGGGGCTGTTAAAGCCACTGGATCTCGTGTTCAGATGCTGAGTTTGCCATGCCCTGCCCTTGGCTTTGCTGGGAATGTCTGATGTTGCAGGCCCCGAGGCCAGGCAGGTGGGCAGAGGGGGGCAGAGCCTTCACCACACACCACAGAGCTCGTCCTTCTCCTCAGCAGCAGCTACCTCCCCAGAGTCCTCACCCAAAGTTTCCAGGAGAATTCCTGGCATTATGACAAGGCTTTTTTCTCCTCCTAGTGCTGGAACACAACTTGTGTGTTTACGTCCTTGGATTTGCCGTAAAATTACCACTTCCCAAGATATTAGTGTGTTCAAAAGTGAATATTACCAGAAAAGCAGGCAAAGGAGCCTTTTGTGGAGCACATCTAGTCTCTGCTCCTGCTCCATGCCACACCTCAGGCTTTCTCCTGAGTTTCAAGAACGTGTTTTGGCTCTCTCTCCAGCCAAACCGAGGAGCTGAGTGAGCACTACTCTCGTTTGCCAGGTTTGATACACTCACCAACCAGCAATTATAAAAACCATTTAAAACACAGAATGGAGACTAATACAGAGATCCAGAGTGATGCTGTTATTAACCATTAAAGAACATGCTTTATTTAAATAGAAATAGAAAGGCTGATGAGATTTTATCTAGAATCCATCTTCAAGACAAATATATGAGATGTAGTTTCCAAATATTAATTCACTTTCATCTCATGATATTTCCTTTTGGAAAGCCTCAACCCTCCAGGTTCTCTCTGTTTCTGCACTGCAGATGTTGGAAGATTGTGATATTGATTGCATCTGTTTAAAAATGAGCAGTTTGCAACATTATCTTTAATCTAAGCAATGTAAGACTATGCTTGGGGAAAAAATCATAAATGTGGCTTTGAGCATATACACACAAAAGTATAATTTTAATAATGTCAAAATCTTAAAATATAGCTCAAGTAGAAACCTAGTATTCTAAAAAAATTAATTTAAAGAAAAACAGACATGATGTTCTGACTTGCTTAAGCCAAAGTTTGCATTGGATGTACATTCAGGGCATATTTTGCCTGAATTGTTCAACTATTTATGTCATTTGGAAAGAGATTATTTCCAGTCTCCAGCAATGAAATTGATCTTCCAAACTCACTGAAAATTTCTGTCACAGAAATAGAATCTCAGCAATCAGGTGATTAAGTCACTGAAACAACAAATTCAATCAAATATTTGGGCTCCAATGTAAAATACATGTTTAATGGTAGTCAAGCTGTTTTCCTGTCTCCAGGGAGTATTAAGAAATGGGAAGAAAATAAATCTTAATATTAAAATATGCAACTTGTCATAGCAAGGATTTTGGAAGAAAAATAGGGAAAATTAAAATGTGATTCAATTTTTTAAAATTGAGCCAAAATTGTACATTGCATATTTACAGAACTCAACAGAGTTACAGTAATATATCTCCTTCCCCCTGAAGAACTTCTGCCATTAGGCTCTTTCTGGCCAGGGAAAGCATATACTTCTTGTGGTCACAGTGGAAACACACATTAAGCAAATATGTTCATGGTTACACTGGAAAAGCAGGACTTTTTTTCTGTAAAAGTATCTTTTTTGAAAAAGCACAAATAGCTAAAGTTCCTATTGTCACCAATTTCCACCCATGAAGGAAGAAGACAGTGGAAGCATCCACCATGCAGGTAGTGTCTGAAATGCAACACTAGCAGAAATTTTGAACCTTTAAATAAGCAAATATTTTCATGACAGCAGAAATAAATCATTTAGAAATCTTATGAAAGATTTGCTCTGATAAATTGTTAGACTGAGCCTGAAATTGGAAGAGGTAAGTCCTTTGTTGTGATGTTATGGGAGATAAGATGTTTTTCTCAGTGCTGAAACTCTTGAAATGACTGGCAAAATTCAAAGAGTGAAACTATAGGTCTCAAGTAACAAACTGGAGGAAAAAAATGGCAGAATTTTTTCTGTTCATGTATAACATCACTAAACAGATTGATATTTGAAAGAAAATGAATTGAACAATATTTCTTTTTCTGCCCAAGGCTTTTCCCCTGCTGGACTTTGGGGCCATGGACAACTGAGCTGAAATGAGCATGTTGAAGTTCAGGTTTTCCTGCCTGTCCACCAAGAAACTGCAGTGGGAGTCCAGCTTTTTCCTCCCTGTCCCACAGCCAGGATATCAGCCCTGGCCTGAAGAACTACTGTCATCAGGATAAAGCCTTGTGGCTTTTGTGACATCCTAAGTCCTTGGCTTTGTCCAGACACCCAAAGCAAAGCCATCAGGGCTGTGTATGACATGAAATGAGCCATCAGCTAAGAACAGAATTTCATTGCTACTAGTCCTCAACACATAAAAGGGTTTCTCTTTCCTTAAAAGTTCTCTGAGTCATTCTGTTCTTCCACTTTCTCTTTGGCCCTAGTTAGCAGTGGTGTATGTAAATTAGATTAACTTTCATTGCAGGGGTTGGCCCTCTCTGCAACATCTGCAGGCCCAGACTAACATGAAATCAAATTTTCTGTCCATTGGGAGCCACTACCAGGACTGAAAGTTATCACAATTTGGTAACTCACTTTTATCCATCACTTCTTTATGATTGCTGAGAGATTTATTTGTCACAGAACTGCTGCTATCAGAGCTGTGGTCCCACCTGACAGAAAGACAGCACTGTTCCAAAGTTATTATATGCAACTAACAAACGTGGGTCAGAGAAGGGAAAAGAGCTTCTAATTATTATTCCCAAGGTTGACAAAGACCTTTCAAGTGTAAATGGTCAGGCTTTTATTTTAAAGGCAATTTCGGATCAATATTGCCTTGTGGGAATTTTTGGTGGAACAAATCTAAACATTTTGTGCTATGATTCATGCAAATCATTGGCATGTTTTTTGAAAAACTTTGTGTCATCAGCTAGGTGAAGGTCATAAGTCTCTCCCCAAAGGGTTCCATCATCACTGTTCACACACCTTCAGACCAGTGAATATAGCAAATCCCCCATGAAGGATGGTGTCCAGGTCCCCAGGAATCAGGTCTGCAGGTGTGATCCTCCCTTACACTCCTGACTTGCAGCTCCAAGCTCTCAATGGCTGTAGTCAGTACAGTCACATTTCCACCTTGAAGGTGTTCACACAGTTGCACACTGCCTGGCCACCTGCCCATAACTCTCTTAATACAGAAACTGGGAAATTGGATCAGACCCAACCCTTCCAGCCCCCAGTCCTATCTCTCGTGTGGTTTAGGCCATGTTAGAACTCCATGGAGAAAGGGGCAACTATAGAATGAGACTCCTAGTACCCTCCCATTTTATGACTTTTAGGTTTTAAGGAATGTTGTAATAAGTAGTTCAATTTGAAGCACTGGTCTCATCACACCCAGATATACATATCAGCTATGGTAGTGTTCAATTTCAAATAACAAATCAATTTATTTTTTCACTCAGCTATTATTTCAGCCCTATCCTGTGACAAAAGATTTCAGAGAGTAATTAAGGACTGTAAGAAAAAGGGCTGATGTTTGATTGTTTTAAACTTACTGCTGGATGAGCACTTTGGCTGTCTCTAATTCTGTTGTGACAAATAACATCCAATTTTCTCTCTTTTTTTCCCCACAAACCACTCATAATCTCACAGATTTGCATTACAGCCATATAAAAGAGGAAGAATTTCACTTCTGAAATTGGAAATCCTGGCCACAGCAGGTTCCCTCTACAAATGCTTTTCCAGACCTCTGATCCACATCACACACCCTCCATCCTTCGCAGTTCCGCCGCGTCCTCTCTGAAGTGAGATGGGCCCCGTGCAGCTCTCAGGAAGCAGGAGCTCTGGGGGCTGAGGCAGTGGCTCACTGATTTCTGGTGCCCCTGTTCTCTCCTAAGGGCTCTTGCAGGCTGCTTGTCCCTTTGGCTGTTGCAGAGCACTGAGATGGTGTCTCAGGAGCGTCACTGATTTGAGAGACGTGGGCTTTGGGTTCTGAGACACTGAAAACTTTGTGCTTGTAGAGCTGCCCTTAAGCTTCCTGTGATGGCTGATTTCAACTAAAAAGTGTGAGGCCAATACATGGGTGCAGGAAGAGCTCTCCATTCTCATGTTGAGGTCAGAGCAGGTTACTAATAGAGTCAGAGGTGGAACACAGCTGTCACAATTAATCCCTGTGCACTACTGGGTAGCTCTGACCTCCAGGCCAGGACAAGAAGGTGTGTGGGAGAGAAGGGTGCCAAAGACTTGAAGGAACAGTCCACTTAATTTTTTTATTTCAGTTTTGACCATAAAGCAAGGGTGTTCTTACTGGCTTTAAAAAGCAAATATGTTTACTGGGAGAAATGGCTTCAGATTACTGTAAGAATTTGTTTCTGTGAAAACATTTTATTAATTTTATTTTTTTCAGAGAGCTTTGGAAAGGTGATGGAGCCCATATCCTTGACCACACCAGCCTATCATTAAACAAATTTAACCCTTCACCCCTGTAAAAAAAAGGTAATGTAAATATTGCTCAGTCTCATTTTCTGTGTTCCCAGTGTTGTTATTTCTGTGTCACATAGGCCCTCCACATATACTTAAAGTGCATATGCTGAGAGGAACACTTTGGCTCTGCCCTTTTTGTTATTTCAATGTTCAGGAATGAAATACACTGTTTATGTGACTCCAGGTTTTGCACTTGTT
The DNA here is from genome assembly GCA_013398075.1 of Notiomystis cincta. NCBI lineage: Eukaryota > Metazoa > Chordata > Aves > Passeriformes > Notiomystidae > Notiomystis > Notiomystis cincta. Next base: position 68,544 of record VZRX01007803.1, on the reverse strand, counting down.
CATAGGCTGTGTATACTGTTCATAAGCTGGGTTTATAAAATGGAATGACCTCAGCCACCTAGTTTTCAAGCCCCAAGTCCAGATGTTAACACAAATCCTTCAGTCTCAAGCATATTTCTTTATGTGATTGATAGTTTTTATTTTAAATTTGTATTATTTTTCTTGCTACTTAGAAAAATGCATAATAAAAATTAAAGAAACTTAGTATTCAGCCTTCTTGTCCACTGAGACTTTAGAACTCCCTTAGAGGTCAAAATTTCTTTCTTCCTTGTTTATTTGCCTTTCCAAAATAGGTTTCTAAGAAGTTGTGGTTTCTCCTTGTTACAGAAGACAGGCAGAACTCTGTTAGTTCAAGATAACAGCCAGGTTCTGCCCTAACACAAGACATTAAATACATTTGGAGTGGGATCTGCAAGCACCTGTGTTGCCTAGTTGAAGTAAACAGAAGAGCCTAATGGAAGTAGCTTTTACTCAATGCAATATTTACAAAGTCCAAATTTCTTGACATCCCAGCATTCCCTTCCTACCACCCCTTCCACCCTCTAACATCCCCACCCTCTGCCCAAAGAAATGTTGTTGTCCTTGTTTTACATTAGAAACCAGAAATGTCTGCCTTTCTAATCTGCCATTTTATCTGAACATCTGAAACTTTCTCTTCTCCTGTCATATAGGAATAAAACATTCTTCACCTTCTTCTTATCGCTTGCTTTCATCCAAATAAAGATTCTTCTAAAATTAATTTCTATGTTTTTATTTCCCCCCCTGAATAAAGAGTTGAACTTCTGGAATTTGTGGTTCCCTGTTTGTGAAACAGACCCAGACTACCTTGGAGGAATGTTTTAATAAAATGAGTGATTTCAAGGTAGGAGGTCATGCTGGTAGGAGGTCTTGAGCTAGACATTGGATATATGAACCTGCTTGGAAGCTGGGGGAGGAAAACAGCCTTCAAGGCAGAATATTTTGGGGAAGGCAGTAAAAGGTCAATCTCTGTGCACATGGCTCAGTGTTTGCCACAGGTGCAACAACTTTGTATATCATTGCCTTTATTTTCCCAGCTTTGGCCCCAGCACTGGAGACTTGCTCTAGTAGGCTGTAGGATTAACAAATGGACTCCAAGAGCAGATAAAGAAGGCAGAGAGTCAGGAGAGATCCTCTGAGTAGGGGGCAAGTGGGGCTAAACCTGAATGCTTGTACAGAGCCATGGCAATAGCCATGAAAAGACGAAAAGGAAAGTAAAGCTTTTTTATTTACTTGCTCTTGCTCTCAACACACACAGGAAATAACAAGGAGTGAGTGAGACTGCAGCAAGGAATAATATCCAAACCACAGAACCAGTGGATAACAGCGTCAGACAAATGGCCTGTTCCAGGCAGATGAGACTGCCCAAGAGGAAAATTGAGATTTATACCACACAGATGAGAAATCTGGCATTACCTATGAATTTGGAGGCATTAAATATTCCCTGGTTAATGACAGGGTCATTTGTGAGATACGTGGTTTCAGCTTGCTGGAGTAATCAGTGACAGAAACAGTTCTAAACCATAGTTAAATGGCTCAAAACAGTCAGGGCCACAAAACTGCCCTGGGGAAAAAATGGATACGAAGGCAGAACAGATATGGGACACCAGGGAAAGTCCTCTTCTGAACTGTCTGGGAAAATCCCTATTCTGGTGGTGGGTGCAACCAGGTGAATGGAGCTCTGCAGAACAGCTGGCTTAGGTGGAGAAGAGCCACCAAGAGCTGGGTGACAAACCCACTCTGTGGCCAGTAAGGTGGCTCTTGAGACAGCCAAAGACAGCTGCTGTCACCAGGATCACCCCCTGCTTCTGCTGGAGAAAAAAGGGTGGGTGGAATGCTGGGCAGTATCTGAACACCCTCCTGGGAGGAGGACCCTGGGGATCACAGCCTCTGAGAGCCCAAGGTGTGGCTGAAGCCAGAGATGTGTCCCTGCCCTGCTCCACAGTGTGCACCCGTGAGTGCCAACCTGCAGACCTCTGTCCCTGCAGACAGTGACAAAGGACAGGCAGGTCTGCAGAAACAGGCACCTTTCATCCTCCAGTGCCAGCACAGAGTCTGGGGCTCCTGTGGCAGGGAGAAGGCTCTCAGGTAACCACAGCACCTGCCCCTGAAGGCAGGTAAACTGAATATTGACTAAATATGATGATGATACCTCTAGTGTAGGGATAGCATGCCCCTCTTGTGGTGCAGTAATGGGCACACTGAGATGGATGAGCCATTTTGCTGCCTACCAGTGCCAACACAGCTCCTGGCAAGTAAAGCTTGGCAGAAATGCCCCTGGGCATCCAGCCAGAGAGGTGCTGCAGCACCAGCATCTTGGGGGCATTGCAGACAGAGCTGTGTGACAGGGGAAGTCGGTAGGAATGTGTGTCTGCATTCTGCAACCTCAGCACAAAGATCAGGAGGAGAACATTAGGGCAAAATTAGCCCAGTGCTAATCCTCTGCATCTGATGTCTGCTGGTTTCTGAAGGGCACTGATGGACAAGCCCAGACCAAAGGAAGAAATCTGACTGTTTGTACAGACAGGCAGCTGTACAACAGCAAAGCCCAGGGACAGGAAGGGGGACACCCTGGGGGCCTCAGTCTCCATGGGACAGCCAGAGCTCCAGCCTGCTGCCACAGGAGGATGACTGTGAACAAAGCAGAGCAAATTTCAGCAGCCCTGGGCATTTGGTACAGAGTCCCAGCATGCTGCTGAGTAGAGCAAGACCAAGGGAAGAGTTTCTCTCCTTTGTTTTCTTTAGGTCCATTAATTCAACTTAGAGGTTTTGATCATTGCTGGTATCCCAGAGAGGTCCTGATGACATTATGTTATTACACTAAGCAACTACATTAATGACTTTTTTTTCTTTAGTACTACAGTGGAAAATAAAGTACTGTCCTTAGAACAACTCCCAAGCTGCATTTCTCTGATGAAAATAACTAGTATTTAACACATGATGAACCATGTTGGAAATGTCCAGGCATCTAACAGAGTACTGAAGAACTCCAGGTGCTATTGAGAGTAGAGCAGCTCGTGGTCACTTGTAGAAGGAATAGTGCCAAGGAAACTCCCTGTTGCTGCCTGGTAAGAGACCATCTGTGACCATGGCAATAGGCAGAGCAGTAGTCCCAGCAGACTGGCACCAGGAGATGAATACTCAGGCAAGCCAGTGAATATATCTGGCACTCAGAATAGGATGCTCAGCTGATGTACATCAAATAGTGTGACTATTGATAAGGTCAGGAAGATACTAGGCCCAAAACAGTCAGAACTGATTTGTTCCATTTTAAAGGCACTAACTATGTGGCCATGTTAAATTGTTACTTCTCTTTCTAGAAAATGGGCTGTGTGGAAGGCATTCAAGCAAGAACAGAGATCATGAAATGCAAGGTACTTTTCTCAGACAGTAGATTGTAATGCACTGCAGCAAAATTCAAATAATTCAGTACCAGGGGAATCTGAGCACAAGACCTCTTCCCTTGGGTACCTACAAAACAAGTGAAAGGCAGGAATGACAGTAAAGAGCCAGGAGCAAAAACTGCACAGACAAGAAGAGATGTCTACTTGGAAATACCGTGTTCTTGCAGAAATCCTCCCAGGGACAAAACACCAGCTCAGCAAGAGGCCAATGAGTAGCAAAATCTAGACCCCAGGGTAAGCTGACAGACAGGCTGTCAGCAGCCACAGGCATCACAGTGCTGGGATAGACCAGTGGCTTGCAGCAATAAAGAGAGCTGAGGGTAAAGCCACTGTCCAGTGGACAGTGCTGGGTGGCAGACCGGCCAAAGGCACGAGGAAAAGCTGTGATCTGCACAGACACATGGGTGCTGCTGGCTGTCTGCTGGTACTCAGGGCAGCAGTGGAGGTACAACTGAAGACAGATCACCAAAAGGCAGCTGGAGAGCAAGGCAGACATAGCAAGATTTCAGGAATTCATTGATTTGACACAGGAGTGCAGGGGAAATGGGTATCCTGGGAAGCCAGAGGAGCCTGCATGGCTGAATCAGCCAAAGAAGCTTGAAAAGCCTCATCAGTAGCAGTGACACAAACAAGATGGGGAAGGCTGGACTGAAGGGGAGCACACTTGAAAGACAATAAGGCTTTAGGTACTGCTGGACAGCAGCAGTAACAGTCTGAGCCCAGCCCAGGCTGTGCAGGGGTAACTCCTCACTCAGCAATAGCTGCCAGCATGGCAATAATAAACAGCAAAGAGGAGAGATTAATGACCTTCAAAGGTCTTGGAGGAGCAAGTGTGGCTGTAGAGAGGGGCTTGGAGGGGGCACCAGGAACTGCATCTGCATTTGCTTGGCTCGAATGGCTGCGGCGTCTCAGGTTTTACAAGAGTGGAGTCCTTTCATGTTGTTGTCCAGTGCCCAGAACATGAAACACTTGAGGTGAAATCCTGCCCCCACTGAAGTTAATGGGAATTTTGCCTTGAGTCTGGTTTCTCTCTGCTCACACTCTCTGGTGTAAGGAAAGACAGATCTCGCCTCCAGAGAGAGGGAGGGGAAAGAAAGGAGGCAAAGGAAAGCATTAGTGCAACTTTGCTGCTGAGCGTGTGCTGAGGGCACAGGGCTGGTGTCCCTTCCTGCTGGGGACTGAGGCAGGCCCAGGGCTCACTGAGCTGAACAGAAATGAGGAGCAGGGCTCAGAGGGCAGGAAAACCTCAGCACAGAGGGAAGTAGATGAAGGGGGGAACTGGCAGGAGAACAAAACAGAAACTGAATTGAAAGATGCAGCAAGGAACAATGAAATAGTAAGAAGGGACCACCCCCATAGGGCAGGAGGGCAGGCAGGACAGGTCACCAGAAACACACCTTGGCAGCACCAGCAAACCCACAGCAGGGTTGGGAAAAGCACAGGGACAGATTTTTTCCCATCGTTGTGGTTTGACACTGGCCCAACACCAGGCACCCATGAGAATCTCTTGCTCACCCTCCTGTGCCACAGCTGGGCTGAAAGAGAAAAAAATTTAACGAATGCTTAATGAGTGAGATAAAGACTGGGAGAAAACATTTCAAGGGCAAAATGGGCTCAACATAAGCTGCAAAATGAATTTATTACTAACAGAATCAGAGGAGGATAATGAGAAGTAAAATAAGCCCTTAAAATACCTTTTCCCCCCAGCCCTTCTTCCTTCCCACCAACAGGACAGGGGAACAGGGCCTGGGAAACANGTCTCACCAGGGCCTGCAGAGGAATCTCAGCTCCGGTGCCTGGAGCACCTCCTGCCCCTCCTTCTCCACTGACCTTGGTGTCTCCATTTTGTTTTCCCTCACATGTTCTCACATCCTCCTCTTTCTCTGACTAGAAGAAGATCTGTGTGGCTCTGTTTTGATTTTCTTCTTAAATCTGTCATCATAGAGGTGTTGCCAACCTCTCTCATTGGGCCAGTTTTGGCCAGCAGCATGTCCATCTTCAGAGCTGTCAAGGATTGGCTCTGCTGGACATGGTGGAAGCTTCCAGCAGCTTCTCATGGGGGCCACAGAGATGCACCTCCTGCTACCAAAAAACAGGGTCTGCAAAACCAATTCACCCATAATATTTCATTGCTGTCTTAGTTTTCCTGCATTGGCAAGGCAAAGCACTCCTGCTGTACTGCTGGAGTGGGTAACTTCAGGGCTCAGAAAAATGAGAAATGGGTGGGCTTATTTCTTCATGGGCATCATGGGAAGAAGGATTGACATTACTGTATGGTACCTCAGCAGGGTACCTGAACACTATGGGTTAGTAAAAAACAAGTGGCAGGAGCAAAGAGATAGGAAGAACACACATAAAGGGTAGTTCAGTATCTGGAAATATACTATATAGGAACCTGCTAGAGGAAAAGCAGCAGCTGCATGTGTCTGAGCAGTGCAAATTTCTTTGACCCAAGCAAGCAGATTTTGTTTAATCTTTGGAAGAGACACTGTGGAAGACACAATGAAAGACCTTGCAGAAGAAGTCTTTTCCTTTAGCTGAAAGCTAGAATTGTGATACGTACAATTCCTGATTGTCTCAGTGCTGAAAGTGCTACAGGAAAGTCAGAGAGAAAGGAAATTCCCACAGTAGAGCTGCCAGTGACAGATGACAGCAATGCTGAGAAAGGTAAGAAAAAGAGCCAGAGCAAGAGAAGTCTGTGGGCAGACTGGTTTAGTGCTTTTCATTTTTCCTTTGGCTGGAATGTTTTCTGATGGGAAATGCTCATTTGACTATATCAACATTTCTTGATGTTGTTTCCTTCAAGAACATGTCTGAAGCCAACTGATTCTTGCCTAGAAACCTCTTGTCACTCCCTGGCCAAAACAGGCATGAGTTTCCCCGGAGGCTGTGATGGCCAAGTCCAGCCTCTTTGCCCTGCAGGACCTGGCAGTGCTGCCAGGGTCCCTCTCCCACCACCCACAGCACCCACACTGGGCAAGGGGCTGGGCTGGGCCACCATGAACCCCGGAGAGTGGGCAGGCGCTGAGGAAGCAGAAACCGCTCAGTTCTCACTGTCCTCGTTCATATGGAAAGTAATTTCTGGGGAAAAGTCTGGGGTTTGTGCTCCTTCCTCGTGGACATAAGGACAGCTGTTCTCGGTGCAGACACAGCTCCCAGCGCCTCACGGCCACCGAGCTTCGTGAGGCGAGTGGCAGCCCGGCCCCGCCTGTCTCCTCACAGCCTCGGCTCATCCCTCTGCGCCACCGCAGAGTTCTTCCCAGCTCATCGGGCTGTTGTGAGACCTAATTACCAAGTGTTTATGAAGAACCTCATTCATTAGAGGAGCTTAAGCTATTTAAGTGCATATTATCATTTAGGATACTTCAAGATGAAAGGCACTTAAGTGCTTGACAAGCTGAGAAAGCAAATGTATACAGGAATCACGGCATTTGCCTCTGAAACGAAGCATCTGGGCTGAGATGTAACAACTGTTTTGGGCGGCGGCGGGAGGTGAGAACAGTAAACCCCTGGAGCTCAGCTGAGGATCCCAGGGCAGGGGCGATGCTGCTGCTCAGGGCCTCGCTGGGGGCTGCCTGAGGGATCCAGTAAACCCCTGGAGCTCAGCTGAGGATCCCAGATGCTGCTGCTCAGGGCCTCGCAGGGGGCTGCCTGAGGGATCCAGTAAACCCCTGGAGCTCAGCTGAGGATCCCAGATGCTGCTGCTCAGGGCCTCTCTGGGGGCTGCCAGAGGGATCCAGTAAACCCCTGGAGCTCAGCTGAGGATCCCAGATGCTGCTGCTCAGGGCCTCTCTGGGGGCTGCCTGAGGGATCCCAGCACTGGGGTTGGTGTCCCTGCACGGGAAGTCTGAGCCAAGGAGCGGCCAGGGGCCAGCCAGGCGCTGCTGGGCCACTGGAGCCCTGCCAGAGGGTCGCACATCTCAAAGGACACTGACAGCAGGTTTGCAGCTGGGAGCTTCCCCTTGCTGTTGTTTCCCCCTGAGAAGAGGAGGAGGGAGGAGGACAGGGGAGGGAGAGCTCCTGTGCCATGTGTCTGAGCCAGAGCAGGTCAGCTAGAAGGTGCAGTGCAAGTTCAGGGCAGGAAATATTCATCGAGCCACCCTTTTTATGGCTATTTTGCATGCATAACTTTGAGCTGAAATAAATACCAGCAGATGATTTAAGTCCCTTGCAACAGGCCCTGTAGCCTTCCAGAGGTATTAGCAGTGTGCCTCCAATAAGGAGTGCTCTGTTTTGGCGTGATAAATCCGTGCTACACCACACCTCCCACGTACACAAGTACTCGATTTCTGCAGCAAGTGGAGATAGCAATGAAGGAGCCTGGAAGGAGACCAGAAAATAGATTACTGGGGACTAGAGACCATTTAAAACACATGCAGCAGTGAAAGTGAAGCTTTTTAGAGAGTCTTCACAAACTAAATGCATGGGCTTGCTTTGCCCAAGCAAGGAGCCTTGAAAAGCAGGTGTTCCATGGCATTTTTGACAAGGTCTTAAACAGCACAGGATTAGTATGTATTACTAAATTTTCTTTTTTTTCTTTGGTTCGGTTCCTTAAACTGGGTATGACATCATGATACCAAAGCACTGAGTGAAAAATATACTGGACTATATTTTGAAGCCTTGTTAGGGAAAAAAAAATCTGAGGGAAGACTTCTTAGGTACTTTTCTGTGTTGCTGAGCCCTAAAGTATGCATGACAGTGCACAAAAGGACTCCACTCATCAGACTTGTTTCTTAACAATACATCAGTGTATTGTTTCTTAAGATAAGGGGCAAACTGTTCCATATTTGGCACTTCATATTCCTGTGGGTTTTTATTCCCCAGATGTCAGTGCTCCAATTTATGTTTTAATTCTGAGATCACCTATTTTTCTCTCACTGATTTGCATTGTCCACCTGTGCATTGTTGCTCATTTCATGCTTTGCAATCCTCTCCCCTCCTATCAGCCTCTTGGCCTGAGGTTGGCACATTGTTATGCAAACTTCTATGGATATATATGGTCAAATACAAAACCTTTCACTGGCGATTTTAACCTGGCTATAATGTATTTTGGGCTTTTTTCACTAACTCTTTGATCTCACAATAAAAGCAGCTGTTATTTGGCACAGCTCCTGCTGAGCCAAGCCCAGGGCTGGGGACAGGGACAGTGTTGGACTCACACCCCAGCACACAGGACAGCTGGGAGAGTCCTCACAGCTCCTGCCATGCACTCCAAGGCTTTGGTGGCTGGCTGTCATGACCCCACTTTTATCATCCCTGTGCCACCCTCTGCTGCCTCTGACATCTCTCATCAGCCATGGCTGTTATCTTCCTCTGTAGAGGAGGCACAGAGGGGCTCTGGTTCTGCTCTGTGCATGCAGGGCCAGGGCTGTTGGTTATCTACAGGACCATGCAGAGCAAGGCAGAGCAGCCCTTGCAGCTCAGCAGCCAAACAGCCCGAGACAACAGTTAACATCTCCTGGCATCTGCAGTCTATTACACCCACCTGCCTTGAAACTGCCTCAGCTGCGAGTCTGGGGAGTCTTAATCCTTCCTGACTTCTTGTTCTGCTGGACATCTCCACTCCAGGTGAATCCCAGGAGAGGCATTTTACACTCTGCACCTCTAAAATAGAAACTGTTTTTACTCATATTGCTGCATTTAGGACCATACTGATAAAGGCACACTGAGCTGATAATGACACACTGACATAACAGTATATACAACAGTAAGACATAAATATTAATGAATGCCACCTTTATGTGAAAAAAATTCTGCATTATGTGCAGAAAAGGTAAATCAACCTTGTGTTGTGTAAAATCAAACTATTATTTTACAATGAAAGCATATAGTACAACACAAGGAAACATACTAGCATATTGATGTATCTTTTGTATTTTATTGATATTTTCTTATGAAATATAAATGATTTAGAGTACTTATAATAGAAAGGATCTTGTGATGTAACCAGCACCTTCAGCTCCCTGGACCAGAACTGTAGCACCTTTACAGGAGTGCCCTACACAGGCAGGGTCTTTTTCTGAACTCCCTCCAACACCATTGATATTGAGCTTTATTCAGCTTAATTCAGAAGGATTCTCAGAAAAAGTTAAATTTCAGCAATGTAGGCTATCTTGTAGCCCAAGTTTGAGGCTTTTAAGAACTTCAGCATCATGTAGAACAGTTTCTGAATACATTCAAGGCAGGATGAAGGAAATAAGGTGTTCCCCTCTAATATGTAGATATTAGCAAGCAGGTGTCTGTGAGCAAAGAATAAAGTGAAGAAAGAAAGGCTGTGAGGAAAAATCAGAGAAAATGCAAAACCCAGGCAATTATCTTGCCTGGGTGAGGGCAACTTCACAAATGGTGTATGACAGAGTACTGAACCCCTAAAGCTCTGTAAAGTCCTGGAAGTCTGAAAGTACACAAGCTGAAGGCACAGGCTGCCTGTGCTCTCACCAGCACTGCTGAAGCTGGAAGATATCTAGCTGAGCCTTTAAATGTTGACTATTCTGAATGGAGATATGAGAAATGCTCTTTATCTAACATGGAGCTTGGTCTGTGTGCCAGCTTCAAAAGAACAGCTGCTGCAAGTGCCTTTCCCAGGGGCTGATTTAACATCGGAAGGAAATTTCCAGAGTCAGAATTTACATTGTGAAGAAGTAACTTTAAAAATAAAACACAGCCTAAAGTTTAACAGAATGTTTCTATACCAGATGCTCTTGGAAACTGTTGCTTAAATGCAGTAAATATTTCTTAATAATATGCTGTGCTGTTGCATAAAAGAAGGAGAGTTATATTGAGCAGGCAGAAAACCAAAATGAAGAAGTCTCTTTCTTTAATCAGCTTCACTGATACACAGGAGGGAAACAAGCACCAAAAATTGCTAATGAGTGAATGAAATGTTACAAGTTTTTCTTTGGAGGTAACAAAAGGATTGTTATTCCATGCTTGCCTTAGGGGTAGGAGTAAGGGAGGATGAAGAAGGGAGGTAGAATCCATAAAAACCATTCCACATCCCTCAGGGAAACCAAAGAAACCCAGACATGGAAATAGGGTTAGGTCTGCAGGGGAGGGCAGGGGTGGAGAATCCTGCTGTACCCACTCAGGCTTCCCTCCTTCCAGGGCTGAGGCTGGTAGGACAAATTCCCACACAAGTCACCAGATCTTGCACACTTCTGTGTTCCCTTCAATCCACCTTCATTTACTTTATTTTACATGGATTTAAATGTGTGTGTCTTACATGTCGAGTGGCTGAAAGATGGTACAAGCCAAAGCAGCGTGTAAATCACAGCAATTCATTTTCCTTGTGTCAGGTGAGCCCAAGAACTAAAGAGGAGACTAATTTAATTTAATGGGAAGTCTAATTTAATTTAATGGGGTCTAAGCTACACTGCTATCATACAGACACAGTCTAATCATGCCCAGTGTTTCTCCAGTCAGTGCTGGTACAAGCGCTCCATGGGCACCTCTCGTTGTTATGACCAAGGCTAATAAGCCTAAAAGTAACAGAGAAGGACACTTTTCCTAAAAAATTGTATTTTTAACCTTTACCTCAAAAATCTGCTCCAGAGTTTCGCCTTAGGAAATCTGTAGCAATATTCAGTAGAAACAGGAGATAGAAATCAGCCTCCCTTTAATTTGAATGAGACCCTTTTCTAACAGATTGATAGAGAAGTTTGCGTTTCTACCCAGGGCCAAAGCTGGTCAACTAATTTATAGAGTGACTCCAGGAAAGCAGATCTTCCTGTCTTACACACACAGAGATTTGGGAAGAAAACAAAAAAACCAACCAAAAGCAAACAAAAAATTCCCAAAAAATGGAAAAGAAAGAGGAAGGAGGAGAGACTTTTCCAGGGACATTCTCCAGGCAGGGCAGACCATGCCCACTTGATGGAAAGCAGTGGATGCTGTGTTTCCATTTGAGGCAGCTCCACTTTCCACCCACCACGTCCCCTCAGAGCCCCAGGGCCCTGATCCCATCATGATGAGCCCCCAGCAGGAGCCCTCCTCTGCAGGCAGCTGGGGTGGGCCACCTGTGGGAGGTGGAAGTGCTGCAGCAGCTGCTCCTGAGGCAGGCACCAAATTTTAATTGTCCATCAGCAAAGTTCTTTCCATGCTATTCAGGAAACAGACAAAAGGAAAGGGCCTGCAAAGCCCAGTTTGCAGTTTAGTGGGTTCATCCTTCTTTGTGCAGGTGAGAAAATACATGAGGTTTTATGTGCAGCTGGGAGAATCTCAGTCTTATCATTTGGAAAACCACATAGGGGCATTTCCCAATGTTTCTTAAAATTTACACAGCAAATAAAGCCATTATGGTGATGTAAAGGTTCATAGTCACAGTATAAAGCACTCCTTCAGGAAAACTTTGGGAATTTTCCTATGTATTTATGGGAAGAACTTTAGGGAACATGTAAAGGCCCTCAAATATCAAGTCTATCCCTTTGGGTTAATGACAAAATGAAGTCTAAATCTGCAGTTGAAGGGCACTAACAATATTTACCACACAGAAGATGACTTTGCAACACAGATGATGAGGTTCAAATACTGCAAACCTTCCAAAGATTAATAAAGAGCTTTGTGCTATATTTTTCCATCTTATTTTGGGTGTGAATAAAAAGTAACTTCATTAAAGTCAGTGAATTACAACAATTACCAGTATGGGAGAAGAATGGACTCTCTGGATAGACTCCAAGGTTTCATCATACCAGTTTGTAGCCTGTTTTCTCACTATGATCCCCTTTTCTGTTATTTTGTCAAGTCAGGCTGAAAGAGATTAAATCCCAGCTCCAATAACTGTTCAATAGTTTAAGATCTATAAAATATTTATGCACTCAGCAGCTTGCTTCTGCATAATAACTTTCAAAGATTGATAATGTTCCATCTCTGAGGCTCTTGACTGATGGCCTTAACTTTTAACATGCACTTATTTACTGCCCTTAATGCTTTCCTTCTCTTTGGCTGCCTGCAGCCCAGCAGAGCCTGTCCATTGTTGCACTGCAAGGCGTGGTGCAAAGCAGGGTGAGGTGTGGGCCAGGAGGGATGTGCATCCCAAGGGAGCCTTTTCTGCTGCTGGCTCTGGGGCCACCAACAAGCTGGAATCCTGGGACTGGCCCAAATGGGGCACTGTGGACACGTCCACCACAGTGGGTGTGCTCCCAGGAGGATGGTGATGTACTGGGGATGGCCTCCAGCTCCATCAGGGCTGGCAGAGGACATGTGAGATTTCCCTTTCAGCAGACCAGCCTCTGGCCCTGGCAGTTTCACAGCCCACCCGGGTCTCCTTTCACATTTGGGAACAAGTCAGCATCACATACCGGTCACAAACATGGTCAGGAAGAGAAGAGAGCCCCTATTTTTAGGGAAACAAAGCAACAATGGGCTCGGCGAGCCGTTTGTGGTCTGCTTGGCAGGACCCAGGTCGCTTTTCTCGCCGGCTCCGCGCAGCGATGGAGGCAGGGCTGCAGCACTTAAGGCCTTGGCACCGGCATCGCAGTCGGGATCTGGAGTTATTCCAGGAGGCCCAAGAAACCTGCACCTCGGGCCAAGAACTGGGAATGCACAGGGCTGCTCTGGATGATTTAAGGTAGATAGCAACAATTTGAAAACGCCTATTGCCTGGCTACCCCTTCAGCCTGTGAAAATGCTGGTGGAGGGTTCCAAGGTTTCAGCTGTTGCAACTTCTCTTAAGAGCCTGTTTTTTTCCCAGGAAAATTTCTACCTGCAAAAACTCAAAGTGAAAAATCAGTAAACTCAAAGGAAAATCTGCAGAGGCGTTTGAACCCATCAATTAAGAAAGAGCATGAAAGCTCCTCACTCTTTTCTCATTTCTTCTGAGAAATACCCTGTATTGGCTATTTCCCAATTTCATGTTGGGGTAATAACAAGATCAATAAAGGAAAAAGGCACATAAAGCTCAGCTATGTCCTTGAACTCACACATTATCCTCTATCATTTGCCATGGTGACCTCACAGCCATGACAGGATTGCCTGGATGACGTTCAAGCAAGTTATTTAACCTCAGGTGGCTGCTAGAAAAACTGCTGTGCTTATGGTATTTGCCTGTTCTGATGACACAGTCTTGGGTTGCTTATTCCCAGAAAATTATGAATCATCGTGGGTCACTTTACTCTCTGCAGATTCACTTCTAGAAGAGACTCTAAGTTTTTTTATCATTTTGAGGTTTTAAGCAGCATCCTCCTTATGAGTTCTACGGGAAAGCAACCACACTAACACATATATTCCTCAAGAAGTAAGTAAATCCTGAAGAAAATTTTCCTATAAAAATTTGATGCTGCTGCTGGTCTAATTTCCAAATAATTATCAGCATTTGGAAGACTCCAGGAAAATATTCAGGGATTAAGGGAGTCATTGCTCTACATGTGAAACAGAAACTCTGAAAGCTGCTTGTAAATTAGAGTCACAGAGTCTTGAATCCACTCCTTTCCTGTATGTATGGGAAAAGGAATACGGGTATGCCAAGATATCCCCTGCCTTATTCTGCTGCTGCTGATTCTGAAAAACTCAGATCTGATGTCTGTAACATAAATATGTGGGTCTTAGATAAAACTTCTAATAAAATACATTATGGAGAAATGTGTTGTTATTCCCCGAACGAAAATGAAGGATGTACAAGGGCAGCTTAAAACCACACCACGCCCATGCAGTGTTGATGTTTGAAGATGGAAACTGAGATGTAATGGAAGCAAGACATGGTGCAAAGAGGAGACACAGGATGTGGTGGGAACCATGGCATAGAGGCTGCAATGCTGTCATGCTCACAGGAAGGCCTGGAAGTCTGGATCTTTCTGCTCACCCAAAGCATTTACCATGGGCTCTTCTGCCTGCAGTCACACATTCCAGGAAAATCCTGGATTGTCAGACCTCTGCCAACAGTACACTGGAGGCTTTAACTGTGAGATAAAACTGATCTTCAGATAGAAAATATGGCACAAATTATGATACCAATGGAATTGTCTAGAAGGGGAAGGGCTAAGTGTGATGGGTGGTAGCACTAACACTGCTGCTCTCAGTGTGCAGAAATCCACTGAACTGGTACTAGGAGGAGGTGATCTACGTTTCAGCCCAAATGGCTTTGGGATGTGTGTTATCTGGGATGTTCTCAGTCACCCAGTGAGAGTTCCCTAGAGAGACTGCCAGTCTCTTACTGTCCCTCTTCTTCCACTGTAGTGATCATGGCCAGTGCTCGGCGAGTCAGAAGCTCTTTCTGACTGTTTTCAGTCCAACATTTTTATAGTTCTGGGCAATTTCTACACTCTCAGTTATGGTAATTTATGCTGTAATTTTCTTGACATTCACTATAAATGTGTGTGAATAAGAGAGAAATGGAAAGAAAACAGGGAATATTTCTTTTCTGGCAACACTGTTATGCCACTCCCCTTAAAAAGGGGAAAATACATGATGTTTATAAGTTCTGGCTGTTGGAAAAGTCCAATTTTATGTACCATGTTAAAAAAAATCTGGATTTATATTATTTCAATACTAACATTCCTGCTAAATTCAAAGGTGCAGACTCACGCCCTAAATAGGAAAATCTCTCACAGGTTTTGTGGATAGAAGAAAAGAAAAACAGTGTTCAGAATAACAGTCTAATATGTATTGGAAAAATAATAGTCTTTAGAGAATTGCTTCAATAATTTCAGGATTAGCATTTGGACAAGCTGCTGATGCTCAGAAAATCCCTCCTTAGAACAACGAGACTTTGTGCTGGTGGGGAATGTGCTCCACTCCTACAGGGACAAGGCAAACATATGTTCATCCAGAGCAATGACTGTACCACTTCAGAGAGCTTTGCTTCAAGAGACTCTCATGACTCTCACTGAATTGAGCTTTTCAAATCCTACCAGACTCTTCTCTCAGCTTTAATTTCAGCCATAGCTTCTATAAGGATCTTATTAAATATTTGAAGATGCAGCAAACTCCAGCAGACAGCTGTTTCCAGGAGATCTGCACAGTAGCAATGCTTCACTTTGGAAAGTCTCCTGGAAGGATGGCAATGGAGAAGAGCATCTCCATCTCTGTAGGTGACCCTCACAGTGGAGAGACTGTTCCTGAGGCCAAGATGAGATACATGCTCTTGCACAGAGGCTAATGATCTTGAACACCAACCAGGCACTCACTGTGTTCACAGGGACAGGTAACTGCAACTAAAGAGCATAGCTCTGGTTTAAATAGTCTGTGAAAGTAGGTGGAGGAGCTGAGGTCAGTTCTTACAACACAGATGAAATTCTGGTGGTGTGAAAGACTATGAGGCTCAGTAATGCATTGTGGTGCCAAACACCAAAAAAAGTCATTTTAGTTGATCCAAATTAGGCAATACTTTAAAATGAGATGGTTGGGAAGAGGATGCAGGAGTAAATCCAGCCTGCTTGCAGCCTAGAGAGAGAATGGAAGGGTTAGGTCTTGGCTTCTGAGGGAGATACCTGATCCAATGCAATAGGAAAATGAGGAGCTGCCATTAGAGCTGGCTCAGAGCTTCATGTCACCAGTCTCTGCTGAGGCATGGCCCAGAGGTGGGAGCCTTCTCCAAAGGCTCAGCACCCACCTGTGCTGTGCTTGGCCATGTTGCCCCTTGAGACCTGGTTTTACCAGGTTTTAGTGTTGGGAGGACCTTCAAGGAATGAGAAATCTGATTTCAGATGCTGTCATTGCCTGAAGGGGTTCTGACCATCAAGTGTTCCCAGCTGACAAACTTAGTGAGACAGGGAGTATCAGGAGGCTGTGAAGTAGAAGAGCATTACAGTGGCCCTACTCCTTTGTGGATTTACCCCTCACTCTCAAGGGATCAGACCCTTGGCTTGTGGAAGGCCGTTGAAAATATTTTTCTCTCAAACCTATCAGAAGTTATAAGAATTATTCTTTTAACTGTATGGGTTTGAACAACTTGGGAATCTGGGCTCGTGGCAGTGAGAGATTGTTCCCTGCAGGATACATTCTGGAACTAATGCAATTTTCCTGCATGTTTGAATGAGATGCTATTAATATGTATCAAATGTTCACTTAGCAATAATTGTATCTACTTCATTACTAATGACAGTAATGTTGCCATTTAGATATTTTATTAAAAATTTGCAGCTGAGAGGGTAATCCCAGTTTAAATACTGCATTCCTACTTAACAGGTCTTAGATCAGAGACAGCCTCTTTAATGGTTCTTGAATGCAGTGGAGAAAGTGGGATGCTCACAAATCATTCGAAACCATTCGGAAAGCCATGCAAGCTGCTTTAATGATTGATCCATTCAGCAATTACAAGAGCTAGAGTGAAGGTGCAAATCTTTTTGTAATCCTCAGCACTGCCTTTGCTGCTCCACAGAGCTCCATCTGGGTTACAGGACCAAGGGCCCTTCCTACCTCTCACATTCAGCTACAGAGCCTGCTGAAAGCCCAAACCCACGCAGGGGTGAGGTCTGGATGCATTTTTGGTCTGCTGTGGTTTCCAAAGAACAGAAAAGGTAAAAGAAAACGATCCCAGCGCTCTGGGTGGCAGAGCATGAGTGCACCGAGGAGCACACCTGCCTTGTCCAGAGGTAGCTGGCCAAGCCTGCACTGCTGAGCCCTTCAGGTGTGGGTCCAACCCTGGAAGTGAGAGACCAAGCTCTGAGTCTGCTAACCCTCATACTTCTACAGAGCTACAGGGTCAAGCGTGTCTTGCAGGTGTCACAAGAAGTAAAACACCTCAAACCCTGACAGAATACTCTTTGGAAATTAAGATACCCTCTCTTATCTGGTTCTTTTTTGATAGTTTTGCTGCAGGGATCATTGGCCAGAGCAGTGGGAAGGCGCTGCCCAGTGTCTGCATGGCCCTTCCCACCAAAGGTGACCAGTGCCACCTCACATTTTGTGACCCCCCCACCCTTCAAACAGCATCTACACTCCTGCTAATAATAGCCTTCCTCTGTCTGATAGAGCCTCTATCAGACAAGGTGCTCTGAAATTTTAACTAACATCTCACATGCCTATTAATCTCTTGACAAATCAAATAAATTAATAGTGAAATGAAATCTTGTGCCATAAGTGGATGGGCCTTGTAAGGCTTAACTCAGCAAAAATACATTGAGATGTCACTCAGGCAGGCACCGCCAGGATAACAGGGGACTTTCTAATAGGATTTTTCTCCCTCTTCAGAGTTTTCTCCAACACTGGAGTAAGCATTTTATTGGTCTTGCTGACTCACACCTTTAATTAGGAAAGAGCAATGTTTTCTGTTCTCTGAATAATATGCTTAAATAAAATGTTACAAGTACTCAAATGTATTAAAATATTTAAGAAAATACTCCATAATTTAATGTCATATATATTTCTTGGCAGCAGTGAACTCCAAGAGCCTGAAGCTGTAATTGAACAATAAATTTAAACCATGATTTCAGCCCATGTATTATAGATGTGTTTGGGATCTTTACCAAGCTCCTTGCTGATACCATGTCATCAGAATTCCTGTTTTTCAGACAAACTCTTTCTGTGCATTTTTTATAGACAAGTCCTGGTATTGCAGCAGTAATGACTGCAAAGTCAGATTTGACTATAATTTTGAGGTCTTAACATGTGGAAATTGGATAGACCTATGACGCCCTTTCCTTCAAAGCTGAAAAATAGCCACTAAATTTATTCTTCTCTCCTGAGAGATTTTTGGGTAGGTTATTTTCTGGCTTTTTATAAATTCCTTAATAGCTTATTCACATGCAGAACTGGCCATCTGCACACCTTGCTAGAACTTGCTATTTAGAATATGTACCATTTCAAACCTTCACAGGAAGGTTTATCCACTGCTCAAATTTAATCATTACAGATGCTCTGTAAAGATTATTGAAAATACTATTCAATAGCATTCAGCAAGCTAAAAGAAGGCTCCTTTTCCTCTACTGTGTGAGAACGCCCAAATTCTGAGTCTGTGCTGGATCTATAGCCAAGTTAATCCAGACTGCCTCCATTCAGTTTATGCAAAGTGCCTCTAGCTCAGGGAAGTGCATTTGTGAATTTGCAAGCATGCATGCTTAGATCTGAATTCAAGCACTTGCCTCTGTGGTGGCAGAGCAGTATGGCAAGGGAACAAATTTAGGGCCAGCTACTGCTTTTCTTTTGGCTAGTGTTTCTCCTTGAGGCTTCACAGGGCCTCAAGAGAAACTGCTCTGCAAAAAGTCATCTGTGCCCATGCCCTCTGTGGCACATAAAAACTGACCAGAAAGAAAGGTGCCAAGCAATGAAGCTTGCCATGGCCACATTAGGGGAAAAAAATAGCTCCTGCTATTTCTTACTGAGGGATTTGGGAGTGCTCTCCTCCAAAACCAGTCCCTTGAGGTTGACCATCTGTTGTTTCTGAACCTGCTCCAAACCCCCAGTTCCTGATGGGGACTGTCGAGAAACTCGTGGTGACACAGACCTCGCAGCCCGGACACCCTCGAGCCTCCTGTGCCCCCAGGCTGCCTGGTGCCCAGCCAGAGAATGTGACAGGCTGCCCTGCCTCGGGGGCCAGGAGCCAGCAGCCAGCACAGGGAGCTCCAGTGCCTGTCCCTCACATGCCTGTGTCTGAGGCTGTCATTCACAGGAGGATTTCATGAAGATGGTGTTGATGGGGACCCATTCACCCTGGAGCAGAGTGTAAAACGTCATCTCTTCCTGCTTTGTCCATACAATTTTGTTCCATAATTTAAAGATGTTTTGGAGACTCCTTACCACTCCAATCAATGAGAGATAACACTTTTATTATGCTGGCATGACTGAGCAAATTCCATAGCTGGAAGTTAGGACTGGTTCTGCGTGAAGCTCTTTTGTTCCCAAGAGCATGAGCTCATTTTTGGTGCTGTAGGATTTCATCCCTTCCCTTTACTCTAGCCTCAAGGGCCATATAATTCTTCTTTTGTATGGTATTCTGCTGTTCCTCTGTATTCATGATGTTCCTTAACATTAGGTCACCAGCTAATTCATCTGCACAGTTCTAATGGCTTTGACAAGGTCATTATCAAAATATTAAGACTTTGGAGTCTCTCCTAGTAACCTCCCTCCAGCCCCATATTTCTTGCAGGATTACTCATTGTCTCCTTTTCCTCTACACTCCCATCCCTAAGCCAGATTCTTACTCACCTTTCACTTTCCCAACTGACCCCAGCTTTTCCAGTGTAAAGAAAGGATTTCCATATGACCTATAGTAAAATATCCTACTAAAGCCCAGAGACTTTGTATGGAATATTTTCTTTATTAGATAAATTTAATGTTTTATCTAAGGCAATCTGGCAGAAGCTACCTTAAAATCACTCCTGTTGCGTTTTATCACTTTTCTTTAATTACAATTTTCTTCAGAATCTGTTTTAAACCTTGAATACTGCTGAGACAGACTAATGAGTCTAGAATTAATCTGAGTACTTTGTTTTCCTTCTGAAGCACCCGTCCTGCCATTTTTTGTGCCAGTATTTTTCAGAGTGCAGGGATGAGATCATACTCTTTCTCTGAACCAAGTGCATTCAGCTCCTTGAGGTTTGTTTCCACCGTGATTTCCAGCTCTTTTTACCATCGTCTGTCTCTTCCTCTCATGATTAAACTCACCACCCCTGTGGGAAACTGAGGCAAAGTCTGGATCCATTGTGTCTCACTTCTATTTCCTTGTATTTTACTCTGCTGAGGAGCTCTTGCTCTTTTACCTTGAGCTTTGTGAGATCAGTCTCAGCTTTCCTTTGGCAGTACTAAGAATACCTCTCTTCTGTTCTTTCTTCTTTGCATATTGGTCCTCCTTCCAATTTTTGTACAGATTTATTCTCTTTCTTAAGTCTCTCTGTCTAGCCTAGTCTGGAGTAGAAATCTCTCTTCTTGCATTTTATCCTGTTTGGGATAGAGATTTATGGCCCAATTTTTGCCACGTTTGTCCTGAATGTATTTTCTTCACCTGCATGTTCAGGACTCAGCCTTTCACCCCAGCTCACTGGGCTGGAGGACATGGGATGCAGCTGTAGCAGGAGGTGGTGTGAGTTTCAGCTCTGCTGAGTACCCAAATTTCTCTGCTGAGGTTTCAAGCTGCAGCTGGAGGGCTGTGGGCTATAGCTGGAGAAGGAGGCAATTGCTGCAGGTGGCTGCTGGAGGAAACAGCCCATCCTGTGATCCTGTCCTTTCCCAGGTGCACACACACTATCCCAGACAGCCCTGCTTTGAAATGAAGGCAAAGCTCTAGCCAAAGACCTTTCCAGCCACTGGTGCTCTGTGTTTGGGCAAGACAGAAAGGAGAACTGGGCACAAGGTTCACTTCGCTATGGGATGGGCATGAGGCACAAAATACTCATGAAACAGGTTTTTAACCTACTCCTGCAGACCAGCATTTCAAGCTTCCTGACAGGGAAAACAGCAGAACCAACACCCCAGGGGCTGCAGGCCAAAGCTCAGCAGTGACCAAGGTGCAACCTTGTCACCAGTGTAGCACAGGATGAAGAGGGAAATAATGGACTGGTGCCATTTGTAATGATGTAAAAATAATCTTTCTTACTGCTACTCTGAGTGTCCCAAGGCCCATGGCAGGGTCAGAACACTGGAGGAATTATAAATACATTCTCAAGTAATCATTGCTCCTGTGCTGGGATAGGGAGTGGAGGTGGTAAAAAAACAGTTTTTACTACTAAACAACTCTCCTACTGAAGGGAGTCTTGGGGAAGTAGGGCAGGATATGCCCAGGCCCCAGGCATGAGGCTTAGGGACTCTCAGGCAAGTGAGACTTCAGAAACATAGAGGTTTTCCCTGTGCAGTGTCCACTACAGCATCTAAACACGGAGAAACATCTGCTCTGTAGAGAAACACACTCTGTTTCAGCATCAGCTTCTTTGGAAACATTTGTGTAATCAACAAAACTACAAGCACTTAAATCTGTAACTCACTGTACACTGCAGAGCTTCATGGAAATCATGGAAGGTGAAATCTCACCTGCTCAGCAGGGCCATCCTGAGCCTATGCCAGGTGAGGGTCTGACCCCAATAAAACATGTGACAGTGTCTGTAGCTGGGAGTTGTGCAGCACTGAGAACTTTCTTCTGATTTTTTTTAAAGGCATCTTTCTACAGAAACAGTATTACCAAAAGGAATAAAAAAGTACAGCATGATACACTTACACAGGAAAATCTTACACTGAGCCTTTAAAATGTTTCTGTATCTTCTGTGATCTTTGGATGCATATTTACTGATAGGGCAATTTCCAGACCATTGCTGCTCTGATAGGAAGTGGATTTTTTTTAATTTAGCCATCTGTGATTTTATTTCAGCAAATGAAACTTCATGGGTATCATTGGTGTTTTGGTTACTGGATAATTTCTGTAACACAGTAGAAAGTCTGAGACTTAAAAAGAAAATTGCAAAGATGAGCAAATGATAAAATGTTTGGAAAAAAAAAAGAACTTTACATAGGGAAGAAAAATATAAACCCCACAGCAGTATCTTATATAAAATAGCAGCAAGAAATTCCAAGACAGTTTCACTGAGAGGGAAAAATGAAAAAATCTAGTTATTTAAAACTGTTTAGCTGTTTATTAGGTTATTATTTCTCTGTCTAGTGTAATACCAGGCCATGTTTGATAACTAACACAGACTGAGAGCTGTGAAGATGAGAGGGCTTAAATTTCTGAAATAAAAATTAAACAAAATTCCTTAGTTATTCAGAGCCATTGAACTAGAACATCACAGTACAGAATGTTACATTCTATCAGAATTTATCTACCTTTTAGGCAAATTTATTGTTGTGCTTATAAAAACCCCCAGCAGTCCTGTACTTGTCATATTTGATCATACACTATTCTTTAATGCCAAGTGTGTTGCTGTGAGTGCCTGTAATTTGCCATCATCCCTGAAGATGTTCTTGAAAATGAGATGTTTCATCTCAGTGGTCATACCCTGCTGACATTTTTTAAATAAATAAATTATCAGTTCTGTAGTACTGTTGTGGAGGTTTAAGAGGAATTTACATAGAATGCTGTGCTTCTGTGAGAATTGTGAAATCTTAATCTTCCAGTAAGCGACAAAACTCTTATTAACATATCTCTAGGTAATGTTGTTTGGTGTTGATACTCAGTGGAATATACTTTCCATTAAAATATGAAAGCAGTCCAAATATGCTTTACTCTCAGACATAACATTAGCTATGTTGTCTCTTGGAATGACTGCAAAATAGAAATTAATCCAGTCTTACTCAAATGACTTTTGTGTCCCTGTACAAACTCTGGACTCTTTCATGGGTGGCAAGATGAATCGAGACAGGAGGAAAAAACCTTGGGAGGCAAAGGCAATAAAAATGTCTATTAAAGCCCGAGGTTTCAAGGCAATGAGGTGATTCCCAGTGCTGTGCAATGCAGCTCCTCAGCTCTCTATGCCCACCTCACCTGAGCTCCTGTTGGTGAGTCCTCATCTCGGTTTTCCTCACAGGAGAGAGTCTGGAGTGCAGGCAGGAAGCTCCAGCTGGCCCTGGGACGTGGCAGGGTGATTCCCACTGTGAGGAGAGCAGGCACCCTGTCAGCCACACTATGAGCACACAGCCTGAGCCTGGGCCCCTGCAGCTCCCTCTGCCAGATGGCCAAGCTGAAGGGCTGAACAGGTGGCTGGGGCCATCCAGGTATCTCCCAGAAAATTGAAATTCCTCCTCCATGTAGCCACAAAAAGAAATATGAATGGCCTCATATTAAAAAATACAATAAACATGAAATGATGGTAAATATGAAATGTTTGCAGCAAAAGTAGCTGTAGAAACAGTAATAATTTTGAAAAATGGAAAAAATTTTTTTTCCAGTGTTTTGCCAACACTCTTCCTTCCTTCAAGGGATTCAGTGAATTCATCAGGAAATAAACAGGATTTTTTATTACCATATAGATAGGGAAAGGATAAATTACACATGACCCTAAAGTTTGGAAAAGTTTTTTCCTAGCTGATCAGTACAAAAATGGTGTGTGTGAATTCAGCCTAGTGAAAAATAACAAATGACATTAAGTTGTTAATTATCACCTGGGAAAGATTTAACAGTTGTGCTAAATCAAAATACTGTTCTGGAAAAACAGGTGATTAAAAAGTGTATTAATAACATGATTAGAGAAATGTCAAAGAAGTAAAAAGCAAGCAGGGTGCAAATGGGATTGAAAGGAGCTTGAACCATCTTAAGACAGTTCAGGGGCAGCCCCACAGAGGAAGAAAGTTGTGTCAAATAAACAGAAGACTGAGCAGTGTTAACAATGGACTTACTGCTGGCCTCTCAACACACCATAACCAGTCAGAAAATAAAACCAGGAGTGAAGTGGAAGTTGGTGAAATCCTCAGCAGAAGAGTAAATTTACACAGAAATGTGGTTTTGAAAGTCCTGGAACTAATAGTGAATTCAGCTTGAGGCACTCAAATAGTTTCACTTCATTTCTTTCTTTTTATTTTTTGGCACCAAGGTAGGGAGAAGGAAGCAAGGAAGGAGCCAGAAGGGGAGGTGTCATTTCATCCTCCTTCGCCTTCTACTCACCTTGTCCTTTGTCTGGGCCACGGGACACCCACCTGTAAATCCTTTTCCCTTCTGGAAGGACCAGACCCGGCAGAAATGTCCAGAGGGGTGGCCACAAAGCACTCAAGGGGACTCTCAGCTCCATGCATGGGAACACAGATGGGCTGAGGCCTCAGAAAGGTGTGTGAGCAGAGGCACAGTGCTCCTCCTGACACTGCCCCTGCAGTAAGAGCTCCGTGTCCTCTGTGCCTCTTCCTCGAGCCAGCTGGGACATTTGGTGTGCTGGGCACCTTTTTGGGCAGCAGGAGCTCGAGCCTGGCGGGGCTCAGGACTGCCTTGGCACTGCCCAACAGTGATGTTCCTGGCAGCTTGGTAAAAAACTGCCTTGAGCTGTGTGGGATTAAGTGAGGCAGGGGAAGAGGGTCCATTTCTGCAGGGAAGGAAAAATAAGAAGTTTTGTGTCTGAGGGCTAATTTGCCTTCCACCCTCTCAAGGTGCAGTTTCACATATGGACTCATTTTTATCTTAGTCTTTAGGAAGAAGATCATTATCCTCAGATATTCATCAATACCTTTCCAAAACTAACTTAAAAGAAAAATTTAATATTTGACAACATTCTTCCTTTTTCCTTGTTTGTCCTCCACTGCTCTGTGTGAACACTTTCAGCTTTTCTTTTTAAATCTCACAGCCTACAGCATGCAGTAATAGCTCATTCATTATTCAACTAAATGTTTCTGTAACTGGGTTAATAATAGTCCTCATAGCTAAGTACAGTAGTCTAGATGGTAGAGTTAAAGTTCCCACAGAGCTTTTGTTTTCCTCAGTTTGCAGTAATATTCCCAATAAAGTCATTCATGGAAACGACTGTGTCACAGCAGCTTATGTGTAACACTCATTGAATTATTATAACAAGATTTGTTAAAACTGTGGAGGAGATTTGTAGTAAGATAGTTATCTGAAAACAATCTCTTTAAAAAAATGGATGTTGAAAGCTCTCATTTCAAGCTATGCTGCTTTCTCTGTTGCAGTCAATTCCAGGAGCTGCTGAGGTTACTGTAAAATCTGAAGGTAGTTTGTGATTAAAAGCTTAGACAATTTTCACTCACACAGAGCAAAAACTGAGGCACCAACACAGGCAGAAGTGCTCAATATGGAACCCACATTTAAAAATGGAGCTAAGGATCATTTTTGAATCCAATACTTCAGTGTGTAGAAAAATGAGAAAATAATTAGACTAATAAAGCAGAAGAATCTTTATAATTTGGTAAGAACATATTGGCATGACATACATAGAAGCAAGTTATGCTTCTCCTAAACTCATAGGATTCTCTGAGTTAAAAAAAAACCCCGGTAGATTAAAGCAAGATGATGTATATAATTTATTTAGAGTGTTGAAAAGCTTCTGATAGGATTCTGCCCGTGAGAATATGAAAGAAGTCTGGTAACAAGAAGGTGAGGTAAAATCTTGTCCTGGATTAACAACTGCTGAAGAGACAAGCTGGCAGTGGAAATAAATGTCTGAAGCTTGAGGCTGAAAAAGACTAAGAGCAAAGCACCCTAAGGATGTCTATAAGGACTGTTTTTTATCTATCCATGTGCAGGTGACTATGTTGTACATACACTACACTGATTTCCTTCAGTTTCCATGAGGATCTGTTTACAACAGACAGCACACAAATATGGACTTTGAGATAAGGAAAGTACCAGATTTTTTATATCTTAAGACATAGTCTTAAGACTATGATCATAATTTCAGTGGATTTGCTAAGTACTGCATTTCCTAATAATACTAAGAATTTGATGAACAATGAAATGTCAAAGTATGCAGCTGATAAAAGCTTGATCAGAAAGGAAAAGCTGCAAAGGATTGTTTGAAACACCAGACAACTCTAATACCACCAGTGGTTGTCCTAACATGATGGCAGATGAACTTGAACTAAAAGGTAATGCATTTGAAAGAAATAATTTAAACTACTCTGACACAGTGATGGCTTCTGAATTAACTGTAATCTCTGGGGAAAAGACCTGAGCATTATTGTGAGCAGCTCAGTGAAGACACTAAGCAGCAGAAGCAAAAAAAACTGTGCCTGAGATGCTGCAGTGAGGAGATGCATTAAGAAGAGAATAAGAATGTACCTACCCTGGTGCACAGATGTGGCTGCAGGTGTAGCCACATGTGCACTCAGAGGGGTGGCTCATCAGCCTCATTACTGTCTGTGACTTCAGAGGCCACGGGTACAATGTGAGCCTGCTAAAAGAACCTGTGAATAATTCATGGTTCCCAAGTGAGTAGAAGGGCTGAGGATGATGAAGTTGGTCACTCGTGTCTGGGAGCCAGGCAGTCCTTCTGGCAATGTACCAAAAGTTGGGAGAATGGAAAGATCTGGGTTGGCATAAGGGGTGTCTGAGCACACAGACTCCTCACCAGCATTGGCCCTGCTGCTCCTTTGCAGGATATTTCCAAGAACTTCTGCCCAAATTTGCCCCTCTGTCATTTTCCGACCAGGATCGTGGCTTATCTTGCCTCTCACATTATTAATTATTGTCATACTTGTGGCCTGGGTGCATAAATCCATATGGAAAACTGAAACAGTGCTAGTCAGAACTCATGAAGGAACCCCAAAAGGAAGGGCTGGGGGGTGAAACAGTGAGCAGTAAGGAGTGGAGAGGAGGCAGGAGATGGCACAACCCCACAGGACCCCCCAGCCAGTCTGGATCAGCCCCTCAGACAGCCTCTCTTCAGCAAAGGTTTTCTCTGTCTGCGGGTCTGTGGTGCACCAAGACCCCTGACACATTGCTTTACACCTAGTTCCCATTTAAGATAAATAGAGGAAGCTCGTAACTCTGGTTCAGTTGCAGTTTCTCTGGCTTTGACACAAGATAACCCCTGCAAAATGCAAACTGAAGCATGGTTATCTTTGCTACCAGAAGGGCTAAACACTTCATTAGGTTTTTAAATGAAAGCTTAGTTTCTGGAGAACGCAGTCAAATCTGCAGGAAGGACCTAATTCCTCCCACATTTTCATGAGCATAGAGGATCAACATCTTTGCCAGTCAGACTCTCTTGTTCTGCTTGTCCCAGGAAACAAGGAAAAGGGGAAGCTTGCATTTACAAGATGACGTTTTTAAAGCTGACAAAGAGAACCATGAATAAGTAGGGTAGAGTAAACCTGTAGAATTCACTGAAGAAAGTTTTTAATGTATTCTGCAGCATTAGAAAAACACCAGCCTTTTAAAAAAGTAATGTTTGCACCGCACTAGTTACAGTGGCTGCAAATGATGTTAAGAACCGAAATGTTTTCCCATGCCTGGCATAGTGGGTTGAAGCCAGAGGGGCAGCAGCAGGCATTCTCTGCTCTGTGACCCTCCTCATTTATCATGAACCTCATCCCAGTGTTGTTTGCTGTGTCCTTTCTCACTGGTGGTAATACTGTTTGAAAATCAAAGTTTTCATTGACAGAAGCAAGTGATTCTTTTCATTCTGTAAAAACAAAATTGAAAATGCGACTCCCAAAGTTTCAAAAGAGCAAAAAGAAAAAAAAAATCCAACAAAATCTGCATGATTTTTTTTGGGTAGGTCACCACCACTGTGGCTGGTGTCAGCAGTACTGAGAATGGTTTCTGGAGCTGATGGGACCTGCACAGAGTGTTCCAATAGGCGTGAGCAGGCACCACCGGCATGAAGGAAAGAGAAAGCAGCTTTACATTCCCCTGTTCTAAAATACTCTGAAGAAGGCAGTGAAAAGCCTCTGAAAGAAGCTCAGATAACCCTGGAAATGACAAGGGAGGCTGGATTTCAAAGGACTGCTGAGAATGAAGATCAGTAGCACCAAGGAGGATGGTTCAGTCCTCTATTGGATCAGGTGAAGGCTTCACTGCACTGGATTATTTCATGTTTTGCCTCTGTGTTCACTTGAAGGGCATGAAGTCCTGTTTTAGTGGGACAGCTAAAATATCCAAACAGCAAGAATAGAGTAGTCATTGGCCAAGTAATCATGATAAAAACATTATTTTGTAATGGTTATGAGATCTTCTCTTCCAGAATTGCCACACAGGAACTAGCAATACATGTTTTCTCATTACTGGTGAAAGTGACAGGAGAATGCTGGAGACATTGCACAATATTAGGAGACCCTATTTCTATGGATCATTAACAAGAATATCTGAAACCTCTGAAACCTAAAACATCATAACTCAGGAGCTGGATGTGTCCTTTCCTATTAAAGCAAGTGAGACCAAAGGGGGAAACACTTACTTTTTCCTTTAAGTTCTTCAGGAAAAAAAGCTAATGAGGAGTTGACATAGGACCCCACTTTGAAGCATAACTCCAATAAAACCTTGTAATTGAAGCTGAGTTAATGGGAAATGTCATGCTGGCTTTCATAACACAAACCATGCACCTGTCTCTATAATGCCATACCCCATCAGAAGATCCAGTGGTGGAGTCTGGTAATGAGCCAACATCACACAGCCACATTGCTGCTGGATGTACTGCACAAGGTGTCAGCATCCTGCCAGCTTATTCCCTGAATAGGCATGGCTGATGTTTCCAGGAGCTGTAAGACATCTAGGAGAGTCGCCAACAGGGAGCAGAACCAGTGCTGCCAGGAGCAGGATGGGATAGTGCCAAATTAGTACAGAAGTTCCTGTATGAGCCAAATAGCTTTCTAATTACATTGTGATCAGCAAGACTAAACTGTGTCTCTTTAAAAACATATGTCTGTATTCACAGTGGGTCTTCAATGCAGAAAGGGAATTCAGATGCAAAATGTCAGATAGGAAAGGCTTATTTGTTTTCAGACGTTTCTGTGCTTCCAGAACCCCAGTCCATAGGACTGATGCCTTCACTCCAAAGAAAGCAAAGAAGAGGAGAAAGAAGAGGTGGCCTCTGGCAGATTAGAGAGTGGTGGGACTATCTAATGTATGGGCACACATTGAAACAGGTGACTCTGGCAGGTACCTTCCCACTAAATATCAAACAAAAGCCATCAGGGCTCTTTTTGGCTGCTTCTGGTTGAACAGCACATGTTCCAAACATAGCACTGGACCACTGGGCCCACTTCCTTTTGTGGTTTTGATTTCAGTGTAATTTTCAAATGAATGTAGGACATATTTCTAAGAGTTGGGTTGTAGAAGCCCGAACTTGATAAGCTGGTCCAAATTACAAGGATGCATCTGATACTCATTAAAAAGAGGATGGAACAGCTTTTGGAACAGATAGTGGATAGGAGTACATCATGAGGGATTTTACAAAGAATGAAAAGTGAATCATGTTGCTGTAGAAATAATTATTTAAATATGTGGTAAGTAGAATTTCATCTGGATCCTTTGTACTCATTCAGACTTTCTTTGAGCTCCTCTAATGGGTAATGAGGCCACCATGCAGCAGAGTGATGAGCAGGCTGACATGTACATGGGCTTAAGCCTCTGCCTCTTCCCCAGGCCATTACCCTCAGGGGCCAAGTACATTTTGTATCCAGCAAAAAAAATTAAAATAGGAGAGCATGTGAATATATTGACTGCTCTGTGGATTTGATGGGTGGCTATACTGCTTTTAATGCACAGTGAGCTGTGGTGCAGATCTGTGCTACAGTAGCTGCACAAGGTCCCTTTTCAGGCTCCCAAAAGTCACACTATGGCAGAACACTCTTCTTCACTTTCAGTGCATTTCATGTGTAGGTTTTATGTGTAGCTGCTCCTGCCCCACACACCTCCATGGGTTTTGGGCAGTATTCAACAGCTGGGTTACAGCACATGGGCACCCCCTGAGATGATCACACGGGTTTCCCCTGTGAATATGAGTATTTTAAGAATCAACAGTACCTAACCAGGCTGGAGCTTCAGCCTTTTCCCACATCTCCACATATCCTTGGTTGAAGTGGCCTGATCCCTGTTAGCATGTGAAATAATGACATGGCTGAGATAAAACGGTAACAGTGCAGGCAGAAATAAAACTAATAAATGTATTCCGTATGGCATTTTCTATTTCTGGGTACACAGGATTTGTGCAGGACTGCTTGGACATAGGTATCATTTCCATACCCAAAAGAACATTTTTCCATTTACCAGCATGCTCATCATTCTGTGAGGCATCTATGCAGATCCAGCACCTTGCAGCAGGTCCATGCATACAAAATAGCAGATGTTTTGTTTGGGTTTATTTTATTTTATTATTTTATTTTCCTTTTGTGGGTTTTGGCAAATTTTGTCACTGTCAGTTAGTATGAACCTACCTGCAGTACAAATTTCTGGGCCCTGCCTAACTAGAGAGGGCTAATTCAGCAGGCCACCCCTCCCCAGACCCTGTGTGTAGTGCTCTGGCAACCTGTTTTCTTTGAGATTTCAGGCATTCCAGTATTGTGGGCCATTAACTGTTGAAATCCCCTGGCTTCTGTTTGAGGAATAAAACCAGTTTACTTCACCAGGAGGTAGTCCCCTATGAGATACATCCAGCTGGCCACAGCGGGGATCAGCCTCGTCGTCTTCGCGAGCAGGATACGTCCACATGCCAAAGTCAGCAGAAACAAAATAGATGACACATCCACACTCTGAAGGTTTGTATTCCCAATAAACCTAAGCAGAAATAAGACAGGATGAGGAGCCAGGTCCAAATCAAGCATTTAATTCAAACATTTACATGCCTGGGATAAACTCTTGGATTATGGATTAAATCCCTAAAATGTTTAGGAAGGCGGGAGCTGCCTGTGAATTGTCTCCTAGGTGCATCTGGGGACGTTTTGTGACATCTGTTGTACAAGCTTGGGTCTGTAAAACCCACATGCAAAACAGCAGGTTTAGACCAAACTGCTGATGTCTGAAATTTCCCTCTGCTTGATACGAGACATTGCCAAATCTCCAGCAGTATCTGAGTCTGAGACTCTTTTGCCTTTTATCCCACACACCTTGAGCTGATTTTTACTTGGACAACTCATTGCTCTTTATACTCTGGGAGCCATATATCAAGGAGAAATCTGCTTGGAAGGAGAGGACAGGGATTCTGTCAGTTCTCTGATCCTTAATGCAGTTTTCATCTTGAGGTGATTTAAGTCTTTCTGTTCAAAAAATCTGACATCAGTCATGCACTCTCAGCCAAGTGAGGTTACTCAGGGTTTATATCATTCTGCTGTGTGACCACTGAATTTGGAGTACTTTTGTTAGGATGATGTTTGCTGTTGTGATTTGAGGCACTTCTGTCTCACCCTTTTCTTCAAATCCTGTGTCCCCACATCCCTGCACAGAAAGCAGTAGGGCAAAGAAGCTCAACAGCACTTTTCACCAGGCCCTGCTTGTGAAACTGCCACAGGGCCTCAAGCCACCTTCTCTATATTCTCTTGGCTATTTTTGAACAGCAATGTGCTCCTCACAGGTAATTTCAGAATTTCAGAATTTTCTATTGGAGTTTCTGTAGTGGAATGAATCCTGGAGTCCTGACCAGAGAAAGCCTCATAGGGCTCATGCCTACCTGCATACCTGAGTGTTGGGCATGTCCCAACCTCTCCTTTGGGCATGTCCCAACCTTTCCTCTGGCTCCACACAGCTCTAGAGTGACAGCTCTGAGGGTACTGCATAGTGCTGGAAGAGATACCTCCTTTCAGTGGCACCTGAAGGACACACAGGTGATTCCAGTTCACTGCTAGGGGCACTTTCTCCTGTTTTGAGCTAACTGGAGTGGGCTTACTCCCTCACCACACTGCTGTGTTTGAGGAGAAGACAGTGGCAGCAGCTGTCCATCACTGAGAGACAGAAACAGCCAGAATGGGCCCTAAAATGGACCTCTGTGCAGGTCTGGCATTTCAGCTCTGAATGCAGTGGGGAACAATTGAGAGCTCCTGCATGCTCAGTGGATACAGCATAAGGGAAGGTGTCCTAGCACAGGGAGCTTTGTGCTTTCATATAATTTCCAAACTGGCTAAAAGGGGTTGATATCTTCTGCAGCAGCTATCCACCTTTGGGAAATCTTGTGATATAAAATTCCTGAGGGAAGAAGATATTACACTGTTATTGTTGGGTGAGGCTGTTTGTGCCAGGCATGAAAGACACATGAAAGTCCATAGTGTGCTGCTACAGACAGCTCCCTTGCCACACAAAATCTCTGAAAACAAGGGGACTTGAGGCTGGGAGTGGTGACTTCCACAAAAACCAGTTTTGTTGCTTGAAAATAAAGACAGACAGTTAAATGGATTATTTTATATGTTTTTCACAAGTTGAGTACCTCTCTTCTCTGCTTACTTCCTTCTTACCTTCCCTGCACACAGCATCCCAAGTATATGTCAAGACTCTTTCCTTTGGATTAGCTAACAAAACATCTTCTCTGAATTCCCCCTCAATCTGTGTAGTTACATTCCTCCTTGACTTGGTAGAGCTCCAAGTCACCATTCCACAGATAACTTGCCATGCAACCTGTGCCTGTGTGTAAATAATGTGTCTATAGTGTGTGTGGTGTCCTCTATGAAGGCAGAACTGTACATACTAGAGCTGTTTAGAATCAGCAAGGACTGGGCAAATAGATGGGTTTTGCACTTCCTTTTCTCTCTCAATCAGAAAGAGACTAGGTAGAAATTGCTCATTTGAGCAAAGTTCATCCCTGTTGGATCAATTCTTTACTCTGGGGGTTCTGCCTGAACTGCAAGTGCAAGCTCAGACCTGAGACCAAGCTCAACCATGTAGGAGCAGAGTCTGGCCTGCCAACACCCAGCAGTGTGGGGAGGAGGGGGCAGTGCCTGCTGTGGGCATGAGAGCAGGCAGCATTTTCCCCCAGGCAGGATGAGGCTGGCTGGTGCCCACAGGGAGGTGCAACTCTGCAATACCTTCCCTGCTCCCTGTCAGAAGCACTGACAGATCTTTTCCTTCCACTTAGA
Organism: Notiomystis cincta; assembly: GCA_013398075.1. Classification (NCBI taxonomy): domain Eukaryota; kingdom Metazoa; phylum Chordata; class Aves; order Passeriformes; family Notiomystidae; genus Notiomystis; species Notiomystis cincta. The sequence continues at coordinate 35,830 of VZRX01007803.1, read as the reverse complement.
AAAACTCAGTCAGCAGTGAAGACTAAAGAGTGAATTCTAAACTGGCACATCCCACATTTTTCAAAGGACTTTAACTGTTTGTTTGAAGCCCTGTTACTGCTTTCTGCCACCATCCTTCCCCTTTCCCAATCCTTTGAAAGTTTCCCTGCCTTCACAGCCGATGAAGGCAGCCAGCTCCAGTGTCTGCTCCCTGGTCACCCAGAGGTGTGCAGGGCCAGGGCTGAGCACAGAACCCATCTCAGCCGAGCTGCATGAGGCTGGCTCAGCTGGCTCAGGCCCAGGATGCAGCTTATCTGCCAACAGAGAAGCCACCCATGGATAATGGAAAGTGACTGCAGCAATGGAACGTGTTACAAAACTCCTCCTGACTTCAAGGGAGCCGACCGGCAGAAATCCCTGTGTACTTACACTGGGGAAGTAATCTGGGACAGTAAATTAATCTCAGCAGTCCTAGCTTCAGGGGTTCTTGAAGCTATTTTGTGCAGTTTGCCCTTGCATGGATTTGTTCGCTATTAAATTGGTAAGAACGAAGCCAAACTTCTCTCAAACTGCTGAGCTGTGCTTTGTTTTGGGATTTCCACAAAAAAAAGATGAAACCAGAGTTTAGTCTGACTCCCACCTGGAAGCAGAAACTGGTCCATGTCTGCTGAAAGCCTTGTGACTCTCTGTGAACTTGAATCCAACTTAGCCTGTGATCTAAATCTGTGTCCACCTGGCTTCAAGTCTCAGTACAGAAGATCCACCCAGCTGTAGTTCAAGGGTAGAACAAGTCAACAATACAACAAGCTTCGTGTATGTGCTGCACCATACATAATATCAGTTGAGTCAAAATGCAAATATTATAGCCATAATCACAGCAAACACTGGAATTTCTGGTTTCTCCTTTAATAAGAGATGTGTGAAACTCAGGGAGGAAAGAGTAGCATGTCTAACGAGGCAGGGAGCACATATTTAGTAATTTTACTTTTTGCAGTTAAAAATGGGCCCAGCCCAAGCATTTCCAAGAAGATCTGATTTGTGTCCAGACCCATGCTGGCATTCCATTTTTGAGTGTCAGTGGTACAGAAAACATTTTTCTTTTAAATCTGAATTTCCAGCTGTGGTGCTGTGAGGAGCAGCTTTGTGATGAGCCAGAGAAGAGAGAGGAAACCTTTTGAGTTGCTGTGAATTATCATGCAGCACCAGGAGGAAGTGGGGGAATGTTCTCTTTTTAAAGATGCCTGTGCATGGGGCCAATGGCCTTCCCTCCATGGCTGCAAGGGCTGTCTTGGCAGCAGTGTGGGTTGCTCCTTAAGAGTTGCCCTTCACCTCTGTCCTGCCTCCCACAAAAATCTCTCTTGGGGAGACCTCTGTCTTGGCAGGGAATGTGGGAGAGAAGATGCTGCTTTCCCTCTCCTGCCTGCTTGGACCAGCACAACCCCTGGCAGTGCAGAGACGGGTAGGAGATGCTTCTAGAAATGCAGGTGGCCAGGAGGGGAGCACAGCATAGCAGGGACACCATCACCCAGGTGGGACAGGGCAGGTCAGCCTCGAGTTACACAGCCCTGGAGACACAGCCCTGCCTGCAAGAGCACCACAGGCACCACTGAGGAACAGCATGCCCATCATCAGCTCTTGTCTGAGCACTCGAGAGGGAGCTCCAGTCAGTCCTTCCTCCTCTGCCATGACTCAACCCTCGGCACTTCCAGCTTGGAGGCTGCCTGGCTCCCTCAGGACTGCTGAAAGCTCTCTGGCCTCCAGAAGCACAGCTGTTAGTGACCTGACAAAGGAAAAACAAATTTGTTATGCCTATTTAATATTTGTATTGGCACTAGAACTTCGGTGACAGGAGAAAGGGAAGGCTGTACTTCCTACGAGACTGAGGAGTGAAGGACACCCTTGAACATTGTCACTGGTGGGGCTGGAAGGTCCTCACTTGCTGCATACAGGCCCTGTAACCTGCAGTGGAAATAAAAGTCCTCTGCTGGAAACTTCTGCTTGCTTTCACCTGAGAATCAGCAGCAAGGCAAAGTTCACATTCTGCCAGGTCTGGCTTTGCCTCAGCACTGGTAAAAGCTTTATTGCTTGTAGAATTAAATACAGGTTTCAGATTGCTTTTCTTAAAGCTGTTTTTTCTCTTCATGCTTCCTTGGCTGCTCTTAGAATAATGCTGTTGATGGGACAAGCATGAAGATTTGTAACCTTCTGTCAGCAGAGATACTTCCTTTTCCCTTCAAAGGTTCCCACAGATGATGCTCTGGCTTCCCTCTTGTGCTCCTGCCCCAGTGAGTCATTTCCCTGTCTACCTTCTGCCTACACACACTCTGGGCACTGATGCTTCTCTGGGAGGTTGAGCATGAAACCAAAGTGTTTTGCTGAATCAAGACTACATGAAAGTACTTCCTTTGTGTTGACTTCTTCAAAGAGTTCCTATCCCTTTTTGTTTTTTTTTTTCCCCCAAGTGTCTCTTATTGTAATGCTTCATCATATTTAGAAATTATCTTGGTTTGCAGACTAAGTTAATTTTCCATTGACAGCCAGGAAAGGGGGTGCTTTCAAATAGATTTTCCCCCCTCTCTGCAGTGGGAGAGAGTGATGCCAGCTGGGGACCAGGAGCAGGGTATGCAAACTTCTGCAGGGAAGGCAGGGAAGAGGCTCATTTGTACAGGGCTGCAAAGAGGCTGTCAGAAGATGAGATTTGGAAGCTTGGTGCCCTGGAGTCTGCACTGGTGCATCTACAGCAGTGTCTCAGTTTGGGCCAGGAGCCAACTTCCAAAACCAGTTCCTACTTCCTGTGCTTTCTTTTCTTTGTGGAGTGGGTCTGGAAGAGATGAAACCAATAGCTTTTAGATGAAACAAACACCTAAAAACATGCTCTGGAAGCCCACTGTGAACAAGCACATGTTCAGTGGGTGCCATGCTCCAGGTAGCACACTCTTCCTGTGGCGTGGCTGCTGGAGGGCCTGAAATTTAGGCAAAAATAATAAAAAAATCAACCCTTCAACATGAACAAAGGAACAGTGGCCATTGTTCCACTGTGCATCATACAGAGAAAATTTAGTTTGGAGATTTATTTGGAAATAAGACCATCTGTATTCAAAAAAGAGTGTTTAAAAAAGCTTGTGAAGTGACATATCGCTCATGAGAGAGTTGCCAGTACAAACAGAGCTGTTGAAAAGAAGCTACATTTATTGCATATGAAATTTTTGTGCACATTTTAGAACCTGTTTAGTCTCACTGAGCAAAAACCCAAAAGTCTATGCAATATATAGATCACAAGTATTTATATATATTATATATGCACATAAAATCATCTCCCTGGGTATGTTGTGATTTCAAACAGTGGATCCATTATTCACTCATGCTAATCTCTGTAAGGGAACACATAGATTCTGTAACATGTTGTTTCATCCCAGGCCTTGCTTTGTATACAGAAACTGTAAAATTACTGATGTATAATCTCAAAGCAAATAAATCTTAGTATCTGAAACATAAACTTTGCTGTTACTGCTTTATCTTGCTTTAGAAGACACAGGAGCAGTTATGAAAAGCAGTTATAGTAGTAAAAGCTTAATTATTCTTTACTAATTACTGGATTAAATACATTAAATGTCAAGGGTATCTGTAGTAAAAAAATGACATCATGTATGATACAATTAAATACACAAAACTATGTTTAAATAGCTGTAAGGGTCTAAACCAAATCAACCAAAAAATCAAAGACAATATTGACAAAAGGACCTTAAAATCACACTGTTGTGTATAAAAGTTTTTCATAGAAATCATGTTAGAGTTAATTACGAACTTTATGGTGGGTTAAGGTCTATTTTGTATTTTTTAATTATTCATTTTTATTTCAATGATAATAAAAGCCAATGATAATGTTATTTTTAAGAGTTGGCATATTTGAGAGGGTGATAAAATGAGTTGTTCAATGTATAATATTACCTTGTGATATAGATGTAGCTATGGGTATAAAGTTACCTAAAGGCTCTGGGAAGAGCTATCTAAATCTATGATGTGACTGAACATATTTTGTGTCTTCAGAAGTGATGATCTCATGTGGTCACAGAAAAGTGTCTTAAATAGGATGTTCTTGATGTCAGCATAACTTTAAAATGACCAAGGTGTAGGAAAGCCTGCAGCAGGGTGGGAGTTCGCAGGGGCTCCAGGGCTAGGTTTGACGGGCAGCTGGAGCCTCTCCCTTCCTGCAGCTCCAGAGACTCTCAGCGTTGCTCTTGCCCACAACTGATCTCCTAGGTTTCGGGATGAAGCAGGACATTGCATTACAGGAGGAGCTTATGTGGTATAAATGCTGCCAGACCAAACAGGAGCAGCGTGAGTGCAATGCTACTGTAAGGAAAATACTCAAAAGAAGTGTCATAAGTCCAACAAAACAACTCTACGTTATTTAATAACACAAACCCTTGACTTTTACCACCCATCGACCCACCCAAGTTTTAATGTCAGGTGTTCTCAGCCGGTTTGAGATGAGGAAGGGCAGCCAGCCCATCTCTCGGCCCGAGGTGGACGCGGCAGAAGGGCGGGCGCACCCGGCGGCGCTGGGCAGCAGCAGCAGCAGCAGCAGCAGCAGCAGCAGCAGCAGCAGCAGCAGCAGCAGCCTGGCTGCCGGCGAGCTTTGTTCCTTTGTTCCCCCAGCCCCTTCCCTGGCCAGGCCAGCCCTCCGCGCAGCCTGCTCGTGGCTTTGCTTTGCCCCCCCTGCTTGCTCACCTGCAGTCTCTGTTCATATTGTTTTATGGTACTTTAGACAACGGGTTTTAACAGCTAAACATAAAAGCCACTGAGAGCATAAACAGGAAACTTGTGTTTAGGTGGGAGTGCCTAGGAATTTTATACTGCTGACCACAGAGGCCATGGGAGAAAGGAAATAGGAAAAACACTGTAAATACCTGGGTGACTAATGACTTGTGCTGTTCATCTGGCTTTTCAGAACATGAAAAGTTCAGCCTTTTCCAGGCAAAACAGCGCAGGGCAGGCACAGATTCTCTGGCCGATACTCTCCATGCCCCTCCGCTGCCTGTTTCCCTGCTCGCTCCCATCACGGAAAGCGCCCCGTTCCTACAAATCAAATAAACCCACCATAAATTGTCGCCCGGCCCTCGAGGCTGCGTGCGCTGGCGGCCGAGGGAGGGAGTGTGACACGCGAGGCTGCTCGCCCGCTCTCCGCGCTCGCACCGCCTAAGAGGATTTAGATGAAAGGAACCAAATTTGCAGCCCCCTGTTTTGTGTTGAGGCAGCAGCTGGAGTTTGGGGGCAGCGCGAGCCTTTGTCCAGCTTTGCCTCGCCGGCTCCCGAAAAGGTTGCCATTGTTCTCGAGGGGCCTCCACGGGGCTGCTCCTGCGCCCGCTCCCTTTTATCGCCACCCGCACGGCTCGGGAGAGGTTTTGTCTTTTGCTGACAGCAGCAGATTTGGCCGATCGTGATCTCCCACGCGACAGCGCTGGGGTGGGATTTCCAGGTTGGCCATCTGCGCGGGGGGACTGGCAGAGTGGGCGCTTTGGCGAGCGGGCCATTGCCCTCGGGGGCCACTGCTGCTGCTGAAACCACGACATCTGGTCACCTTCCCCGGGCCCGCGGGTCCGGTTTCACTCCAAAGCCGGGGCGGTTTCTCACGCTGAGAGCGTGACCCGGCAGAGGAGGGAGGAAGGCAGCTGAGGATGCTCCGCCAGGTCACGTTTCTGGCGGGGGAGGAGCGGCCCTGTGGGAAGGCGGAGAGGCCGGGCCCTGCAGCACGGGTCGCCCGGGAACCCCGGGAGCCCACCCGCGGCTCCGGCCGGCGCCTGCCTCAGTGTCCCGGGGAGCCCAGCCCGAAGGGTTCGTGCGACAGGAAGGGCAGGGCCATGTGGGCTCCGGCAGCAGGATGGAGGGAGCCCCTCTGGTGTCCTTTATTCAGGCCTCGCTGCTTCTCTCTCCCACAGCACAAAAGCTGATAAAGAACAACTAGTCCTCTGTTCATCAAGCTCCCCTAAAACCCCAACAAGCTGCAGGTAATTCTGATGTGCCCAGGCTGCTTCAGAGAAGGACCAGCACAGCCAGGGATGCTGGCCCTGGAGCAGCAGCTGGATCTTGCTGAAATCAAGTGTGTTACTAACTAAGGGCGGAATTTCACTCATGGAAAGTTAAGCACATCTGTAAATATTTCTCTGAAGCCAGGCTGGGGTTTCATCCACAATGAACTTGTCGTTTGATTGCTGAAGTGATTCGAAAAGCCACGGCAGTGTTCGGCAGGGCACTGGGGAGGACAGCTTTGCTGATAGCCAGGCGTGATCGCCTCCGGACTGTGCAGGCACTGAATTTTATTGGCAGATAGAGATGCGTGGCTACACTCGCACGTATATGTTACTTGATGTACACGTGTACCCATAGTTACAAACGGGTGTAGATACAAATCGACTCGGGTTTATAATAACATAGTTACTTGCTCCTGTGCGGTTATAAAAATATGTAGTGAAGGTTGCTGTGATCATTAAACAGGCGCCTTTTTTTCCTCATGAATACTGTAGCAATAAAAGATGCTGGGCTCCCTAAAATCTGTTCTTTTCCGAAGGGCAGCCACAGACAGGAGCACAGCAGTGAAGCTGTCCAACACTACCACTCCAGCCCCATCCGAGGGACATGCTCGGCCCCTGCCCTCTCAGCTGGCAGTGCCTCACCTGCAGCAAGCACACAGCCTCACCGCTGCCCAAGGAAATCGCGGAGCGCTTCTCAGGAAGGTGAGAAAAGACCCTGCNGCTCGGCCCCGCGGCCCTTGCGCGCCGCCCGGCAGGGACCGCAGCGCCCGCAGCCCAGCAGCGCACCCGCCGCTAACGGGGGGGAAGGAGAGCGCTCCTGCCTCCGGCGGGCTGGGCTGCCCGAGCCAGCGCCCACACAGCCACCCTGGAGCGCTCTCCTGGACTGAGCGGCCAGAGCGTTTCTCAGCGTTTTACTTCTAAATCCCTTCTCCCGCACAATACTGAAAAGGGGCTCTGACCCAAGACTCCTCTCGGTTAAATACCCGAGCTGCCAAGCTACAGATTTTCAGGGATTCCTTTTGAAACTCTTCCACTTTGTACAAAGCGATTAAATATTCATTGGCACGGGGACTGGGAGCCGGCCTCCTGGATGAGCACCCCCACCCCAAGCCGCAGAGCCCTTTTCATTGCCATCCTCTGAATATTTAATCAGCTCATACAAAGCCGAGCGGCTCCAGCGGGGGAGCCTGGGAGAAGCCGGCAGTGAGAGCCACCGATCAGAGTGCGCCGCGGAGACACCCGATCCCAGGCGCCTGCTCCAAAGCAGGCAAAGGAAGGATTTGAGCATTCGGCTCAGCATAGCTGTGAGCGTGTTAGCTATTCACAGCGGAGGATGTGACACTTCCTTTCTCTTCTCTCCCCCACCCCGTCTTTTATTCCAGTTAGATGTGGTTTAACCACCTCAGAGTCCAGCAGGAAGACAGGATGAGGAATGCTTCGTTTGTGTCCTGAAAACTGTACAAAATGAATGAATGAAAATTTGATGAGAAGTTTTTCAGCCATTCAAGCACCTCTCTTAATAATTCAGATGTTTGATTTTCTCCTTCACTATGCAGTAAGGATTAATGCACTTTGAAGATGATATAGAAACTTTAGTTTCCAGAAACGGAGAAAAGCCTCAGATTTAAAAAGAAAATCCCACATTGGAGCATGACATTATTATGTGAGCTTCTATCCTCCTGATTCTCTTAACTGATGACTGGGGCAGGCTTTTCACTGAAATTTCAGCCTCCCTAATAAACAAAGTTCACAGCGGAAATGCTGACAGGCTGTGATCAAAGCAGCACCCTCAGGTGTTGCTGTGATATACTGCTTGCTTACTAAAACACAGCAGTTCAAACAGCCTGCCTGTATTTAATTGGTGTATATAGTATTTCCAACTTGGGGAGCTCAGCACCAAAGAAGGTTTCTCTTAGATCTTTCACTCTGCCATTGTTCTGCCATTTGCTCAGAAAAAAGACATTAAGGAGACCAAGTTTTGGGTTACATCTGGAACAGGGACCCCAGGACTATTCATAGCATTGCCTTGAACTTTATAGGAGGCTGCCCTGCGAGCGCTCCTCTGCTGTTTTCACTCACAAGTTCATGCTGTCCTCTCTCCAGCTCTGGGGAGCAGCTCTTCCCCAGAGATGACTGAACAGCTTTACTTCAGTCACATCAACTGCATATGTAAAAAAATGACACTGACAGTGTACCATAATGTAGGTTTAGTGTCTTTAAAATGTTTAAAAAAGAGAAAAACATCCAGATGATGAATTCTTAGATTTACCAGTCACCATCCTGGACTTGTTAGTGTCTGGAGCAGTGCTTGGCTCCATACTCAAAGTTCACAACTCATCCTCTGAAATTCAGATGTGTGTCTTAAAACTTTGGCCTAACCTGACCACTGGAGATACAAGCTCATATATTCTTGAGAAAGAGTATTTTTTTCTTGCCCAGCTCTCTCACAGTATCTGCCTCAGCCCCAGATCCTGGCTCTCAGCCTCAGCCTTCTTACTCAAGGAGTCCAGCCCCCCACCACTGTCATGTCCCTCCCTCTTTGGTCAGTGAATTCCCACTCCTAACCAGATTCTACTTCTTGGTTCCAGCATGTTTTTGTTGTTTTCCTTTAGTCAAGTTTTCGCCTTCTCTCCAGCTGCTCCAAAGAATTCCTTGTTTACATTGCCTCAGTTCTGGCAGGGATGTTTCATCCCATCCCTGACTTTTACTTCAAGCAACCAAAGTCGAGAAATCCACTTCCTTTGACTTTGGATGGAGTACCTTCATCCCAGGGAGAGGATGATGCACACACCAGCTTTGTGCCAGGCAGGAGCTGTGAGGGGATGGAACACGTGCAGTCACTCTTTGTGGACAGACAGCATCTTCTTTCATCCACTGCAGCAGCCCTGAGAGACTTGCACCTGTGCCTTAAAGATGGGATCTATGGAAATATCAATTCCTAAATGAAAATGTCTCTACTTAGCACGGGCAAAGTAGGTTTTATTCCAAAATTTCTAACTGGACCTAAATGAGAGACTTTTATAAAAACAGCAACAGGCATTTTCCTAACAGAAAAGGCTACTTTGCTCCACTCCTGCATTTTGAGTCACTGCTGCAAACTTCTGAGAAACTGGGCCTTTTCAAAAAAAAAGTTTGTTATCATTTTTTTGGTAATATGAACAAAACAAAATATTTTCCCAATTCGTGTTCCCAGAATCTGCTGAACTGTTTTTACAAAATTTTTTCCCAAAAATTCTGCCTTAGGCATACACCAGGAATATAAAATATCATCCCAAATGGTTAAAACTTGACAATGTCTCAAAAAGTGATTTTATAATAGGAAATATTGTGCAAACATCATATTATGCACTATTAGCCCCACCTATTAAAAATATTTCTTTATGTGTAGCAAAGGGGCTTATACAAACCAGTACTTGCAGATGTAGTCACTATTTCCTAGTGTGCAATACCTTAGTAATTTTGACTTTTTCAAAATTACTCAGTGCAGCAAGATAACATTAATGAAATAATCCCTTGGTGAATTTATTCTTTTAAATAAAAGCTTGCATTGAATTATGCTGTAAAAATGCATCTTTAAATCAACTAATTTCCATTTAATTATATGGATATTAGTTAAAACCAGCTGAGTGGACTTTTTAATTTTTAATTGTGAAAATTCTCTCCCAGGCTGAAGTCTTCTATGCCAAGTTTCTGTGTTGAGCACATTTTTACGGTCTAGTTATAAACCCTAGAAAAACAACGTTTATAGGAAATGTTGACACAACCTTAAATAAAGTGGTGCTAGCTGACACCTCTATATTTTCAATTTGGGGATTTCTACTGGGAAAATATAAACGCTAATGCAGTAAAGGAAGCCAACTATAATAAAACCCTCATAGTCTTCCTGTTCACCCCACGAAGACCTACTTCAAAAAGCACCAACTCAGACTGGAGATGAGCTGAAGTGAACTGCATTCCTCTGAGGGTACTAAAAATTACCTGCAGGTAGTTCAGCCTTACAGTTACTTGCAAGACTTTGCTTTAGCCAAAGTCACGTGAATATCCAAAAAAAAAAAGTGAAAAGAAAATGAGAATGTGCATAAGCTCAAAAAAAGGGTGCTAGTCCATTTATATCCTTCCTAGCACAGCATAAAAAGAGGAAAATAGACTTTATAGATTCTAGTGAAACAAACGTAAGTACACTCAGGGGGAAAATATAGAGATGGAAGGTGAAAAGTGAAGTTAGCTTTCCTACCTATATCCCTTAATTCTGGCTCACCTGAAATGAATGAATAAAGGAAGGGCAGGGTTCTCTGCTCAGCCTCATTTTTAAAGATGTTGGAAAATATTCATGAGCAAAGATGTGGATGATTTTTGGGACAGTTTCTAAGTCTTGGTGACAGAGATTTGAAAGTGTTGAGTAGCTGATCCTGCCTCGAGAATAAAACCCAATCATGTTGGTGGAATTCTGGAAGTGAACTATAGTTCTGGAGGGAGGAAGTTGGAAAAGGTGTAAATTTTGAAACTTAAATATGAAATTCAGAATAAAAACCAAATTATGTTGTTTAAGAGCAATTTTGCTAGCCTGCTTGTCTTCTGGGATGTCTGGCTCTGTACATGAGGGGAATACAATGGATGGCATTTCCCTTGATTTAAGCAATACTTCAGAGATTATTTCCCATAACATCCTTGTAGCCAAACTGGGGACATATGGACTAGATGGCTGCCCTTGAAGGTCTGTGATAAACTGACTGAATCTTCAGGCTCAAAGAAAATTAACCAATGGTTCAGTCTAACTGATAACCAGTTGAGTGGTTCACTGGATTTAACAGTGGGGCTGATGCTGTTTAATGTATTGCTCAGTGTCCTGGACAATAATCTATAATGCACTCCCAGCAGATAATATCAAACTGGGGAGAGGAGCCAATATTCTGGAGGGCAGAGCTGCCATTCAGGAGAAGAAATGGGCCACGAGAAAACTCTTGCAGTTCAACAAAGGAAAGCAGAAAAGCTGCACCTGGGCTGAATTTACCCAACACGGGAGAAGAGCTGGACTCGTGCTGGCTCACCAGGGAAGGAGCTGGTGAACAACAGGTCAGACACGTCAGTGGAGTGCCCTGTGGGAGCAAAGGTCCCTCTGCATGGTGGGCTGTAACCAGAAGGGCAAAGCCAAGGGATCACAGGAAGGGACTGTTCTCCTCCCCTTGACAATCATGAGACCTTGTATGAAATGATGTGTCCAGTATGGGATCCCCTGGTGCCAGAGAAACACTGACAGTGGTGGAGTCCAGAAGAAGGTCAGCAGCACGCTCAGGGGGCTGAAGCAAGAGGCAGTGAAGTGAGGTGGACAGAACTGGCTTTGCTGAGCCTGGGGATGAAAGGGATCAGGAGATTTTCAGTTACCCAGGGAAAGGTTGTAGAGAAGATGGGACTGACTCTTCCTGAAGCTGCAGAAAGATAACAGGCAAGACAAATGTGAAATTCCAACTGGACGTATGGGAGAAAAAAAATCCCAGTGAGAATAGTTGAACAATGGCCAGGTTGCCCAGAGAGATTGTGATAGCTGCTCTCAGAGATACTCAAACCTCAGTTGGGCAGGTTAGCCATGCTTTGAAGAGCAAGTTGGGCAAGGTGATATCCAGAAGACCCTTTCAACCTGAATGGTTCTCTTTCCATTTGCTATTCAGAAATCATCCTGACTTGCCAGTCCAAGGGGTGTCTGGGAAAACCAAGACTTTCCAATGTCACTTCTGGCATTGACTTGCTCAGTGGAAAAGGAGCAAGTGGGAATGGTGACCCTGAGCAGCAGCCTGCTGGCTCTCAGATACCATACAGATTTCTCCCTTAGACAAACTGGCTGCTGACAGAGCTGGATACTTGTCTGCCTTTGAGTGCCCAGCCTTATCTGTTTTTAAGGAAAGGCATGCTGAACTCTCTAGCAACATTAGGAAGTATTGGCCTGAGTTTTTCTTTAGTTGCTATCATACCTAACCTTCACCTCTTCAGAGGCAAACACTAAAAAGTTATGTAAAAAGCCAAACTGAATCATCCTGGTAAACAACACTGACCTTGTCTTAGACCTGAAATGACCTACCCTTATATAGCTGTAACCCACTCCACTTAATGCAGTTAACAAACTGTAGTCCTTTGATTCAGTGAGACACTTGCTGCTTTTACCATTACTTTTGTCTTGTCTAATTGTCTATTAAGAAGGTAATTTGGGTTACACCCCAATGAAAATCAGACCTACCTAACCTTCTGCAGCTCCCAAGAAACCTTTCACTGAGGTGTCTCTGTGAGCAGAAGAGCTTTGGATGATAGGGCTTTTTTTAACCCTGCTAACATTTCAGCCATCCTGGCAGCAATTCATATCATTTCTGCCTGCTGCCTCCTTCTTCTTCTGTTTTCCCCCATAGGTTTCACAAGATATCACAGTAACCTTGGCAAAAATGTGAAGTCTACTTTAAGGTTAATGCTAAACTTCTGTAGTACATTATTTTAAGGTTTAAAAGAAAGATAGTAAGTTCCAGTATGTACCTGTCAGTACTAAATGATTGTTCATTTCCTGTGAATTGGGAATAAAGTAATAACATACATCTGGCGAGCTAAAACATGTTGCTTATTTCTTTTTCTTCTCTGAGCCGTATCCCTTACCAGCTGTGAGACATCACCATGCAGAATCTCCAAATACCTTTGAGAAAAATTAAAACAAAGGAACAGAGGGCTGGAAGGGACCCCCTGTGTCTTGGAGCCCAGTCCCCTGCTAGCCCCAGGCCACATCACACAATGCCTTTCCTCAGCTGTTCACACTCCATCCTACAGCCCCTCTCCTGCCCCCATCCTTGCATTGGAAGTCGGCTCTCTCCAGCCTCGATTGCTCAACTGGCTACAAAATGTCTTTCAGCTTCCACTTGAAATACATTCATGGGCAGTTTATGCCCATTTGTTCTTGTGCCAACACTGTACTTTATCTTCAAAAGATCTTTTCCTTCCTTGATGTTTAACCTCCTGGTGTATTTATAGAAAGCAATGACATTCTGTATCAGCTTTTGTTTTGCTACACTAAATATGTCAAGCTCTTCTGGCCTCCTTATGCAAAGCAGACTTTTCATTCCCACTCATTACAACTTTGCTGCCCTTGTTCCCAAGTCATTTTTGGCCCAGGGGGCTGTTGCTGGACACAGTGATCCTGAAAAGGTTTCATCAACTTATTTTATTAGTTGCTAACCATTTTCTTGTGTGAATCAAGGCAGAAGATGACATGGTAAAAGGATATACATCACTAAACGTACTAAATACATCGAGGAAAATCCAGTTACAGACTCCTTTCCCTTTGTTAATCTAATATTTCTAAATGTTAGGTGTCTGTGGGCTTTGCAAGACAATGGAATTCTGGTGATGGATCCTGAAGCACACATTAGAGCCTAGAAAAGGAGGCTGAGGTATGAAAACAACAGCCATGGAAACGCAGTGATTAGAATAAAAAGAGTCCAAAGGAGAGGTGAAGTAGGATTTATTGCTGCACTGCAACGGATGATAAAGGAGGTGATTAGAAATTAACTGTCAAATTCAATTTTTTACACTCTTCTGGCCTGACAAACACTTGAAACATAAAAATGCATATTTACATGAATAAAAATCTCAGCCTGTGGCATTTTCACAACATCTTCCATTTGAAAGCATAAAGGATGGCAACCGAATTTTTTTTATGCTATAAATACTGTTTGTTTTCTGTGTATCTCCAAGTCAGAACAATAGAAAAATGTAACCAGCATGATTAAGTGGAGAATAGAACATCCTTTGCATTTTTCTCCACATGCACTCGGTCTTCTCAGCTCTTGAGCAACTTAATGTAAAAGTTTAAATTTTATGTTCTCATTGTTCATTACTGAGGCATGACCTGAATAAAATCCCTGGGGGAAAAAAACCCACAAAACAAAAGGTCTTATTGATTGAATGTTGGTATATAGTCATTTATGGAATAGAATTTCAATGCACATATTGCTTATCATGATACTGAAATAACAAATTTCTTCAGTCTTTCACAGCAGTTGCAGAAATTTAGCGTCTCTTTCATGGTTTCTGCCAGCACTGAGCTATGCCCCAGCAGAGTAATTTTCTTTAGTGTAATACACCACATAAATATCATAGTTTTATCTGATGGCAATGAATCTTGGAGGCAAACTGTTCTTTTTCCAGCCCTTTCATATTATATTCATAAAGGCATGAGGGCAGCTTGAATCATTAAACATTAAGCTGAAAGGCAGCATTCGGAGGAGACCTGAATGGGAACCTCCCTGCTGGATTAAATGTAATGTTCTCCTTGCAGAAAATGGCTAACTGGGCTGCAGGCAGGAGGGGAGCTCCACTGCTCTCTGCCTTCCCAGGGAGGAGAAATTGTGGTTTGTGCAATTTCACTTTATGTAAGAAGCAGATTCCCAGTCACTGTTCAGCTGCAGTTGCATTAGGCAAAGTCTCTGTAGCTCTTCTGCCCTTTGTGGTTCTCTAGGCATGTGAGCATCGTCCTTCTGCATGCAAATCTCTGTGTTTTGAAGGTATTTTCCCTCTGTGACCTGCCTGTTGGACTGGCTGAGGCTCAGATTACAGTGGTATTCAATGGATATTAAGCACACACTGGTACTTTCTCAGGCACGAACGACCTCTTGAATTTGGAGCTGTAAAATGCAGCTACTGTGTTTACTCAGTTAGGGGACAAATTGTGCTTCCCAGGTCTTGTATTCTCAGGTTGGTTGTAAACCTTTTGGTTTTGCTCATACTGTATTCTGGGACCCAAATTGCATACCCTCCTGGGGTCTCTGCCTGTACCAGACTCCCTTGAAAAATCTGACTTGACTGGGTCCTAGTTCTGCATTGGTCACCCCTCCAAATCTCTGTGTCACTCAAGCATAATGTCTGATAATGGAGAAAACTCAGCTTCAGTGAAACAGTTACCACATGAGATCGTCCCTTTTTACTCTAATATCTCCAAATGAGTCTATTTCAGGAATTGAGAATAATTCTCTGGGAGAAATGAAGTTTATATAGCCAACATAAACAAACCTACGCCTGCTTCATGCCAGCAGAGGAGAGAGGGGGAGATATTTCTTTTGCTACCAACATAGGCTCTTTTGCTTGGAGTAGTATTTTTGGCAGATGCTACCATATTTAACTTCCCACAATGGCACTGTTTATTTAAGGCCAATATAAAACATCCCTGGCCCTTCTCTTAGATTTTTCAGTCCCTTGGTTGACTTTCAGGTATCCTTTTAAGCACATTTTTTATGGTGCCTTTGGAATCACTGCTCAGTGCCTTTAAACAAAATACTTCCAAACAACAAGAACTCCATCTTAGCAGGGTGAGAAAATAAGCTGTACATGGGCCACTGCTCATGGATTTCACTTTTTTCTGTTCTCACCAGCAGTTCAGAGGAACAAATAACTGCCAGACCAGAGGTCTACATAACTAAGCACCTTGTCACCAAAAAAGATAAGTTGTGATTGTTTAGAGAAGAGTGTACAAAAATGGATAGTGGTGCTTTTCCTAATATGCAGTTGAGCTCCTGAAAATAATTTTGTCCAAGGTTGCACTGTTTTGTTTTATCAGACTGACCTAGGGGAAATTTAATTCCAGTTTTTGCACTCTATTTGTGGTATAGAAAATATATTTGCAGCTGTAAATCTTTCCCAGATTTGCATTTGATTTTAAATCAAAGGTAAAAATGTAGCTGCAAAAATGGCTTTCAAATCCGTACAGGAAGTTTACCAGGTCCTTAGGGGCAATGGCTTATGGTCAGCCTAACAGCCTCTGCCTTTTACAGAATGTGGTTACTTTTCACCCTGATTTCAGGCTGAAGCCTCCTTCCCCACACGAGTGCAGTGGCACCATCTCTGTTTGTACTCGTTATATTTAAGTTGCTGGTCTCTGGCTTCACATGTGCTGGAGCAGAGCTGTGTTCCAGCCAAAGCCACTGCCTAAAAATACCCATTTGCTAACCCAGCTGCCACAGGTCCTGAAGAGCCACCAGGGGCTGCCTGCCACGAGGCACGGTGGCCACGGCCACGGGACCCCTCTGTCCATCGGAGCACCCTGCTGCTTTGGAGCTGGACAGCTGGAGCAGTCAGCACTGCCCAGCCTGGCAGGGACAGCTGGGGAATGCAGTCTTCAGCATTCTTGCCTATCCGAGCAAATGTGTCGGAAATGGCTTTAGAGTGGCCGACTCACATCCTAATTTTTCTCCCAGATGTGTTATTTCTGCTTAACAGTATTTACTGTTGGTATTTAGGTAAACCCCTGGCTACTCAGAGTTTCTGGTCATGCTTTTCTACTGCTTTCCCCAGGTAAGAATATCACCTAATACTTTAATACCCTTTAATACCACCACCATTGTTTTATTCTGTATTTTCCTGTGAAATACTGTGGGTGCCAAACACAACCCAACAGCCATCTGCAGAAACAGTGTCTCCCAGAGGAGGTGCAGAATGTGAACAAACATGTACTTTGTTTTCCTAAGGACACCTGCCAGAATCCTGCTGATGCACCGAGCATAGGAAAATATTTGGCACAAGCCACGTCTCCAAAGATTTCTCTCCTTGTAGGTAGTGGAAAATATTCCTTTCTTAACATACTTACTTCATATTTGTCGGGTTCTCTCTATATAAATGAATGCTTCTGCTGTTCCCTGCTGTGGTGTCCAATAAGAGCAGCCACTCGTGGTTTCTCAGATCTCTCAGAGCACTTATCCAGTCCCATTTTAGCTCCTGCCTCAAGGTGAGTGGTGTGAACTGTTGTTATGCTGCACTCTCCCTGCTCTGTCCTGTTCTTCTGAGAGTTTCTTTTTTCTTCAGAAGACTTCCCTTAATTCTTTTTCAGTTTTTTAAGTCCTTGGGCTTTCCAACAAATGCATCTTCTTAAAGGCACTAAGACCTTTTTTAACTCATTAATGAGTAGTGCCTTCACCAGGTACTCACTGAATTGTGCTGAGGTGGTGGCATGACTGGAATATTGATAAAGGAAGTATTAGCTTGTTTGGAAGGACACTAAAAATTAGATATACTGCCCTGCATTCAAGGTACACAGGTGTGCTGGGAGATCCAGAATGGGGAGGGATTGACTATCTCTGAGAAGGTAAAAGGGGAAAAGAATATGAAGGCTTTGATTGCAAGGATTGCAAAATATTAAACAAGGAAGACTTGAGGCTTTTTGTGTCCAAAAAGCAGAATCAGCCAAAGGACAGGATATAATATTAATGAAGGATTTTAATAATCCAGGTATTCCTTGGTGAAAGAATGCAACAGAACACCAATGTCCAGTGAGCTCGTGGAATTACTGGCAATCCTTTTAAAAAAAAAGTGTAGGATTTTCCAGATTTGAAACTAAGCAGTAAAGAATGATGTGAGAATGTGATGGTGAAAGATTACATATGTAAGAGTAACCTGGGAGTCACAGGGTATATGATTCTTGGAAAGGCAAGGAAGAAGAGCAAAAAAAGGTGATGGACTAGAAGTGTGGAGGTTTCAATAAACTAACAGATAGCAGGCAGCTAAGGGAACATAGGCATCAAAGACAGCTGTAAATTCCTGAAAAATGTTTCTAAGCATTTATTATTCCACATGAGAGAAACTATAGACACTGTAAAAATAGAACAAACTGGTTAAGCTATTTGCAAAATGTGGCAAAGGAGATAAAATGAAACACTTGCACAGCATAAACAACACAGCAAGAAAATAGAGGGGAAAGAAACTATGATGGAACATGATAACTATTCTCAAATAGATAAAAAGTCTCATGAAAATGAGAGTTTGGTTTTTTTCCCAAAACCATAGAATTATATTATATTATATTATATCAAAAATTTTAATTTCAGCATTAGGTAAAACTTTCAGTGGTAAAGTGTTAGAAAGCTAGTTTATATTGTTTGTGAGTGGGACATCATAGAATTTATATCAATTGAGGTTTTAGGAAAGACAGGAAACTGTCAGAAGTCATCTAGAAATAGTCCCTATTAGTGGGTGAAGCAGTGGGCTACATGACTTCTTGACTATCTTTCTAGGCATTTATTCAATTTTTATGAAACTGTGCTTCATTTATTAATCAGCTTTGCAGTTTGTTCACATGCTCCCTCGATGTGTATGTTCATTTCAAAAAGGCCTGAATCGTGCTTCTTTACCACCTTCTTTCTGTGAATTTTTAGTGTTAATATTCATAGTGGCCCTGCTTTGGCTAGATACCTCCATCCTCCTTAAGTTTGCAACTCTTCCACTTGCTTCCCCTGATTTTTGATCACAACATTTTCCAGTGATCCTACAAAAAAGTGTTCTGAACTGGAAGTTCCATTATTGCCCTTTTCATTCCTGCTGGGCACACTTTCCAGGCACATGGAAAGTTGTGCAGTGCTGTTGTCCTTCAGGTCTTGCATCTTGTTCCTTGGACCAGCATTGATATAAGATGCTGGGTGTTTGCTTTTCAAAATATAACTATGAGAATGATTAGGAGTCTGAAAGAGCACACAGATTGAATGCATTTTCTTGTTACAGAAGCAGATACTGTTTATCTTTAAGATTTTCACTGGAGTAAGTTGCAAGGTAAGAGAGAAAATCAGGAGGATGGGATGACTGAGGCCAGCTCCCCTCCTTTCCTTAACTCTGCTGTTCTTAGCAATTCATTCTTAGAGATTTTGACTTGTGCTCAATTTCCCTAGCAGCAGAGTTCATATGTACTTGATTACTTACACAGGAGACAATTTAACCATGAAAACCTCATATGTGAGGGATTAGCTGAGGGCAAAGTAGGGCTCTTAAACTCTTAATGTAAGTATGGTCATGACAGCACAGTTTGATTAAATTGAAACATTTCACTTAGCAAAGTTGGATTCAATTCTAATAATTTTAAAGGTGTCAAAAAGGAAGGGGTACTCATTTCACTCAGCACATACAACCTGCACATCTGTCTCCCTGAGGGGAACAATGGAACAAACCTTGCACGGAAAAAATAAACAATAACAGTTTCTGTACATCATTCGTCTTCTGGTACTTGCAGTTTTTGAGGACACATCTGCACGATTTCTACAAATCCTATTACACCTCACCAAGAGAAATGAGGTTAGTGATACAAAGTTTTATTTGAGAAGCAAGACATGTTGTTGCTTTGTTTTAAGATAAAATATAACTGTTAGAAGTTCTCTCTTTTATTTCCTGCAGATAAATGCTGTTGAGGATGCTACTGCCATCTTTTTCCCATTGCAATGGTCTTGTTTCTAACCATCATTTTCATGCTTAATTTTTATGTTTACCATCTGTCATGCAATTCCAATTGACATATGATTTGATTTTTCTGCTACATAAACCAATTTTACATCAGTGTAGTTCCAGTAACTGGGGCTACTCACGCCACAAGAAAAAGATGGAGACTTTTTTTGTTTTCTTTAGTTTCTCTTTCCTTAATCACTTTGGCCAGATTCTTAGTTAATTTAATTTTCCTCTGTTATCTTCAGTGTTATTGACATACTGTATTGGCAAAATTTGTACTTCATTGTTACCTGTAAACTTTGAAGCAAGTCAGTTAAAATTTCTGTGTTTGCATTCTACTGAACTCTTTCTCTGTGTTGAACATTTTGACCTCCCTTCCTGCCCTCACAGGCACCCACGTGATTTGCTAAAATAATGCATGTGAAATTGCAGGCTGAACTTGCAAGATAGCTCCCTAAAAATAATCATCTTGAAGTCGATGGCTGGACTTAAGAAACCTCATTTATACACTTCATGCAATGTGATAAATTACTGTTGCTCTGTATTAAGAGTTTATACTGAGATGACTCAAGTGGATGGTATGAATTGCTTTGTCCACCAGCTAAAAATCTGTTTTCTTCTCACTCACTTCTGCCTCGTAGAGAAGGGGAAAAGCAAGGTGGAGTCTGGTTCTGACTTCAGCAACAGAGTGAAACAGCCCCCTGGGTGTGTGAAGAGATGAAAAAGTGTGCAACCATCACCCTCCTCCAATTGCTCACAATTTAAAAGCCAGCCAGCAGCAGGAACAGGAAGAGAAAAGGTCACAAGAGGACAGTGTCCATGGCCAGCATCAGGTTTCACAGAAGGGACCATAAGGGAGAAAATGAAAAACATTTGGACTTAATTAAGGCACTAATCTGGAAAAATGAGGAACAGTTGAAAGCTGCAGAGTTGGGGCATTGTACAAACTTCTTTTCTTAATCACAAAGTAACCTTGCAGTAGCTTTTGCTACTGAGAATAAGGGAGGAAGAGGTTGGTAGGAACTGGGACTCTGAGGGCTACCCTAGAGCATTGTTTTTTATACTGAAGTAGCATCAATAAAGGCAAAGGAGGGAGTATAAAAGGAAAGGGATCTGTGAGAAAACGACATACATTGCTCAGAGCTTTGCTCCCGAATAGATAGTGCTTTCATATCTTTGCAACTATGCATTTCTCCTAGAAGAAGCTTTTCAGTTGTCATCTTAAATTTTCTGCTAGGAAATTCTCTGTGTGCTTATGTATGGTATATAAATAACAGGTAAATACTGAGTTACATAAAATAACATTGTAGCTAATATGCACATATATTTGCTTGCATTTATCTCAAAAGAAAAAAAAAGTTGGCATGCACATCTGTAAAAAATGAAACAAAAGAAGAAAAGATGCTGGAGTTCCTTCCAGCCTTTTCAAGGCCTTTCTGCACTACAGCTTTGATTAACTCAAGGCAGAGGTATCTGATTTAGTTCCAGCCCTGTGTTTTGAACAAAAGCAGGGGACTTCTTGCACTCGGTGGCCCATCCATACTTCACCATGACAAGCACNGGAGAAAATGAAAAACATTTGGACTTAATTAAGGCACTAATCTGGAAAAATGAGGAACAGTTGAAAGCTGCAGAGTTGGGGCATTGTACAAACTTCTTTTCTTAATCACAAAGTAACCTTGCAGTAGCTTTTGCTACTGAGAATAAGGGAGGAAGAGGTTGGTAGGAACTGGGGCTCTGAGGGCTACCCTAGAGCATTGTTTTTTATACTGAAGTAGCATCAATAAAGGCAAAGGAGGGAGTACAAAAGGAAAGGGATCTGTGAGAAAACGACATACATTGCTCAGAGCTTTGCTCCCGAATAGATAGTGCTTTCATATCTTTGCAACTATGCATTTCTCCTAGAAGAAGCTTTTCAGTTGTCATCTTAAATTTTCTGCTAGGAAATTCTCTGTGTGCTTATGTATGGTATATAAATAACAGGTAAATACTGAGTTACATAAAATAACATTGTAGCTAATATGCACATATATTTGCTTGCATTTATCTCAAAAGAAAAAAAAAGTTGGCATGCACATCTGTAAAAAATGAAACAAAAGAAGAAAAGATGCTGGAGTTCCTTCCAGCCTTTTCAAGGCCTTTCTGCACTACAGCTTTGATTAACTCAAGGCAGAGGTATCTGATTTAGTTCCAGCCCTGTGTTTTGAACAAAAGCAGGGGACTTCTTGCACTCGGTGGCCCATCCATACTTCACCATGAAAAGCACACAGAAAAACTGTAGTTCTGGGCATCCCAGACAGACAGACAGACAGACAGACAGACAGTGAGAATGCTCAACCTCAAAGTCTGTCCTTTCAACTGCTGCAAACTGGCATAGTTGCTCAGCAGGGAAAAGCAGTGCTGCTCAATATGGCACTGGCATAAATTCACCCCTTAGAAACTGCATGTAGACATCCAAGGGGATTGAATAATCAGGGATTACAGTTTGATGAAGGTTAAAATGGATGTTGAGTGTCTAAATGCATAATTTCTTTTTTTCTTTATGGTCATAACAAGACTAAGAAGAGTGTGTTTTGTTCAGATGCAGAGACCAAGGCAGATTTGCTACCAGACTGGGTAATTATGTCTTAGGCAAAACTTTCTATGGAAAGAGATTTCTAGCCCAGGATTCAGAACAGAGAGATATTTGTGAGTAGGAAACAAAGGATATAGCATTTTATTTTTTTTAATCAGCTGTTTTTCACCATTTAGATTCACATTTAATGAAGGGACACAGTTAATTTTCAGTATAATCAAATGAGAAGTCAGCTATTAGACTATTTTTCCCATTCTAGTTTCTATGTGAAATTTCTCAGCTGCAGCAGTTTGAGGACCCCTATGGCCACATCCTTATCTACAGAAAATGGACTCCATTAAGAACAGAATGATGTTGCATTATGTCACATGGGGGTATGGCCCTCAGTCCAGGGATGTCTTGAGCTGAGTTTTGGGCCCTGATTTTCCCACGTGCTGTTTCATATGCAGCTGTCTGGGCAAAGCAGTTTCAAAATGTGCACAGAAAGCTCCTCAAGTACCCAACAGTAGCCTGCATCTATTTTGCATGATAAGTATAACAGATAAAGACAAGATAGTGTAGAATCAAAGCAACCTCTTGTTCTGTTCCCATTAACATACAGGAAAAGAACAGAACATTGATGTCTACTGAGGCGAAGAATTATATAATAATATTGTCATTTGAGAAAAATGAAATAGAGCTTTGTGATAGAAATATGTACTGTTTGGTAAGGATCCTTAGAAGTTTGTGGGTCTTACATGAAAGTTCTTTTTAAATTACGTTTTGTGGCAATTCTTCCTAAAAACAGCTGTGGCATGCAGTAAATAGTACAGTTGTTGCTTTGAAAAAAAATCTGTGTCTGCAGTGGTCTGAAAATAAAATCCCACATCAAAGAGTTCACTACAAGTTAGCCCTGCTCACAGACAAAGGATACTTATGCAAGGATGTGTGTGGAGTTATTTCTAAGCAGAGCTTTTCCATGTAGTTATTTTGGAATTGCAAATATGTTTCTCTTCTCTTGTTTTCCCATCGCTGGTGAAAAGTGTTTCCTTTCAGCCTCAGCAGAGCACTGGACAGGTGCACCGAAAACCCCAAACTTTCAGTTGAAAGGTGCTTGCATGGTTCACTCAGCTGGTAGAGCTTATTCTGGTATCATTTAGGACAGATTTATGCTGATGGAACACCTCTGGGTGAAATCCAGGTCTTTTTGAACTCAGGGCTAAGATTAACTCCAGGGACAGCCAAATGAAACCAGCTTACAGAGAAAGCACTGGAAATACCTTTGTTATTTATGTATTTGACTTAAGCCAAGTGATCTAATTGTTGATGGGTTTCAGTAAAGTATGCCCCAACTGATGCCATTAAAGTCAACCAAGTTAATCTTGTTTTACATATGTGGGATTGGGATCAGAATTTGTCTAAAGAATCCTTTTTCATTCATTTAAGTGGAGGAAGAGGAACTAAAGGTTTTTACAGCTGAATTAGGATTTTAAAACACGAGTAGATGTAGGGAGAAAGGAAGATTACAGGGAACTTGTCTTAAGTGTCCAGCCTACTAAGGAGCAGCTTCTGTTGCCGCTGCCTCTGCCAGCCTGTGTAGTTACATGCCATCCTTATGCTTTATTTCCAAAAGCCTCATCAGGGTACTTTCTGCCTTTTCTTATGTTACTTTTCCCACCAAAAATAGCAGCAAGCAAGTTTTCTACTCCTTTTTTTAGCCCTTGAAATGGGTGGCAGCATTTTAATGTTTTTAAGTAGTATCTGTGCCAGCTACATGGGAACTCTTTTTTTTCAAACTCTGCTGTTGTCTGAGGTAAACCTAGGCATAGATGCTTCACAGTAATCTCTAATGCCCTGCCATGCATGTGCATGGACTACTGCAGAGGTCAGTCCTGCCCTTCCCAAGTGCTACATTTAGGTCCATCTACGAGTCACTAACCCAAACATTGAGAAGGCACTGTCAGAGCAAATGAAGCAGAAAAGTTGCTCCCAAAAATCAGTGGACACAAATCTCTCTCCTCTGCTTTCTGAAGAGATGCCAGTTCCTCCTGTGTATACACCTGGTAGAGCAGCACTGCTCAAAGAAACATCTCAATCTTCCATGGCAACAAGCCCAGAAGCTGAACTGCCAGCCCCAACCTGGTTAGCTACTAACAGGCAGTAAGTGGGGGCAGCCAGCACCCCAAAGAGCCGGGGCAACCTATTTCTTCTGCCCTGGGGACAACTTTCATATTGCTGCTCTGGTGCTGCAACACTTAGGTGTCTTCTAGGACACAGATTTCTAGGGAGTTTCCCTTACCTTTCTGACAATCTGCTACGAGGCCCAGGCACCTGAGTTTTGCTCACCACCTCTCCCAGGAGCTCTGCTAGCTGGCTGAGTCTACAAGCATGTCTCCTATCATGTGCAGTGATTCCAGAAAAGCAGCTTTTCAGTCCTCATCTTTCTTCTTCTCTGTTACCAACACTCCCATGTCCTCAGAAACCCGATGAAA
Source organism: Notiomystis cincta (assembly GCA_013398075.1). Taxonomy (NCBI): domain Eukaryota; kingdom Metazoa; phylum Chordata; class Aves; order Passeriformes; family Notiomystidae; genus Notiomystis; species Notiomystis cincta. Next base: position 11,549 of record VZRX01007803.1, on the reverse strand, counting down.
TGACACTGCCAAACCAGTGTGCTGCCCACCTGCCAACGTGTGTGCACTCTGATGGACACACTTGGCAGCATCCCCTACACTGCCTGTCAAAGGTGGCGCTGGCAAAATCAGCAGGTGCCAGCACAGGAGTCACAGCACTTGCTGCTTTTAAGTCCAGTTTCCAGATTTCTGTAGTTTCTGGTAGGCATCCTAGAATTCACCATTACAAACAAATAGGGAATAGCCTCATGGAATATTGGAGGATTTATTAATATATAGACACAGAGCTGTAGAGATTGTATGATTAATAAGAAAAGCACCTTGATGGGGGGAAAAAAGGTGGTATGTGTGCACTTCTGTCTTAATTACTGTAATTTCAGTGAATGAGTAAACTAATCCAATGGAATAACACCAACTAGACATATCCAGTAATTCCCCACTGATGTCCCCCAAGGCATGTCCTCACTTTTTGCATCTTTTCTCTCTATTGCTTTGTAAAAAGGACTTCTAATTCTGTATACTTTATTATTTGGCCTGTTTCAATTAGGAGTGCGCCTAAAAAGATTTGTTTCTTTCTCTCTTCTGTAGACAGAAGAGTTTTTGTGTTAAAAATCAAAAGAGTCCTTCTTCCATATTCTGCTTTTATACTGTGCATATTCTGTCATCCTAAATTTTACCAGTGCAAATTCAGAGACATGATCTCTCTGCATGGGGGAAAGGTGTAGTTATTTATACATAACTTAGAACATGCTTTGGTATGTGTTCCTAGCTAAATATATAAAAAAAAGACAACTACCTTCTCAACATCTCCTGAAAAATTAACATTCTCAATTCAGTGACATTTTTTGTTATGCACCTTCATTTGGCTTAGTAGGCTATGCATGAAAGCATCCAATCTGGAATCATTAGTGACAGTTACTAAATTTCAGCTTTTGCCTTCTGTTTCCAGGAATTTTTGTTTTAATTTCAACATAATCCTGTTTTCAAGTCCAAAGCATATAAATCATAAAAATATTAAACAGAGATACATCAGAACCTTTGGTTTCTTCTCAGATCCACCAATTTCACCTGCATAGGACTATAATTATGTCTAACAGGCTTATGTACTGAGTGTTAATATCAACTAATTAGTGATGCTTTAAAAAACCTTTTTATGTGACATTTGGGAAAAAACCTGGTGATAGAAAAACATGCACTTTTTCCTTCCAAGAGTAAATTAAGCTATGACTCCTTCACACTCAGCCTGTCTTTCAGATATGTAACTATAAAGCCCTTATATTTCATCTCTAGATATGGTGCTCTCTCTGTTTCATGTAACTTAAATTATGTAAAATGTGTGCTCATGAATTAAAATATAGTTGTTGCTTTTTATGAAGAAAATAAACAGCAGGATACATGTTATCATTGCCATCACAGGGATCTTTACTGAATAATTCCTTTGACTACAGTACAAAACATCCAACTTTAAATGTCAGTAACTGAAGTATGAACAAATGGACCGATAAAATGCTTTCCTGACCAAAGATTCATCTATTCCAATATCCTACCTCCTAGCAGCCATGCAGGGAAGACTACTACAAGAAAAGCATATTTCAGTACTTCTTTGGAATACTCTCCCACCTTCCACAATTTGTGGCCCTAGAGATAACTTCTTTTTTTTTTTTTAAATTCCTTTATTTCATATATTGAGATGACATTTTTTATTAAACATAATAATAAAATACAGGTATTATTTTTTATGTTTTATACTTGCCATTATTAGACTAATACTTTTCTGTAGTTTTATTTCCCAAGCTGGAAAATTCTAGCTAGATTTCTTGTGCCAAACAAAAGTGCCCTCCTCACTTTCTATATAGACATGTCTTGCTGCTCTGGAACCCAGCTTGGGGGGAAGAAGCTGTGGGAGATTCCTTTTCTGTCCTCTGTACCAGACACCACGAGGTTCTTGACATCAGGCATCTCCTTTCTTCTCTCTTACATCTGCTAAGTGATTCAATGACTATACCAAGTCTACCTTCATTTGTGTTACCATCACTATGTGGACTATAATTGGTAAGAACCAGGCTAGGATATCCTGCATCCTTCTTGTGACATATTTTACCCTTCACCCAGGAGACAAATTAGCAAAATGGTTCCATTTCTCTCTGTTCAGGACACAGATGTCTTGGCACAGGATTTGCACTGAAGGATCACAGCTCAGTATTATTGGTCTTTTCCTTCCTCTCACTGCTGGACTGCAAGACACTGATGGCCACAGGCCTTTATAAGTTTCCTTTCTTAACCTGGCTGCCTACAGAAAGGAGATATTTGCAACACTGCTTTTCATCTGGTGGTGTGGTTTGTTTGGTTTTCTTTTTTTTTTTTTCTTATTTCCTGCCTGCCAGTGCCCTGGTAATAACTGAAGAATCCACCAAGAAACTTTGTCTCTATCTAAAGGAGGAGACTCAAAGAAAATTATAATCTTACTGGTTTTGAAGCAATAAGCAGGTAGGGGAGCGCAGCAAGATAAAATTGTGCCATTTGGGGGATTAGTTGGACATAAATTGTGCCATATTTTAGGTGCCTGATGTCTGATGACCCAGCAAGCTCCAAGCATTGCTAGCCACAATGTCCCTTACAAACCTGTGGGCATCAGGATGGTCCTGAATGCAATGGAGGTAGGAAAATGTATGGAGAATCAAGGTACAGGAACTTTAAGACTACTGGAACAACTTCTTTTCCTGCCTTATGCTATCCTTTTAAGAACATACTATTTCTGGTTTTAAAGGTAAAGTCAGGTTTTGCCTTTGTATAATTTTTCTATTTGAGGATCACAAGGCACTAGATGAGCATTAGATCACTTTCCCACACACACCTTCTGAAATTATGCACTCACTGTATTCATAAGGAAAACATGTAAACTAGATCAGCTAATTTAAAGTAGCTGTAGTTTTTTCTTTGTGGATCTTATTCACTAACATATTTTTAATATACCTATGTACAAATAATACATATGAAAAATAAAATAACATTAAATATATCATCTATGTAAAATAGTCAGATAAGAAATTATGAAAATTATTAGGCTTCTTCACCACTGACTGAAAACTGTAATAGTTGGTTTTATATTTATGTGTGATATGAATCCTGAATAAAGAATAATAATAAAATTTTAATGCTTTTAAACATACTGATTTTCTGGGGGTTTCAGAGGACAGACTTTTGTTTAATCATATTCCTGGGCTGTTGCCAGGCTGTCACTATTCCCTAGAGCTGAATCTCTGGACATCAGAGGTTCTCCCCTGGAGCTGCATCTATAGACATTAAAGATTCAGGGTTGTTACATACCTTAAGCTAGGAGAGACAGGGGACTTGGTCCTAATTACAACTTATGCCCATTTAAGGTTCTTTAAGCTTAATGCAGAAGCCTTGATGCAAATGAAAATCAGCTCCTCAGCCACTTCAAAAGTACTCACAAAAAAGGTTAAAATTCTGTTTAACTTCCTCTTCTTATCAAAGTCTTGGAAAAAGAGAGCCTTTTCATAAGGACCCAGCACTGCATGTTTTATCTGAAGTCTGCTGTTTAAAGAGGGTGATTGATTTTTCCACATTAAGGGCAAAATAGCAGGAAATCTGTGCCTCACTAACTCTTACACACATACCTGCTAGCAACTGAGAAGCTCACTATTCAAATCAAAATGGGATTTCTGGGTTTTAACTGTAGGACTTGAAGGGCTCAGTTCCTTTGGCTTTGTCTTAAATTAAGAGCCAGAAATTATTTTCCCCTGAGACTTCAAGTTAGATCTTTGCCAAGGCCATGGGTCACTTGATTGCATCCAGAAGTTTACTCTGTACTTAGCTGGTGATGTGTCGATGTGATGAGGTTTCAGCACATGATACTTCATAGTGACTGAAGCTGGTTCCCATGATTTTTTTAATTCTGTTGGGGAATAGGAGTACATAAAATCTGACTATAATTTTCAGGGTTTTTTTTTTCCCCATGTTATAGTTTTCTAGAAATGTAAGTACTTACAGGGACCTTTGATTTCTCACTTTTATCTGTACACCAGAGAGTTATTAATGGAAATGAAAAATAAAACTGCCATGTAGATGCACTGCTGTGAAAAAAATATTACTAATTAAATGTGGAGTAAGTGACTATGATAAAACCTCTTGGTAATATGCCTGGCCACTGTGGGACAAGAGGTCATGCTTCACGTGCCAAGAATGACAGTGAGATGCTACAGGGGTTTGAGAACCAGTTGGAGAGTCAGTTCTCTAGTTCAGTGACCTCACTTCAGTGGGAACTGTATAAACACAGAAGTCAACCAAATAAATTTAGATGTATTTATAACTCTCTTGTGTAGTGAAGTACACGGAAGACAAGTGATGTAGAAATTATAGACTGCCAGTAATGGTAAAAGAAAACAACAACAAACACAACTTTAAATATATATTATAAAGAGCTGACAAGGAAAAAAACTTTCCAGAGAAGACTGCCAGAAGCTCAGTGACACTCAGCTTTTTCACACCAAGATCCTTTTCCTATATGGTTTGCCTCTAACAGGAGCTTCTGTCTTTATTTGTCAGTCTGGGCAGAGCAGACTGGCTGGGATTCTCTGAGAAACCCTTAATGCAAAAACATTAAGGCCTCCTTGCCTCAGTGCCTAACTGGAAAAGGAGAATATAGTTTTCTTGCTCACTGAGTGGCATACAGATTAAGTATTCAAATTAATTCTTAGAAATGAAAGAAAGAAAACAGCAAGAACTGCCTTAAGAGGTACTAAAGGACTATTTTAAATTTCTTGAAATTAAAATGACAAAAATTCTTTGTAGTCCAATCTCCCACACATCCCATTCCCATACATTCTGCAGATACCTATAGGATGGTTTTAAACAAATCCAGATTGCAATTTCCATTAAAACCAATGGTCTGTCCTGTGATTCAGGAGCCATTTGCTCACCCTCAATGCTGCAGCTCTGCTAGATGTGGCTGCATGAGTGCCACCTTTGCACTCTGAGAAGGTCCTGTGCAAACTGTACCCTGGCACAATTATCTGCAAGAAGCAAAGTCCCAGTGTGCAAGTCTTCTGCATTATGAAACTGGAACAGAGAGGCACTTCCTTGTATTACATAAGGGACATATTGCAAAACACACACACAAATAAAGACTTTTATGAGAACATGTGATAAACCATAGACAGCCAGCACTGTAACCGTGCCACAGATCATCAGGTGTTAAAAGCATGGCTGGCTGTGCAGGGCTCCTGCTCTACTCACTGCCTTGAATGGTCTCTGTGAGCTGCAGTCTCCATTCAAAAGTTTATTCTTACAAAGCATCTCTTAACTGTCAGCATAACACCTTCATGAACTAGCTCAAAATTCTAAGCAAAAGCAATTCAGTCCTTGTCTCTGAAACACAGCATCCTCTTGCTGTACAGCATTTCCAGAATGAGATACACAGTGATCAAGTATGGATTGCAGTTACAAAGGGCATTCTATGCTTTCATGGAAGAAAGGGGTCATATTTGATTTTTTTTCAGTCTTCCAGTATTTGTCCCTCTTTTCAAGCCTCATTGACAGCGCTACAGGAAGTTTCACAGCAAATACCTTTTATCCCCTAGGATGCGCAGCAGCTGGGCTGGCTGATGGACTTACAACTCTGCACATTTTTCAAATGTTTCCTTGACTGCTTTTTAGGAACAGCTACTTCTATAAACCTTTTGTTACTTCTAAGTTGCCCAACCTTTATGGAAATTCCTTTCTAAATGAATATAAAACAGTATCTTCCCTAATTCTGAGCCACTAATTTCTGTCATTCCCATTTAATCTTCTGCTTATTTTCAGTTTCCCTTCCTTCATCTTCTTTATTCTGTTTGCAAAATCTTATTTTCCCCACGTTTTAAAATATAATTTCATTTTTTCCATCATCCCAGTACAAAAATATTTTATTTTTGTACATATTTCTCTTACATTTTCAAAAGTTCTGCATTTTTTTTTAATCATTCACAATGTTATAAGTCTTTGTAGGGGCTTTTTAGTCCACAGTAGTAGTAAAAAACATTTTTACTGAAAGATACTGAAAGAAGGGAATTTGCTTCTTCCTGCTTGCAAGCCTGCAGGTTTCCTCTCAGTCATGTGTGTTTCCTTGGCTTCTCATTAAGAAAAACAAAAAAAGACACAAGAACTATGTGTTCTTGGCTTGTCACAGTATTTTACTACCTTGAAGGACAGAGATCAACTTGTTGGGCACAAAATGAAAACTTTAGAACAAGCAGCTTGTGGGTTTTTAAAAATAATTTTTATTTGGCATCACCAGTCAAGCCTTTCATGTTGCTGAAATCTATTGCTGTCTCTGAAAAATCAGTCAACCTAAGCTGGTACAAAATCAGTTCAAAGAGAGATTTTTCTTACTTTACGACTTCTTAGAAGCTTTTGAAAGTGTCACCTCAAAAGAAGGATAATAAATACTTAAAATATGTTCCTACTATCTTCCATAAAGCAATAATGAAGGACATAAATTCTGGCCTTCACAACACAAAAGCTACATTGAAAGAATTTTAGGAGGTTGAGAAATAACATCCTGAGAATTTAGGAAATGCCAACCAGCCTGATTTTGTGTTTTTTGCTCTTGATGATGACACAATTCTTAGTTATGTGTGGCCAACTTTATTTTTAAAGAAACAGAACAAGAGGTTCACTAAATGAGCAATTATGGTATTATTTGCCTTCTCTTTCTGGCCAGGTGGGTGATCAGCCACACAGAGTGTTGCTGTTCTGACTACTGTGCTGACCACCAGCATGACAGGTTCTCATCTGCTGTGCAAATGAAGATACATGCTTTTGACCTTTAATCTGCAGATACACATTATTGTAAGGGGAAATATTAAAATTAAGCACCTCTGATCCATTCCAGGATTTGGATTAGGGTGTGTTCTTGTGTGCAAGATTATTCTGCTTGCTATCCATGAATTTGCCCTTCCTCCTTCTACTCCTGCAAGTCTATCTTGTCCCACTTGAGCAGAATTTTAGAAATCTTTTTACTTCACTTATAGGACTCTGCCCAGTCTCAGTCTTTTTGTCCCATCCATTTCAAGATAAGATCAAAATCATTATCTGAAAATCTCCATTTGGCCATGCCCTAACATTGGAGGTGCTTGAGCTCACATATTTGAGGCAGTGCCTTAGGCTCCTCTTAGAGTCAGAGGAGGAGAACTTACAGGGCACCACTGATCTGTTTGAGACTGTGGCAGTTAAAGTGCTGCCCAGACTTCTCTGACACATTGTCTTAATACCCATTCACTTTGAATCTTATGCAAAGGTGTTTCTTAGTAGCATATTAACTGTCCTTCTGATTTCCAGCAGCATCTGTTTCAGGTTTTTTTTCTTCTCACTTTTCTAAGCTGTAGATTTAGATCTGCTCTGTCCCTTGGATTTTTCCTTGTATTTATTTTAGTTGCTTGTTCTGCTTACTTGATCTGGATCTTGGCTTCTTTATTATCTTAGTTGACATTTCTCCTTTTTTTTTTTCCAAAAGCAGTGTTTCAGCACTTAACTGTCTGACAGGTTAATCATGACAAAAAGGAATGTACTTAAATCTCATTATATTTTTCAACTTCAAAGAGTTTTGCTCATATTTATTAATGTATCATCACAATATTTAAGTCAGAATTACCACTGCTGTTTCAAAGGTAGGTGAACTGAGGTGCAGACATTAAAGCTTAAATCTCTTCTACATTTAAAAAGTACAAATAGTCAGCAGGAGGCCTAATCTGTAGGAAGCAGAAGTCTGGTACTAAGAGGTTTTTTAAAGCTTGTGTTTAGTATTGTCCAAGTTTCCAAACTTCTTTGAGTCTGCTCTAGTCCAGGGGGTTTAAGTACCTCACCATCTTTAAATAACAGTGTTCTGAGGTGCTACAAACTTAACCACCTAAAGCAATGCCAACCTAAATGATTCTCTGCCTGGTCTAAAGCAAACTAGTGCTAAGCAGCAATAACCCACTGCCTATGGGTGGATTTTCTCTACACATGATGTAAAATCCCTCCATGTGGACTAAAGTGAGAGAGGGAACAGTAGGATAATGATTAATGCCCTGAAACTTCACAGATTATGGGAGGATGGGAAGTACTGCAATTGTCTGTTGCTGCTGCTGCTCTCCCCATAAAGGCTCCAGTTCACAGCACCACAGAACACAGTGGTTCATCTCTTTATGACCATGGTTTGGCATTTCCACTTGAACTGATATGTGGCAAAAGCACTACTGTGCAAACACCTCTATTGATTTAATTCTGAAAATGTACCACACTGCTAAATACAAAAAAAATTAATGTAGGAGTTGCAACTATGGATTTTTTTATTACCCTAAATTACAAAGTAGTGCACATGAATACTGTACATCATAAAATTGTTAATCATGTATATATACTCTTCAGTTTATTCTACCTGATCTTTTCTGTGAATACTGAAAATAGTCTATACATGAAGTTTATATTGACATCAGATCTGTGTTCTTCTTCACCAGGAACAGATAAATCCACTGTAGTATTTTATTTTATTTTTCAGTGAAAACTAATAGTTGGTAAAGGCACAAACACATGTGCACATTGGAAAGAATATTTTGTGTCCCTCCAAGTGGCATGTAGTATATCAAGAACCACTGTATGCTCATTATACCACACCTGTGGTTCAGAAAGGCAGCACATACATTGGATATAGTAATACTTTTCTTTAGGCAACAGTCAGGACTTGTATAAATCCAAAAGGAATTATAATTATTTAACACAATTTGGAAGACTCACCTTTGAATTCATTGTATTTTGTAAGTTCTGTAATTGCAAACCACTTCAGCTTTAGTAGGTACATAAAGGTGAAGAATAAGTATGTTCATTTTTAAACTTCAGTTCCTGTTGAAATTGCCAATGACTTTTAAATGAAGTATTCTGAAGCACTGGAACAGTTATATCAGATACAGAACTTCCAAGTGGAACACATGACTGAAGGAAATTATCATATAATAAAGGTTCTGAAATGACTTTGAGCCAGTCTGCCTGTTTTATCACCACAAATTTCATTTGCCAAGATGCAGTTACTGTATTCACAAAACTGTACTTATGTTCAGAATCACTAATTCTAATTCACATTTATTTTCAGGAAATCTGAAAAAGAGCCTAAACTTTTAACTTCTTTTTATTGTTTGGCTACACTGGGAAAAAGTGTCAGACACTTAAGATATCTGCTCCCTTAGCTGTCACTTTGCAGTGAGCTGCAGAAACAGGTTTTCAGAAAACTGCACATACATTTTAAATATACTTCTAATTGTTAGCATACTGCCTATACCTCCACGGTTCAAATTTCAGCCTTAGGTACATGTAAAGCAATGTGACATTCCACATTCCTTCTGTCTTCTCCCACTCTGATTTCTTTTGGACTTATCACAGCAGCATCATGATGCTAAGTACGTGGTAGCAAAACCCATCAGAATTAAATGCTTAGCTTAACACCACTTCCTCCTTTCCATTACTCCCACTTCCCAGAAGCTGTGTCAATGCTTTTCCACAGATTCTTTGTTCCAGCTGTGGCTAGGGGATCCCTGTCACCCTTGTTTCCAGCAAAGGGCTATGGCAGAAAGCTGTGCTGAGTGCAGGCTCACAGGAGATGGGGGTGTCCTGGCAGAGTTATGTGTGAGAGGAGCTCATGAAGATGGAGACATTCCTGCATCACAGGATGAAACTGGAAAAGGACATGGCCTCAATGTCCAATAATCTCTGAAGTGGTGCAGACAGAAGTCCTCTTCTTCCCCACAAGCAACATCTCTGTGGTAGAAGAGATGGTTATAAGAAGAGAAAAGAAAGAAGTGTTTTTTTTTTTTAAATCCTGAATGTTGTTTCCCTTCTCTTTTCTTTTCACACCTACATATTCTACACTTCCCTTCTTTCTTCTGCACCTTCCCACCTCTCCTGCCCCAAATAACTTCTCCCTTCAGCCTTGTCTTAAATCCCGTATTATCCTATTTCTGTCACACTTTCATTTTTTCTTTAATAGAACCATAGAATCATTTAGACTGGAAAAGACTTCAGGATCATCAAGTCCAACTGTTAACACAGCACTATCAAGTCCACCACTAAACCATGTCCCTAAGCCCAATGTCTTTTAAACACCTTTTTATACATCTTTTAAATACCTCCAGATATGATGACTTCATCACTGCGCCTGCCAGCCTGTTCCAGTGCTTAACAACCCTTCTGGAGAAGAAATTCTTACCAATATCCAATCTAAACCTCCCCTGGTGCTATTTGGGGCCATTTCCTCTCAGCCTAGTTCTTGTTACTTGGCAAAAGAGACTGAGGCCCACCTGGGCACTCACTGGCTCACGTTCAGCTGCCATCCACCATTACCCCAGGTCCTTTGCCACCAGGCAGTTTTCCAGCTGCTCTTCCCCCAGCCTGTGGCACTGCAGGGGTTGTTGTGACCCAGGGTCCAGCACTTGGCCTTCTTGAGCCTTGCACCACCGGCCTCACCCCACTGATCCAGCCTGTCCAGACCCCTCTGCAGAGCCTTCCTACTCTCCAGTAGGTCACCACATCTGCTCAACCCTCTGCAAACTGAGGGTGTTCTTGGTCTCCTCAGTCAGATCATGACTAAAGCTAATAAATGTGCCTGAGCCCATCACTGAGCCCTGAGGAACACCACTGGTGACCGGTGGCCAGCTGGATGTAGCTCCAGCCACCACCTCTCTCCCAGCCTGGCCACCCTGACAGTTTTTTTACACAGTGAAGAGCACACCCCTCCAAGCCATGAGCAGTACTCTCTCCAGGATGCTGTGGGAACACTGTCAAATGCTTTACTGATGTCCAGGTAGACACATCCTCATCCTGAGCCTTTTCCTCATCCACTAAGTGGGTCACCTATCACAGAAGATCAGGTCAATCAATCAGGACCTGCCTTTAATAAGCCCATGCTGGCTGGGCCTGATTACCTGCACATTCTCTGTGAGGCTGTGAGGATACTCAAGATTATTTGCCTCGTAGCCCAACTAAACCTTACCCGTCACAACTGTGAGACCATTTCCTTTTGTGTCATCACTTGTTACTTGTGAGACTGGCCCATACCTCACCTCAACCTCCTTTTAGGTAGCTCTAAAGAGCAATAAGGTCTTCCCTGTTCCTCCTTTTCTCCAGACTAAACACTCCCAGCTCCCTCAGCTACTCGTCAGACTTGTGCTTCAAATGCTTCACCGCCTTCCCCTCCAGCACCTCAAGGTCCTTTTAAAATGAGGGCCCCAAACCCAAGCCCAGCACTCGAAACTCGGCCTCACCACTGCCAAGTACAGAGGCACAATCACTGTCCTTGTCCTCTGGGCCACACCATTGCTGCTACAGGCCTGGATGCCACTGGCCTTCAAGCTGGCTCACGTTCAGCCATCTGCGCTCCCTCTGACCCAGTGCTTTCAAGTCCCCTACGCTTATTTTCCACCACAATTCCTGTACTTTTCAGAGACTCCTTTTTCTGGCCTGCCCCTCAAAACCCCCATCCCACCGCCGGACAACCATCAGTTCTGGGGACTCCTGGGAGCGCAGCTCCCCGCACACCG
>VZRX01007802.1:192287-271337 GCA_013398075.1 Notiomystis cincta | reverse complement strand
GGGACAGCGGCAGCGGAGGCGGCAGCGGAGGCGGCAGCGGCAGCCGGCGAGCCCGCGATGGGCAACGCGCACAGAAAGTCGCACGGCAAAGGCAAGGCGCAGGACAGAGACGCGCACAAGCAGAAGGACTCGGCTGCGAGCGGATTGAAAAAGGGCGCAACAGAGAAGAAGTCAGAAAAGCATTTGTCAGACCATGAAGGCGAAGTTAATGGCTATTTACTCAGTGATGAGAAGAGTGAAAGCCACGAAGCTGAGGAGATCTCCAAGTCGCATAGAGAAGGGTCTCAGCCGGCTGATGGTGCCAGTTCCACTTCACTTCCTCCTACTGCAGCAAAACTAAAAAATGAAGGAAACGAGTTATTTAAGAGTGGACAGTTTGGAGAAGCTGTGCTTAAATACTCGGAAGCAATTGAATATGTCATGGGTCTAGGTGAGTTTTATACTTTATATCTAGAACTGTTTAGGTGATTTAAAGGAACTACAAGTGAATTAATTTAGCCTGCCCCTGGACTTTTGACAGGAGTTACCGTGCAATAAATCTTTCATCATTTCAGTAGACAGCAATTCACGTGACAGAAAATATAGGATGATAAGCAAAATAATGTTTTCATTTTCTTGGAGTAGAGCTGTTGGCATTTATTTGTGTTGGAATATTTACGTATTCTGGGTGATATAAAAAGAAAGCTCTTAACTGCTTTGCAGTGTCAGCAAACTGCATTACTGCAGTGCAGGTTGGAGTATTCAAATCTTTAATTCTTGAGTGTAATTTCAGTAATACTATTTGATTTTAATTATGACTTCTTTTAGGAGATCAAAATCCAGACGATTTAAGTATCTTGTACTCAAACAGAGCGGCATGTTACCTCAAAGAAGGGAACTGCAGTGACTGCGTTCAGGATTGTAACAGGTAAATGGAAACCTCCCATGTAGAGCAACATTCCTGATGATGATTAAACATTTTAACTGATATATTGCTAGTGCTGTTTGACTCAGAACAAAATCAATAAAGTCTGATTCTCTGTCTAAATGACGGATACCTTAGTTACATAAACAATCCCATGGAAGCTAGGAAAGGAATAACTTTTAACTTACTGTCTTAGGGTTTAAAGGCAGATTTTAAGCTTATTATGCACACAGAAATGCATAGCAGGATTAACATTTCTAATATAAAAGCAGGTTTACAATGGTGTTCTGCAGTAACTTACATGTAAAAGCTTTGTTCAGCCAGATGCTTATCACAGTATTGGAAATTGCTTTTGAGCACATGTATGGTGTATGTGTGTGTGTTGTCTGTGTTTGGTTTCTTGTTTTGGTTTGAGGTATTTTAATATATACTTGACATAGTTATAAACAGTAATTACAGCTGTTAAGGAATTGAGCTAAAATCCTTTCTGCTTATTGTGGCTTTTAAGGATACAGGAGTTAAGAGAAGATCAGGCACCTTCAATAACTTGCAAACACTGTGTCCCACTAAATTATTACTGTATTTTTGATGTTTTGGGGTTTTTTTTTTAGTATTTCCATAGATTGAGTTTGTAATACTGAGGCTTAAGGTGCAAAAAAGTATCTCAAAAGAATTAGAAATCATAGTAATCAGTTGAGGTTTTTTGTACAGCAGAACTCAACTGTTACAAAAGCCCTTCAAAACTAAAAAAAAATAATATGTACATATCTTTGTAGTACAAAGGTACAGAACATTTAACTTTCTGAAAAAAATTACTCATTAGCAGTATTTTGTTAAAATAGATGCAAGATCACAGACAGCTGGCCAAGATGGTGTATTTAAGACCAATCACATTTTTCTATTCAGGAGGTTTGAAGTATGTAAGACTTTAGCTGAAATCAGTAAAACAAAGGGTTTAGGTTTTGTATTCTTAACAATTAGAAGCTTTTTTTTTTTTGCTACTTAATGATAGTGTCCATAATGTCATGCATATTTCCTGGATGCACAACAACCCCTGATGCTTAATGGTAGAAATAATACAGAGGTGGAAATACTGGGAAGCAGAACTGCAAACCTGCAAACACATGTAAATTAGGCAATGTCAAATAAATCTTCAGTAGGCAACACAATATAATAGATGATCTACAAATAGGTCACTTGATTTCAAAGTAAAAAGTTATTTAGGGTTATATTAGGAGAAACCTTCTCCTCATGAACAGTGCTTGGTGTTGGAACAGGTTGCCCAGAGATGCTGGGCAGAGATTCCCTTGGAGAGTTTTCAGGCCCAGCTGTATCAAGCCCCAAGCAACCTTATCTGATCTTGGAGCTGACTGTACCTGTAGCAGAAAGTTGGGACATCTCAGTCTGGATTGCTTTATGACTTAATGAAATCACATTGTCTAGACTCACCTCAATTTCACTTTTTCAAAAGTTTATCTCTCTAGCAAGAATCTTTGGAAAAAAAGGTAGTCTTTGAGAAGTAAACCCTTTGTGGACTGCTTCAGATTTCTGGAAGAGTGGATGGTTTTGGGAATGAGTTCTAATTGCACAATGTTGATGTTGGTGTTGACCAGGCAGACAATCATAAGTGGAAACAGACAAAAGACAGACAGAAACCTAAAGTCCAAAGAAAGATAGGTGTATATTCCTGTGCTACTCAATGGGTTTTTTAAGTGCATACTTTCATTTAGGAAAGAAGAACTGAAAGTCATGTAAGCAGAAGCACCATATACTTGAAATCCTTGTAGATCTAGGCATGACTTAAGAAAAATAGCTTTTGCTCTTAAGCAGGTACCATTAAATTAATTGTATCTTGATTAAGGTACGATTAGTGATGAGAGCAGTTTTCCAGAGGGAAGATGGAGCTTTGAGTAGAGTAAGCTGTAGTAAAACACTAACAATTTCAAACCCAGGTGTAATTTAGGGTGTTGATATGAACTACTCAGTCCCATTTGCCTTAGTTATTTTTCTTCAAATACTGTCTGAAATCAGAGTTACATAAAGTTGTGTATATTATTAAATAGTTTTATTATTCTTATTTCAGTTACTCTTTTTCAATCCTGCATTTTTCTTTTTGTTTTCTCCAGAGCTCTGGAGCTTCAGCCATTTTCCCTTAAGCCCCTCCTGCGCCGAGCAATGGCAAATGAGTCAATGGAGCGGTATCGACAGGCGTACATTGATTATAAAACAGTCCTCCAGATAGACAGCAGCATCCAGGCAGCAAACGATAGTGCTAACAGGTAACTCCACACAGAAATGTTCAGGAGCAGTCCAAACAGAAAAACAGAATTCAGATCTGTTTGGTTTACGTCACCCTCTGTTCTGTACCCTCATTGTAGCTACAGGATTGGCTGTTCATTTAGTTGTTTTCCCATAATTTCAGTTTTGCTCTCCTAGCAGTGGGTCCCTTTTTGGTTTCTCAAAAATGTAGTATTTTAAATATTTTAAGGTTGGGTTTTTTTCTTACTAGTGCTTCTACTTGTTCTCTTTCCTAACTTCTATTTTATACTGTATAAAGTAATACTTGAAGGTCCATGCCATTCTCCTGACATTCTGTTTCCTTTTCACATTAACAGTATTTCTGTGGCAGTTGGAGATTTATGTTAAGTGTGAATCCTTCTGTATGCTGCAGTTGTGGAAATACTGAAGTAGCTTGATACAGTGGTTGGCTACAAAGCTTAGAGGTGTAAAAAATACAATTTAATATTATTTTCAAGTATTAATATTTTCAACATTAATTCTTGCTGCCAAGAGAGACATTTGAATTTCTCTAATTATATTTTAATAGTATAAAGTTGAAACCAGAGCAGCCATTAATCACTGAGCAGGAACCCACATGCATGTGACTTTTACAGTGGAATCTAGAACAGTGTTTTTCTTCCTAAGGCAAGGCCATGAGCACTTGCATTAGTCATTAAAAAATCTATAATACCTTTCTTTAAATTCTACTTATTTGACCAGAGGAAATTGTGACATTTCATCAGCTCTTTCTAAGTCCTATTTTTTGATAACACAAAAAGAATTGTTAGTGATCTTCTGTATCTGTGGTGATAATAGAGCACTTGGATTGGTGGAAGAACTCCTTTTCCTGGTACCTATGCAATTACTACACTTTTTAAAAATCTCATTGGCTTATTTTATCTGCAGAGACTCTTTTCATATTTCTCCTTGACTTGGAACTTGCTTAGTAATAAGCTTATTTCCCTTTTCCCCTTAACAATCTTCCTTTTCTCCTCTCTAGGCCTTCCTTATGTTTTTAGCTTCACTGCTCATTACTCTTTTCCTTCCTGGCAACCCATCACCTTATTTCAGCTGCTTCTTCCTTCTTCTCTTCTGCTGGTAATTCATTTTTGCTTGCAAATTACTAATTTCTAAACCATAGACCTCCTGCGTAACTGAACTTGAACTATATTTTTTCGTTAATATTTTATCATTTGAAAGTTCAACGGAAATTGTACTAAAGCATTGATTTTTATTTCCAAAGTAAGAGACCTTTCTAAAAACAAATTTTAAAAAAACATTACTGCCTTTTAACTTAAAGAGACTACCACAAACGTAGTAATTTTTTGTTTGGTTGGGTTTTGGTTGGGTTTTTTTTGATATTAGGAAGATCAGATCTTAACAACCTTTTATTGGACGATTTCTTGGTTGTTAATTTTCTATGGGAAGTTGGATAATGATGCTGTAGGATGCTGACAGGAAAACTCATCATCCTAGTTGTGTCTGAGGGTGGGTTTGATAAACCATTGAAGCTTCTCTCTCTGTGCTTACATAGCAGACTTCCTCAGAATCAACTGCATGTTTCTAATAAGTAAAAGACAAGAAATTCTAATACCAAGCCTTTACCTGATCACTTTGCAATCAAAAGGAAATAATTAAGGGTTTAGAAACATAATGCAAACAAGTATAAATAGTTATTTGACTATTTGTTTATTTTGTTGATTAGATGATGCTAAATTGTGTCTTTTATTGGTTCCTGAGGCGAATTTTTTTAGATAAACTGGAAGGACTGTCTCTTAATGGTGTGTACCAAATAACTGGAAATTGAATTTCAAGCATGCTTTTAATTAGTGGCATTTTTCTAGTTTTGTGAACATCAATAGATTTCCTACTTTGTGTATTTTAATTTCCTCTTGAGTGTTTCATTATTTCTCTGTTAGAAATACAGAAGCTCTAATGTGTGCGAATATATTTATGCATTTCCTCTTACTAAACTGAAGTTTCTTTCCAGTTACCCCAATTCCTTTAGTATCAGTGAGCAAATTAATGGAATAGCTCAGGAGTTCTTTTTACAAGGTCCCATATGAGTACTGTACTGCAGAAAGAAATTTGTGATCAGCTCCAGAACTGCTGGATTGTTGGGTCGAGTCAGGGTGTTGGTGGTGGGAAATGAGTGTATTTGTCACAGCTTTTTCATAAGACACCTCTGCTTTTTAAACTAATCATGGCACACAGGTGTGCATTTTTGCAAAACACTCCATTTACATTACATTATGTAATACATTATATTACAAGAAGTCAGTTGATCATCAGATACTGCAGGATTCTTTCTGTGGATTTTGATGGATCAGGGTTTTTTCCATCAACTTTTTAAGCCCATTATGGTAAATGAAAAAACAAATTAAATAGGAAGTCAATATGACTCTGGTTTCCTGTAGAGTTACTCCATTACTTTCTATAGGAAATATCTAAAGTTACTTAATTGACGTGTTAATATGAAGTGTACTGGTTTATTGCCTAATAAAACAGCCTGAGTAAATATTTGGGTTGTTCAGTTTATGATGATGTGCCACGTTTTTTTCTTAGCAATTGAGCTCAGGCTTTCATTGAAATCCTGAAGTTTTAGTAAAATTAGAGCAAAGCAGTACTTGGACAAGCCACATTGTTGATATGTCATGTAAAATACTTGGGAATGGTACAGGCAGAGGAGAGCCCCTGCAAGGGCATATGCAGTTAACACACATTAAAATAGTCTTTTTGATCACTTAAAAAACAAATAAAGCAACTACACTTTTTTTTTTTAATAGCTGTTATTCAAATACTTAAAAAGAACAAAAGTAAATAAGGAAACTCCATTGGGTAATTTATGTTCATTCTTTGTTCTTCATGTCACTTTCAAGGTTCTTAATAGTTCTTTTTTTGATATGAAATAATTTAGTGTGTTTTCCACACCTGTGGTAGATGGAAGTGCACCTGATACAAAAATTTTAGTTTTATTTGCTGTATCAATGTGACTTGCTTTGCTACTCAATTCAGAATTTTCCTTTGTTAAAGTACTAATTAGATTTTTTACCAGTTAAACTTGATTCTTAAGCCCATTTTGAGATTAGGAGATGTTTATCTCATTGTTATTCTCAACACTGATTTTTTTAAAAAGCTACAAAATTTCTAATGGAACCATCAAATCTTAAATGGCTTCACTTACTATGTCTACTTATGTCTTTCTCCAAAAGAGGAAAAGGCAATGGGAAACACCCACTTAAATGGATTTTGAATTGAACCACTTATATTTGGAAATAGTTGACATATGTATGTGTTGGTTTAAGAAAGATTAAACAGATTTTACATCTAATTAAAGTATTTTTAAATGGGGATTGATTGATACATTTCTGACTATATAACTGTAAAATGCAACTTAATGCAGACTACTTTGTGACCTGCATTGCTATTTTTTAGGAAGTTTTTGTAGAAGATGTTTCATTTGATATCTGCAAATTTAAGTATCACATTTTCCCTGAGGTTATTGAAATCTACACTTAGTACAAATAACACATAGAACAGCTGAGAAAAGTAAACAAAATAAATACATGGATTTTTTTTTCATATTTCTTTACTGGATGTGGTAGGTGGTTAGTTGCAGAATCAGTCATTGGCTTAAATATTTACAGATCATACTGAAGTCAGCTTGTCTTCAAAATACCAGCATAATACTCTAAAAAAGGTAGGAAAAGTCTAAATCTTAAATATATGCAATACTCTTGACTGCTGTGACAGTATTTTTTTAATTAGTCTTAAGGATAATTGTTCAGGGTTTTTTTTTTTTTAAATTGGGATGTTGCACTATTGAATTTGGTTGTAAATTATTAAACTGTGAGTTAAATACATGAAAAATCATGTTGGTGGGCCTGTTCTTTTTCAGAATAACAAAGACTTTAATAGATCAGGATGGTCCCAGTTGGAGGGAGAAGCTGCCACCAATTCCAGTTGTTCCAGTTGCTGCTCAGCTGCACAGGTGGGATGGAGGAAGCCTCACTTCAGAGAATCAGCCAAGTACTATAGACATCAACAGAGAAGAACAACTGCAGATGAGTCGTATGTATAGCTAATGAAATACACATTCAGAAAAAAACCTGATTAGAAAATGGAATACATTTTAACAATGTCAAAGAAACTGTTTTAGAAAATACTTGTTAGAGACCTTTGTGAAAAGCCAAAGTAGATGACTGTCAGTTACATGATAGAGTTTATTTTGCTTTGTGAAGCACATTTATGGTAACTTTTAAAAACCAAGTGATGTAGTCTGCAGCATGAAGTTTCTGAAGTTACATAAAATCAGCAGAAATACTCATTGGCAAAATATCAGGATCACCAAAGCCCAACTCCTGGCCTTGCACAGGACACCCCAAACGTCACACCCTGTGCCTGAGAGCATTGTCAAACCCTTCTTGAACTCTGTCAGCCTTGGTGCTGTGACCACTTCCCTGGGGAGCTGCTCCAGAGCCCAACCACCCATCTGGGTGAAGAACCTTTTTGTGATATCCAACCTAAACCTCTCCTCGCTCTCCTTCCTTGAGTCCTGTCCCTGGTCATGAGAGGGAAGAGATCAGTGCCTCCCCTGTGCTTCCCCTTGTGAGGATGTTGAAGTGACACCTCCCCTCAATCTCCTCCAGGCTGAACAGAGTAAGTGACCTCAGCCACTCCTCATGCAGCTTCCCCTCCAGACCCTTCACCTGGCTTGTGACCCTCCTTTAGATGCTTTCTAAGGGCTTCATATCTTTCTTATTTTGTGGTGCCCAAAACTGCCCCCAGCACTCGAGGTGAGGCCACCCCGGAGCAGAGCAGAGCAGGATAATCCCCACCCTTGCCTGGCTGGCAATGCTGTGCCCCCCAGGACACAAATATCAGTGGTTTCCCTGACATCATAATACAGTCATAACAGAGTTTTCCCCCAGAAAAAGCACCACCCAAATATACACCCAACTTTGGCAGAAGACATTTAGGAGACGCCTTTCAAAGATGTTCTGGGCTTGTCTGTACATAATCACTGAGTGCTGAACTCTGGGAAACTAACTTCCTCCTGACTTCTTTTTCCCTTCATTGCAGTTTCCATTTTTCTCCTTCAGTAAATAGAGTGAAGGAAGCTCTCTGATTCAGTTGTTACTGACATTAAACATTCTTTTTTGCAAAGGCTTTAACCCTGTGATTCCTTACTCAAGTGTTAATTGGTTTCCCTTTGAGTTTATTTCAGTGTAAAGGTGTGTTGAAGATAATCTCCCCTCAGTTAACACAGGGGTGACTGCAGTTTGTAACTGGGCTGTTGGCCAGCTGTGTACCAGTGATGGGGTTATCTGTCTATAATGCATTACTGCAATACTGAGTATCCTCCAAGTGCTTGGCAGCATTTTGATGTAAAACATGTCTCAGCTTATTTCAAATAAAACAAGCTTTGGTTAGGCTTTGTTTTTAGAAATATTAAACAATGATTGTATAACTGTTTTCTTCACTGAAGGCTGACTCTAAGGTTCTGGTTGCCTTGTCAGGCCTCTGCTGCATGAGTGAGACTTAACAGTGATAGCTGGTTCTGAAAGGCTGCCAGCAGTAATGTTCAGTCAGTAGTTAAACCTCACTGTTGGCTGACACTTTTTTGCAACAATTGTGTGTTTTTATTTGTGTCTTACAACTTGAGTTATAATTTAGTTCATGTAGTTTATATTTTTCCCAAGTCCACATGCAGTTTTCTGGCATAGGAAGCTACCATGTTTTTATAAAAGAACTCAAAGAGTTTAATTATTGATTAAAATCGTTGATTATATACAGTGTTAAAAACCTGAAACTTGGCAAGGGGCTCATATTCTCTAGCAGGGTGCAAAAAGTAGATTATTTCATTATGATTTACTTAGAGATATGCTGCTAATTTTTGTTTGTTCACAACAGAGACAGGAAGCTGCAGTCAGGATCAGTTTATCACTGCAAACACAGCTAAAAACTGTAGCCTAACCCAAAAGAATCTGCAGCAAATGATGTGGAATTAAAAAGGAAAAGCAATTATGGAATAACATACTATTTAAAAAAAAAAGTGTAGTTAGGTATTTCCAGCTTCCTTATTGAATCTTTTATAAATAGTTATTAACAGAATATTACTGATGTATCCCTAACTCCAACTGATGTGATAATTTGTTGTCAGTCAGTTTAACGTAGTAATTGTGGTAGTTGATTGCATAGAGAATATTAGATCAAATTATGGCCACCTTGGTGTGCTGCTGGAGATCTGGAAGGCCTTTAATCCTGCTGATTAAATCTCCACCACTGTAAGTAAAAGCAGGGTCTCAGTGGACACAGGTAGGCCCTCTGTACCCCACAGAAACTGGGAGAGCTTGGAGCTGTGTGTTATTTCAGCAGAGTGGTTAGGCTGGTGGATGGGGCAGTGTTTGTGGGGCCAAGTGCAGGTGTGGTCATGCCTTGGTTAGAGCAGCAGGGGAGTGCAGACTGACAGAGGGACTCCACTGCCAGGCCTTAATCCTTGGTCTGCACGGATCATTCAGCCACCCTTAATGAACTGACCTTATGTAACACCATCATCCTTTGTGCTGTAGGTGAGGAAGCTATGGAGAAGTTCAAGAGCTTGAAAAACGAAGGGAATGATTTTGTAAAAATGGGGGAATATGAAGAAGCTGCAAATAAATACAGCGAGTGCATGAAGTTAAATACTGAGGAATGTACTGTCTACACTAACAGGTAAAGATCCAAAATCTAATGCTGCTTTGTGGAATAACAGTAGGTGTATTTTCTCACTGCAGATAGAGATTTTGCATCCCCTCACTCACTGTTGTGAAAAACTTGGTAAGGGTTTATAATAACAAAATGGATTTCTTGTGAAACAACATTTTGCAAGGAAAGCAAGTATTAATGTCACTGATATATATCTTAAAATCTATAAATAGAGTAAGCAATAGTAGAAGTTAAAATTAGCATAGTATTTTGCAGCATTTCTGAGTTATTTTTTAAGAATACTGGTATGATTTGAATAAAAAACTTAACAGGCAGTAGCAGTATCTCAGATATGAAGAGTGATAATTCAGAGAAAATGTACATTCTGAAAAGATAAAAGTAAGAACAGTCATACATGAGCATTATTTTAAAGGTTGACCTAATTCAGCAGTATAATTCTTTATGCTGTAATCTTATCAGCTTCTACAAACTAAGAAGGATTTGATTAGACCAGTACTTGAATAGGAGAGTTCCAAGTAATAATTAGGTACAGAGAGCAGTTTCTTTAATCCAGAGCAGTTTTTTACCCAGAATGGCTGTATAAAATCTATATTACATTAACCACTATACTATTATATTATACTAATATAGGCTCTGCTTTTAAAATTTCAAGCATTAGTCATACTTGAATTTTGACATTCATTGCAGGAATTGGCCTTCTCTAAATCCACCCAGTGATGTTCTTGATAGTTAATGGTTTTATGTACTTTAAAAAAAAGCACATTGAGATTGAATTGTTTGAAGTATTGTAATTAACATTTGTGAGTCAGATAATGTTGGCACTAGAGCACTGTAGAATTTACTTATATTGCAGTATATTCTGTTTTTCTGTGTCAGAGCTCTCTGTTACTTGAAACTGTATAAATATGAAGAGGCTAAGCAGGATTGTGATCATGTTCTTCAGATAGAAGATTCTAATATTAAAGCTTTTTATAGAAGAGCACTAGCGTACAAAGGATTACAGGTGAGGAAAAAGAACATGGCAGGTATTCTTAAGCACTTCTAAACTTGCTTATCCTCTTCAAAGGCAATGAAGTAGTTGCTGTCAATGGGTGAATACCAACAAAGTACTCAGGGTGATGATTTATTACTTTGTAGAGCATTAGGCATACATAAAACATCATATAAATATTTCTGCTACATAAACCCCTTCATGTTGGTGTAATAATTTGAGAAAATACAAGAATATTGTAATAGATAAGGTCTGACTGGAGATTGGGTAAGCAAGTTTCAAATCTGTTCTAATGTTCTAATATTCTACTTCTGGGTATCCTGGTCTGTTTTATCTGTCAAGGAGTTTACTTAAAATAACTTTGCTGATGACAACTGGATTCTCTCCAAGTCTGTCTTCATCTATCCAAACTAAAATCTCAAGCTGCCTTGGCATCTGCTCATGTTTCATAGTAAACCAGGGGTTTAATGACTGTTGTTTTCTGTCTTCCTTCCCCAAATGCATCGACTCTTTGTCAGTACTGCACTTTGTCACTCCGTGGCAGTGTCAGTACTCAGCCTTTTCCTTTCCATCTGCCTGGTGGTGGTGTCTCTGCAGTGCTCACCTTACATACAAGTTTTAGAGTATCGTTTTACCTGCTCACCATAAATGCTGACACATTGTTCATATCCATCCTGAATGTGACTTCAGACCTCATGTTCCATCACTTGAACCATGTTGTTCCTTTTGTCCCTCCCTCTGGTGGCTCCCCATCTTCAGTGATGCTAAATTAGCCTTCACACTCCATAATTCTCCCACAGCGATCCTTGCTGTACCCATCAGCTCTTATTTGGTGTTGAATTATCAGCTTCTCACTTCTGTAGGCTCATGATGGCAGCTCTCATCACCTGCTCTGTATTAAATTTACAAGTGTCTTTAAACAAACATCTGAAGAGCTTTCTTCCATGTTGCAGGAGTGGACTCGAGGTCCACCAGATTTCATCATTGTCCTTCAAATGAATGGCCACTTCCCTCAGACCTCCATTCTGTTCACTGCCTTAACAAAAAATTACCTGATGGTGTCTCAGCTTACAAAGCTCCTGAGAACCTGTTTGTGCTTAGCAGCATACCAGCCTTTTCTCATCCCATGTTACAATTCCAGATGCAGGTCCTAGGAGCATGATACATTTGTTCCTCTGTTGTAGTAGCTATGAAATTTTGAATGTGTGGCAAGTCCTAACTTTGTGTAATGTTTTTTTCTGTAACTGTGCTAAGCTACCTGGTATTAATTATCTCCAACCTTATGTTGTTGAACTTGATAAAAAGTCAGTATAAATATGAGTACATTCTACCAGACAGAAAACAAGGGTATTACACACTCATGAAGAAGGTCGAGAATTGGAGAAATAACTTCTGCTTTTTTGCATATCCTGGAAAAAAAAGTGCTATTTTTGTGTTATTGAAGGCAGCCTGAAACACAGTGTTCATGAACTCCTTCAGAACAGTCTGAGCTGGGGACTCCCAGAATGTTTTGTTGTGGTTGGATTTAATGCCTTCATTATTGCTAATTTCAGGGATGAAAGTGATAGGTGAAACCAGAGAAAATAACACAAATTACCTGAAGTTGACAAATGACTCTGTAATGAAGAACTCTATGAGCTAAAGGCATGTAGTTTGACAAATACCTAGCTAAGGTGGGAAGTGTTATTTGTATATAAATAGTCAGACATTTAACTACAAAAGCTGCCCTGGAATTGAATGCAGTAATTGAGGGTTTTTTTACAGATTTACTGAGATGTAGTTAAGGGAAGATCAGGAAAAAATGTTAGTCAGATGCATTAGGCCTGTGACACAAAATGGCATCTCCTGCAGCTGATAGTCCACTCTTGCTTTGGGTACAGTCATCTTGTATGATTTTTGTTGGGCAGTCTGGCAGGCTGCAGTTCTAAATTCAGTAGAGTTGGTTGCTGACCCTTGTTACTGTTTTCAGAAGTTTGTTCCAGAATCTCATTTCTCTATAGCTGTGAATCCTCACATCTGTAATTCAAATTATTTAGCTTAATTAGTAGTGGATTTCTGATGAAAGCAACCTGGCCCCTCTGTGCATTCCTTTGTTGGGGGTACATAATTCTCATTCTCTCACTCTTCCTTCATGACCTAGCTGGCTTCAGTTCTCTGCTGCTGTCCTGCAGCCTCTCTGCACCTTGAACACTGGCCACCAGTGTGTGGAACAAAACACTCTCTGTGGGAAAGAGTTAGAGTGACTTGGACACTGGCTCCTCTGGTACAGTTGAGGTGCTAAGGAAGTACCTCAGGTGGTACATGAGGGTTTTTTTTTCCATGATAATACAAATAATTTAATAGTAACCTTCTGATATTGCTTGGGAACAGAAGAAATACTAGACCACTCACACAAGAAATTACATTGGTCTTTTACTGTCTGCATGGTCTTTTACTATTTACTGCTGTGTTTCATCTTTGGTTTTGATACTCCAGCCCTTGAGATGTCTTGATTTTTCTATGTGGTATTTCCAGTCTTCCTCGGTAGGTGCTAGTAACTTTGTCTCTCCAGAAAAATCAGTCTAAAAATAGTAATTTATATGAAAGAAGTGTGAAATAAAGGCATTAAACAAATTGCAAGAGTGATTATTGAGGAACTGTGTCCTAATGCCACTTTGTGATTGTGTTTGTCCTAATCTTGTTTAGCCCAGAGTTTGTAACATAATCCCAGTTTCTCAAGTATTAGCAACATTTCATGGTAAGGGATGGTCTGTTGGACTGAAGCCCAGGAAGATTAGATATATCTTTAATTTGAAGCTCAGTTTAGCTCTCCTACTGCAAAGCAAGTATCCATACTTGCTGGACTCACATTATATTCAGTGATTTACTCTCTGATACAGGGAACAGATTTCTGAGAATAAATTATTTCTTACTACATATTTAACTGGAAGTATTTAGTCACAGAGTATTAACTCAAACTCATTCTCATTTCCTTTCTCCCCTCTAATGAAATTACACTATCAGCATTTAGATTATTTTTGTCTACTTAGTCTCCAAATCCCAGTATTTTTACCTTTCTTAGCTGTAAAGGACAGTATGGTACTTCAGATTCATATTTCTAGTGATGTGCTTATGAGACAAATATTTTTTTCTACTTACAGAATTATCAAGCCAGTGCTGATGATTTCAACAAGGTACTTCTAATAGATCCAAATGTTCTTGAAGCACAGAAGGAATTAGAGGAGGTAACCCAACTGCTTCACCTTGACAGCAGTGCTGGAGCTGGCAGTCAGCAAACACAGAGGAAGAAAATAACCATACAAGAGGTGGTATACCCGTTCTGTTTTTAAAAGCAAACACAACAGAAGCCACATATTTGAAGAGGTCATACTAAAGCTTTTGTTTGCCCATCTTGAATCTATATCTTTGGGGGGATGATGTATTTTTCACATCATTTTGAGGGCATATTGGAGGATTTTTACATATAATAAAGCTTGGACTACTCCCAAGTATATTCAGAACTACAGCAGGAAGGGAAATAGTCCATTTAGATGGCACTAAACTTGAGGATATGCTCCTTGTAAACAAAAACTGCTTAAACTTTGAAATACATGTTTTACAGAGTGCAGCTGTGAAATAGGAGTTTTGCTTTTGAAGTCTGTGCTCCTTGGGCAGCCTCTGGGGCTGTGCTGGCAGAGGTCTGTGGTCAGCACATGTGCTGGCTGCTCCTGTGCTGCTCCTAAAGTTATGGGTCTGAAAAATTAAATCCTACCCTAAAGAGCAAGAGTAAAACATCTGTAGGATCTTAAAAAAGAAACACAGGATGTGATGTTATGTACAGGATCAAAACATGAGCTTTGCACAGTTCTGGGTAGAATTAGGTGATGAAAGGATTTTCTCAGTCATCTGATATTTTTGGATTGTAGCTTTGCTGGTCATTTAGAAATTCTTTTTCCCCTTTTCATTTAAAAATGTACAGTTAAAATACATAGTTAACAGTCTGTACAGTGATACTGTAATTTGATAATGTAATTTCAGAATGTGACATAATGGAAGCTGCAATTATTAATATAGGAAAAAAATATGTTTTTGAAGTCCTCCAGATTGTCACGAGCTCCTGGGATTTTACATAGCCAGCGTAAGCTGGTATAGTGTTAGTTAAGCTCTGGGTTGTGACAAACAAAGGGACCTGGAAAGTGTTCAGAGGAGGTTTGGGGAGTGACCACATTGCTCAGAGACCAGCTAACTACATTGCTGGCACTGGAAATTGTCTAGAGGTGATACAGGACACATACATGTTTGCTGCTATAATTACAACTGCCCCTGTGCAGGGGGTCCCCTCTTTTACCTGTTGCAGTACAAGGTAGTTCCATGAAAAAACACACTGCAAAGAAAGTAAAATTAGAAAAACAATTTATCATCATTATTCCATGGTAATCAAACTCTAATTATATAAAAAACAGTTAAGGTTTTTCTCTTGATTCTAAGGATTGTTGAAAAATAGAACAAAATGTCTATAAGCCAAATGCACGGTATTTTCTAAAAATCACTAATCCCCTGTTCTATGCAATGCAGTATTTTCAGACTTTTCAAAATACTTGGCATTGAGAGACCCAGTTCAGTAAGTTTTAGTCAGGTTATATTAATTCCACAACTCTTGATGGCTTGAAATAGATGTTAGCAAATGTAATTGGCCCCATAGTTAATTTTCTAGTGACTGATTCATGAAGTGTAATAGAGGCTGCAGTCTCAGAAGTTAAGTGGATAGTGAGGCAGTTTATCCATGCTGAGCTTTCTCTTTCCAAAGCAAGACCCCAGCTGCCATGTGCATGTACTGCTCTGGAGGCACAGCAGAGAAATGAAATGTGGGTGTCTGCTGCCTTGACTCCAGTTCTCCTTGCCTTCCTGAGCTTCACATTTAATACATGTGTAGAGTCCTCCTTCCTCCTACAGCCCTCCTTTCTCCAGGTGTGATTCCACAGTGCAGTGCCAAACAGTGAAAGGAGATGTAAAAAACACACTTTCTACTGTGAGCCTTTAAAGGTGAATTAGAGGGGCAGTTCTGGGGGCAGGAGGACATGGGAGAACATGGGTGCCTTTCTTTTATGAAGAGCAGTCTGATGGCTTTAATCCAGTGATGGGGGGGATGTCTGCAGTTCATGAAGCTTCAGGTCATCTCTCTGTCCACATTAAGTGATCTGTTGCCACTCTGTTTGTGAAGGTGACTGAGCCTGATGACCAGGAGGAGGGACAGTTTGCTACACCAGAAGAGGCTGACACTGCCCCTGTTGCTGCTCAGGAAGCTGTCCCAAAGCCTGGGCCTCGGAGGGCAGCTGAGAAACTCCGTGTTTCAGAACCATCCAACGCTTACGACTTCGGTCAGATCATGAATGCAGTGAATGCCAGTAAGGACAGAGCTGCTTGTGCAGATCTTCTGACACTCACTGATCCAAAAACATTGCCAGTGCTGCTCAGTAACAAACTTGAAGGAGAAATCCTTTTGATTTTTATCCAGTCATTGGAACATTACATAGCTGGAAAAGATCCTGGCCTTGCATATCAGCACCTTTTTTACTTGAGCAAAGCAGAAAGATTTAAGGTAAGAACCTAGAGTGTACTTAAACTGCACAGAAGTCTAAAGGAAATTTTCATATCTTAAAAGGAAACAACACACTGATTTTTTATCTCTGTCAGACACTATGAGTTTTAGTCAGCCTGTGCTGATTATAAAATGATTTGTTGGGGTTTTTTTTCAGGTGGTGCTGGCCCTTCTTAGCAAAAAGGAGAAAGAAGAGGTGCAGCAACTGTTTGACTCACTTTCAAAAAGCCAGAGTGATCAATTCTCCTTGGAAGATCTTGACAGCCTTAAAAAGGTTTATGAACTCTAAGAGGTTAGAGTTTATTGGCTGCATGCATATAGTACGTTAGAAAATGAATTAATGAACTCTGCAGACTTGCCTGGGTTCAAGTGAGTCTTTACCTGGACTGCTGGAATTCTACTTCATTTTGACAGCATATGCACATTTAAAACTTGCTGCTCTTTTCTTCTTGTAGTTGTCTACATCTCTAGAATTTAATGTCCATCTGTGTTCAGTAACAGAGTTCATCTGGCATACTGATTTTATTTAGACTGCTAATTACATAGAGAAAAATACATTTTACATTATATATGTTATGTGAAATACCTTGATGGTACATTAGGTAAACACACTTTTAGTCATGACTTGTTACATCATTTTGTGAGTTCTATGTTCTTGTGATAAAGAAGTGTCTTTGAGATAAACGGGTCAGTTTGCAGTAACTTTGCTAAAATGAGTTTACAAAAAGTATTAACATTTTTTAGAAAACTCCTGTAGGCCATCTGTTTGTTCACTGTTCCTGGTCTGTACAAGACAGATTTAAATATTTTGGTTCAATACATCTTACTAACAAAGGGGAATGAATTATATATTAGCTTGTCATGGAAACAATTATTAAATGGATGTGTATGTTTTTAACAAGTAATTTTTAGTGCACAGAGAGCTTTTTTCCTGTGTGCAAGAGGATAGCTGGTTTTCTGACTTTTTTTGGGCAGTGACAGAAGAACGAGTGGCTGCACTTCACAATAGAAATATTTAACTCTGAGTTTTGTAATCAGATTATTTAAAATACCAGCTCTTTCTGTTTACAGATATATTTATAAAACTAAAAGAATTTTTGGACCAGTACGATTTTTTTTTTATTTCATTACTTATATTTTGTATTTGATTCTCACAAAGTTCCTTCAAAGGTGAAGCTTTTAAATTTTTTCAAATACCCAATGCCTTCTTTGCACAGGTGATACAAATGTTTATCAGACTCAGCACTGCAGAAATATCATTAAGAATGTTCTAATGAAATTTTTTCTCAGGTGTATATTAATAAAGATTTTTCTTGAAAAGTACAATTATGACTTCTTTTCTGGTTCAGTACACTTTAGGCTTATAATTCCAGTATGTGGATTATGAGTTTGTTTCATCGTGGAGTGCCAAGAATTAGGCTTTTAATTCCTGAAACATCATCAGTACAACTGACATTTAGCAATTAACAGGTTTTCACTTTCTCTGTGTGTGACCTCCTCAGTTTAAGGCAGACCCTAAACCTTGGCTGGCTGAGGACTGAAAACACCAGCATTGCCTGCAGTCATTTTGGTGGTGGTCCTGCCTCATTCAGGTTTCACTGAGATTGGTACTTTTTTAGACAGCATTTGTGAGGGCCTGAGGGCCAGGCAGAACCATTTCTAAAGACACAGAACTTAGAAAAAAACAGAATCAAACCCACGAGAGGGACTGTACTGCCAGTTGGGCCTGAACAGCTCAAGCCAAGGGCACCATCTTCAAAACTGGAGGGGCAGCATTAGACCAGTGTAGGCATTGTAGGGGCGTGGGGGGCACAATGGAGCCTTGAGGTGTGGACTGCCCCATTTGTTTGTCTGTTCCTCTTGCCTTGGGCTGGGAGGCAGCCACAGCATCCCAGGTGTGCCACTGGAGCAGCTGCTCCTTGCTCACCATGGGAGCTGCTGCAGAATGTGTTCTGTGCTGTGTACTGGGCAGCAGGAGAAGCCCCAGAGCTGAATTAGTGCTTTCCTCACTGCTGGGCCAGCTCATCTCCCCTGGGCACTGCCCATCCCTGACACTCCTGGTCTCCTTTTCCCCTCCTATTTTTGAACACTCCCATGTTTCAAATCTTGTTTCTGCTCTGTGCTCAGGCTTTACTTACGCTGCTTTTTTGTTTCCCTCTGCTCTCCATAGTCATAATCTCTTCTGCAGCTCTGGCTGCTCTGCCAGGCCAAGGTAGGACCGTAGCTGCCACCTCAGCACTGCAGTGCATGGCCTCGGTGTGGGGACAGCGCCCAGAAACAACAGAGTGGGCAAAAGGGGGACAAGAGAAGCCCAAAAGTCTTACCTGGCTTTGTGGCAGGGACACCCAAACCCCAGCAAGGTGATGCTCCTGGCTTGTCACTCACACCCTCAGTGTTAACATCCAACTCTAAAGAACCAAACCCAACAGCAGGATAAAAGCAGCAGGAGAGCACTGGGGCCTGAATGTGACTCTGCAGTGGCAATAATGCAGCTGGACACACGCAGAGGACGTGTCCTGCACAGCCCAGCCAGCCAGGCCTGCAGAGACCCAGCTGCTCCTGGACACACATCCCTGGTGTTCACACAAGAGGGAACAAGATTCTTTCTGGAGCCACTAAAAATGTGGGAACAGCACAGGAACAGGGGTCACACTGTTCTTATTTTGGCCCTGTCAAAGTATTTCTGACATTCTTTGAGAAGCCAGCTCCCAGCTGAACAGGTGCTTTTGCCTTAAGGGCACAGGTGCTAGCAGGGCTGAGTGTCAGCTTCCTTGGCCAAAAAGCTGATGTACCACAGGGTCACCACTCCTCACTCTCCCTGCAAAGTGGTGCAAGTGGTGAGAGCCCAGTTACTGGCAAACCACACCTTGCCCTCATGTGGGATGTATTTCCACTCATCAGCACCTGCTCTGCTTTACATAATCCAGTTGCACAAATGAAGGGCTACTCCTGTGGCTGCCAGGCCTTTCAGAAGATTCAGACTTGGTCATTACAATAAACAAAATAACAGTTTCGAACAGCAGGGAACAGAGCTCCTTCCCTGCTGTAACTCAAGATTTATGACCCACGTCAGTGTAACGCTGCTCAGCGCCTGTGAGCTGCAGTTACCCGAGGGACAAAGGGCCGGCAGCTCGGAGCAGGGCTCCCCCCAGCTGGCTCAGGGGGTGAATTATCACCTCCCCCGAGTCCTGCTCGTTCCCAGGAGCCCTGGCCCTACCCTTGGGGATGTAACACATTCCAGTGGAGAGCACCTCCAGCTCTGGCAGTGCCACTTCCTTGCAACCCTGTGCCACTTCGCAGTTGCTCCTTGCTAAATGCCACCCTCATAAACATAGTCAGCAACATGAGAGCAGCTCTTCCTGTAAACAAGAGGGATTATAAAGGGATAAAGTGCCCATCACACAGAATGCTGTGCTCAGAAATACTTTGAGAATGCAGTCTGTAAGGAAAGGGAAGCCTGAGCCCACACAACCCTATCAGCACTGCTCTGATGCCTAAACACAACCACTCCAGTTTAGGCTGTTGGGAATTTTAATGTCTTTACTGTTGAGACGGAATCAAAAACAGTCCTTTTGTAAAGCCAGCTCACCAGGATCTGGTGCAAGGAGAACTCTGCCCTGCAGCTTGCTGGGTACCTGTGTGCCAGCAGGTGCTGAGCCAGTCACATCTCAAAGATACTCAGTTACCTGGCCTGGCACACGAGCCAGGTGCAGCAGCAGATTCATCCCCAGAGCCATCTGCCAAGACCTGGGGCTGTGCTCAGCACAGAATTCAGTGTCACCCATGAGATTGTGGATCAAACTCCTCCTCTTGCCCCAGACCAGCTTGGATTCCCAAGTACCTCACAGCCACTTTTCTCTGTTTCTCCTCCCTTTGAGACCGAAGGTAACAAAGACACTGGCACCAGTCTGGGATTGTGCTTCTCACCATGATCAGGCCTGGGGTTCCTCAGCCCACACAGGGAAACCATTCTGCTCCCCCAGCAACACCAGGTTATTCCATCTGACAGGAGCAGAGTCACCTCTGGGACTGGTGGGAGCACTCAGGGTGGTAACCGTGCTGTTCAGATCTTTGTCATTTCAGAAAGTCATTCTAAATAAATCTCAATGTCATTCCAAAGTTTCTGCTCAAGACAGCCACAATTTCATCTGAATTAGATAGAATATTAATGGGGTTTAAGTTCATTAATTCTAGTATTTTTCAATCTTCTGCTTGATTATCCTTATAATGCATTATTATCCATGAGAGTGGTGGCATTACTAAGTAGGCAACTATTTAAAAATCAATCTGAATGACTGGAAGAGATTTAAGTCAGTCAAAAACTCTTTATGCAACAGTAAAAAGTAATTAGCTCATACATGCAAAACCTTGTGACACTGATTGAATGACAGGATGGATGTACAGGCCTAGATGCTTCACTACAAAAAAGACATGCAAACATCATGAGGAAAGGTTTTGTGATGGCTTTTATCTATTTAATGTTGTAACTATCTCAAATAGTCTCAGGTACGGCAGATATTAAAATAAATTTCCTCAAGATCCAGTCTGACATCAGTTAGTCAAATTGCCATGAAAAAAAATTCTGAAAAAGAACCACCTTGTTGGGAGATCAGATGTAATCTTGAGCTTTCCTCTAATTTATTTCAGTGAAAAAAAAATACTGAATTCTTTCAGTAGACCTGTAAATACGTGAAGCATCTTTGCATTAGTGTATTAATGGAAGTGTACATTTAACTTTTTTATAGACTCAAAATTTGGTGCTGCATTAAATTTATTGGTGCTGTAAAGACTGCTTCACATACAAATTATTACTTCTGAATTGAAAAATGTTACAAAATTAACCAGCAAAAGTTTTCTGGTAAAAGCTTATATCCAGAAAAAACCTACCTGCATTTTAATGTTACCTCTTAAAGTGATGTATAAAATTATCAGATGATTTCAGAGTGACTGAAAAATAATGGTATTATTTGAGAAAATTTACTTACAAGAGTAAAACGCATTTCCAATTACCTGCACAGCGAAACTGAGGTCCTGAGAAATTAAGAGGTAGGTTTAAACTTGCTGAAATAGCTCTTCCATGTGACAGAAGTATAACTTACATATGGCTTTGGGATGAGGCAATCCAGCCCGGGCTTCTGCAATGCATCCCCGTCAGTTTTAGTTTCTCATTTCCACAGCCTCTCATGATGCAGGTGAGAAAATGAGCCCAAGGGTGGGGCAGTTCAGCAGAGCAAAAAGCACCAGGTGTTACCCAGGAACTCTGGCCAATCTGTGGTGTTTCAGAATGAACTCTGTGCAGGCCATGTGAACTGAGAAGAGCATCACTTTAGATGGAGAAAGCAGAGATTGAGTTTAGTCAGCAGTCTCACTTGGGCCAAGGTGGTGCAGATTTGTTTAAAGAGCTCATGCCAGAACTGCATCCCTCTCACAAAACCATTTACTGTCCTGCCTGCCAGAGAGGCAGCTCAGATTTCTTTTCATCTTAGAGAAGGCTGAAATCTTATACAAAATGCAAATTACTTTAGATCTTACATTTCCAAGAATCAGAGCATTCCACTTCCAAAGCACACCTAATCAAATAAAAATATTTAGAGGCAGCAAGAGATAAGAGCAGTCAGCACCTTACAGGAAAAAAGGCTCCCTGGGAACACAGACATTTGCATAAGGCTGATGTGCACATTAAACAAGAGACCACTAGAAGTCAGTATTTAGACATTTATTTCAGATATGCAGTTTACACGCATATTACTGAGCAAAACCGAATTGCAAATATACAAATACTGTAACAAGCATTACCAAATAACGTAACTGGCACTAGTGTTATAAGCTATTACTGAAACTGGTGAGGATGAGTCATGGAAGAGGACTGTAGCTCATTGCATTCTTATCATCCAACCAAACTTCCAGTAGCACCATAATGGCAATACATGAAACACAAGACAGAACATTGTTAACTGTTATTCTGAGATTCACAACTTTTTTTTTTTCCCATTTTAGTGAATTACTTAGCAAAAAAATGTTAACAGTGCAGGCGCTTTGGCCAACTTCAGCTTGTGTTCAGCTGTACATCTTCCATATGCAAAAGTAAAAGAAAAAAGCCAGCATATTTGGAACCCATCTTTGCACTTGGGCAGTCATTGCACTGCACTTAAGATTCTGGGACTGAAGACAGGCATGTCTTGCAAAGAGATGTCAAGTCCACTAAAGCCTGAGTGAGTCTTTGGTAGGCCAATACCTCATTATTATATCTATGACAGTCATTTTATTCACTAGGATTTTCTTTTGTGATCCAAGGTGGCCAAAGAGGACATTCTGGAAAACATTACAGTAAAATCCTCAAACGACCAGGCACTTCACACCCAGTCTTTTCCAAAGGCACCAAGAATGGACGGGGCACCAATTTTCCCCCTAATGAAAGGTGACTGCATCTGCTTTTCTACAATGCTTATAAATCACTGGATTGTTATTTTACAGTTTTTATACACTATATAGTAGCCTTATCTGCTGCATGATTGGTTGCATGAATAAATAGGTAACCCCACTGTTCTACACAGGTGATGTCTCCATTCCACCATATATTAAGTACCAATTTCTTATGCTCTGAAATTATGTAAAAGCCATAACCCTGCTCAAAGTGTACACACATACAAACACTTCTGACACAGGCTACATCCATCTGAAGATAGGCAGTTCATTCTACATGCATTCTAAATACAGTGTGTCCAGTTATGAAACAAAATTATCATTCTGAATATTCACTGTTGAAGTATGTTTGTATAGGTCTCTGCAGGTCTTTGCTTCCCTTAAATTTAAGAGTTCACACAAGAATGGTTTTAAGTCACTAATGCTCAGCTAACACCCTTTATCCCAAACCCCATATTTTCCAAGTGAACAGTGCAGGACATATTATTCATTTCAGCATTTAACATATTAAGAATTTACCAATTTTTATCTAAATACACCAAGTATACACTTTCAAGCAAAGTTGTGGCAAAAATACAAAACATGGACGTATTTGTACTGCTGTAATGCACTTGGTTAAAGCCTTCATGTCTCTTCACACAGGTCGAAGATCCATAGGAAGTATTTTGCCTTATCAGACAAGGAGATAGAAAATGCAGTTGTATCAAAACCTTGCTTCTGCTGGTCACCTGAAACTTAGGGAAGTCGCATGTGATTCAGCTTTCAGACAGGGTTCTTTAGTGGCAAAGATATTTTTGCAGCACTTACAGATTTAAATTTCAGTCTGAATAGCAGTGCTTAATTCCACAGCATGTTGTGAGTGGTTGTTGTTTGTTTCTTTCAGTGTTTCACCAACACCTAAATCTACATCTGTCGAAGATCCATTATGAATGCTTTCCTCAGCAATGTAACTCAGCTGTGGAACATCAGTGCTTGGGGCTGTTGGAACAGGCACAGGGATTCCACTTGGCTGTGGAGAGTTTTCCAAGCGATCATTTTCCACCTCTGGGAGAACACTGACTGTGGTGAAGCGAGTGTGATAGTCGCTGGAACCATGGCTACAGGAAGTTTTCATACTTTCCATATCTGAGCAACTGAACTCAGAGAAATGGCTGGAGTGGGAATCTGCTACAGAGGGAATACTATCGCTCAGAGAGGGCGAGTCAAATTCACTGGAGTTTGTGCTTTGCTGTTCCAACAGCTGAGCATCCATGTCCTCTCTGGTCTCATTAATCTTCATGCTACTCTTCTTTCTCAGCTTACCTTTGCACTTCTTCCCCGCCGTGCTGTCCTTGGACCACTTGGCGGCGCCGGCTTTGCCTTCGGGCGCGCCGGAGCCGCCGGCGGAGCCGCGCCCGGCAGCGCTGCCGTCCTCCACGCTGCTGCTCCCGCTGTGGTGCCGGAACTTGGCCGGCTTGGATTCGATATCCACCTGCACTTCCAGGCTGTTGCCTTCCCTAGAACAGGGGAGAACCCGTGAGTGAAGTGGTCATCGGAGGGCGGGACAAACTCTTGCTGCTTGCCAACGTACACAGCGAGAGGGATGTTTCTCGAGAAGAGAAATGTTTAACCAAATAAACAGCCCAAAGGCAAACACAAAGTGAAAGATGAAACGCTTTACTGAGCTACAGCAATGCCATTCCTCTTTGGAAATAACCCTGGAAAAATGCAGTGAGCAGGCAGTCACATGTAATTCCACTTGTAACAAAATCTGCATTTTCAAAGTGTAATCTTGAAGGTAGAACAGCTGAGACATGCTTAGAATATCCTTTAATGAGCAAAGCTTATAAATATTGTATTTTCACCACCTTTCTCTTACCTGTCCAAAGGGATGTAGGAGTTCAGAATGGATCCTGCCATTGCTTTGGTGCTGGCATTGTCACTAACTGTTCCCAAGCTGACTGTGCCAGATTCTCCGCTCAGACTGTATCGTTCCTTCTGCACATCTGCCTGCACTTCCAGTCTTTGAGAGAAAGAGAGAGAGTTGCATGTACTACCACAACAGTTAAAGCACACTAGCTGAAGATTAGTGTCACCTTGTAGATGGCAGTAAGTCAATAATAAACAGAGTTCTTGAGTCACTCCAGTACAGATGTTCTTATTTACCCTACTGACACATGTTCTCTGTTCCCACTGACAAAAATGACTTTTTTTTTAAAATTAAAACCAAGGAAACAAAAACACCTCGAAGCAAAACCAGATTAATTTCCTAAAGACGTTAACCAAAAGTTCTGGATTCTTTCCCTCCTGAGGTTTACAAGGACAACTTCCAGGTTCAGCTACAGTTCTTTTGCAGATGGTACTCTAAAAATGGTAAAAACAACCAGAAGGGTACATAAATTCAAGACATGATAGTTCCCATGTTTCTCCTGCTGCAAATTAGTACTAATCAAATAAAAGGCAGAGAACTGTATTCTGTACTCTGCTTTATATTCTATTGCTATCAACTGCAACAGGAATAATAGAAACCTGAGCAATCTTAAGTTGGGCTCAGCAGATAAGCCAGAAATCAAATTACAAGCTTTTTTCCAAATCTCTTGTTTATCTGTTCTGACAGTGAAATTGAAGTGTTTTTTTTTTCTTTTCACTCTGAGCTCTTTAAAGACGAAGGTATGTATACCTCACTCAACAGTCACAGCCTGAAACACCTGCCTCAGCAGAGGAGAACTCTTGACACTATCCTGCCCTCTTTATTCTTTATAGCCTGGACTGCCAAATTACTCAAAATGAGCAGTGTTGGCAGCTGTTTGAAGGAACAAATTCCATCCTGAACCCCACATGCTAACATTCCTTTCTACACACTCCCCTTCTCTTCAGGGTGCAGGAAAGGTCCAAATTCACAGAAGGCATCGAGCACATGACAAGAAGTTGCCAGCCTGGCAAGGCCAGGTGCTCATCTGCCTCCCTTCCTGCCTGAAGTGCATTCAGAATCCACACTCCACCCAGGTGTTCTGAGGGC
This sequence comes from Notiomystis cincta, assembly GCA_013398075.1. Taxonomy (NCBI): domain Eukaryota; kingdom Metazoa; phylum Chordata; class Aves; order Passeriformes; family Notiomystidae; genus Notiomystis; species Notiomystis cincta. Next base: position 245,455 of record VZRX01007802.1, on the reverse strand, counting down.
ACAGCTTGGTGCCTGCAGATGACTGAACGAGTCTGCAGTTCTGACTTCTGGGTCAGGTGCACCAGAGAACCAAACTGCATTAGACATGAACTGCCTCCCTCTGGCTCCGGTGAGGCAGGAGAGTAAGATCTCAGGCCCCTCCTCACCCTAAACAAAATCAAAGTCTTGAGGATTGCGGTCAGGCAGGATGTCTTGAAACTCAGTAAGGGATGAGCTGTTTATGTGCCAGAGACGGCTCCTTTTAACAGGAGCCAGTATCAGACGCGAGGCGGTGCCCTTGTGCGGCAGCGAGCAGAGCAGGGCCCTGTGCTGGCTCACCTGTTGAAGCAGTTCACCATGGCACTCCCCGAGAGGCTGCCGGTTATGCTGGCCCCGGCCAGGGCCATGGTGCTGGCTGTCTCGCTCAGGTTGTCCCGGATGGCTCCTATCCTGTCCATGTGGCTGCCGCTGGCGCTCAGGCTGCCCGTCAGCCCCCCGACGCTGCCCTCGCCTATGCTGGGGTTGTGCCGCGCCTCCGCCACCGACGTGGTGTCTGCACACAAACACAACCTCGTCAGGCAGGGCAGCACCACTTAGCTGTTTCTGAAATTATGCTAAGAAGGATTTATAAAACACACAGTCACAAAAAAAGAGCTTTGTAAAAAAAAAACCCACAAACAACGAGAAATAATTTAAAAAGACATCTTTCTTGGGGCTGTTATAATGGTTATGCCTGACATTGCATACTTAAGATAGCAAAAACTTAACCATGGATAGGACAGAAAACATGGAGTGAAGGAATGCAGAGAGACCCCATCACACAGGATAGTGCCATGTAATCAAAATATTGAAGCATCAGACCAGCCTTAGTTGGGCCTATTAAAAATAAAAATATCTAATCAGCTTCCACAAACCAGGATTCTGAAAGAGCAACATTAATGCTATGTTAAAACTTTTACCTATGGAGAAGACTTGAGTCTGGCTTTGATTAAAACAGGTAAGAAAAGCTTTAATACTCATATTACAGCCCAGCACAAAATGACACAGAGAAGCTGCTATCATCTGAGAGGTGCAATTTCAGCAGTGAACAGAAGCAGCCCCAAATGCAAATAACTACTCTAGTATCTAAGATAGAAAACACAAGTCACAAAGCCCATATTTACAGAAAATAGAGCAATGAACTTTCTTACCTACAGCTGCATTTGTTCCACCAACATTTATATCATTTTCATCATCAAATTCTATCCTGACACCTTTTCCATTGCCAGCTGACACACCACAGCCTCCACTTCGGCAGAGGGAAATTGGAACAACTCCATACACATAAGCCAGCATAATAGGAACACCAATACCTACAGAGAGAAGTAGAGTCTTTCATTAAAAGTGACTTTTATTTTAGAGCCTTTCATAAAAGCAACTTGATTTTCCAAGATTACTTAATATTTGATTAATATTACTCTTGAAGAGATCAGGAGGGAGCAAAATTAAGAAATACTGGTATATCACTAAGGTGAAATGACAGGAAAGTACTTTCAGCAGGCAGAATGTCCTCTGTCAGCATTGCTAGGAAAAGAACCCTAATGATTGATGAATTAATACTTTCAGTATGTCCATAACATACTTTACAAACAAAACTGAAGTACTTTAAAGATTCACAAAAGCTCCACTGGGGGCTGCAATAACGTTCCACCTGAGAGGCAAAAATAGCAGAGATCTATTTTAAATGTTACTCAACTAACATGTTAGTATCTCTACTACTTTAATAAGGAGCTTCAATTTACACCCACTGAAGGCAGACATGGCTTTGCTACCAATTTAATAGGACTTAACATCATTATTACTCTGGGATTTTTCAATATAAGTTTTCCTTAAAAGCAAACAATTCTGTGGAGCAGGGTGGCAGGAATTAAGGGAAACCAGTTAAAGGAACTGTAGACTAAAGCACACACAGACACACACATCCATCTCATCACTTCAAGTGGACTGTGAAGTCCTTTGGCATATGAGTTAAATCATCCTATGGCTTTGCTGATGGGAGTATACAGAAGGTACAAAAACCAGCAGACTGAAAAATGTCAAGTTGGCACATTCTGAAAAAGCCAGGAGGGAAGCAGACCTAGGCTCCTCAGTCCAATCTAAAAGAGGGGTTCCAATTATACTAAGTCTCCTTCACCAGAAATTGCTCACATTCAAGGAGGAACTCCATATTGTTATGGTCATTATTTTGGAAACCACACAATGCCCTGAGACTGGAGGCCATGCATTAATGGCAATGGGGCAAGAGCAAAACTCTACAAAGTAAAACCCAAGTGCCTTCCCTGAAAAATCACATTTCATCTCTGTTCAGGGATAAGAAACAGCTTGAGAGAAATGAAGTAAGGCAGACCTATAAATAGAACTATGAGACTTTGTGTCCCACCACCTGTTTAGCAGGGATCTGACACCACAGCCACATGAGAACAATGCAATGCAGACTGACACCAGTTTCATGGCTGGCATATCCTCATTTGCACAGTGCTCCACCACTGATGACAAACAGTTTAAAGCCACAGCTTCCTGGCCAATTTGAACCATCACTTGCTAAAGCAGCCCCACCTTCTGGAGGTTACTCATTACTCTCTGAGCATTGCTTCTGGCACAAGGGGGAACACTGCAGACAAAACTGGGTGTACAGGGGGCTGATCCAGCTTACTGTGAGTCAGGTATTCACAGCAGCTTACCGTGCAACTGTGAAGATGCCTGTGCTGCAACAAAGAGCAAGGCAGTGCCAGGCAAGTCCCCTCTTTTCAAAATAAAAAAAAATCTGCATTTACAGTGATCTTGAAATTACCCGGGAAGATGAGACAACTATTTTGTAAGGAACAGCAAGATTTTCCTTAAATGCTATCCTCAATCACCACGAGAAAAAGTGTGATGCAATGCAAACTGACTCCCAGAGCAAAACAAGTGGTTTGTCAACTATTCCAATGTTAAATGTAAGAGACCATTTTTGTTCTGCATTCAGAACATTCTGACATGAAGTTATTAAATTATGAATAGACTCTGTGGCAACAGTTTTTTTCCTTGGTCACTTAGAAATTCAATCTTAAAAGCCAGATGTGACAATGTGGAAACTTCAGTTTTCAGGATAAAAATTAGTTTTAATTCTTCAGGAAATGCTACATTAAAATCCAGTACTGTATTCTTGATTCTACCTCAATAAATGTATAACCTCAGACTCCTCCTTGTCTTGGTTCCTTCACCTCTGAAAAGGAAACTACAGCACTTATCTCAGCTGTCTTATTCACGAGTGTTTACAGAGTCCTGGTTGCAGGGTGCTACCAAGACACAAAATAGTGGTATATGCTTACCTACAGTTACTGCAGCTACAACTGGAGAAACAATTACAGATAAGGTTACACCACCTGCTATAGCCAAGTTTCGCTTGTGCTTTGAAATGTCTTTGCCTTCGTATCGATTGTGAATCTTGAAAGAAGAAAAGAAAGGGGGTTTAGAGTATTATCAACATCAATAGTGACATCATTTGCAGCTGTACCCTGGTCTCTTCCAGAGAGACCACATTCTATGTCATGATTTATTTCTTATCTCAAAGAAAATAAAATCCATACATTTAGGCAACCTCCTACAAGTAAGAAGTCCTCCCACCCAGCAATTAAGCATTTATTCTCAGCCTCAAGTTTGAAGAGCTAAATAATTGAAAAGCTTTGTTTAATCATTACTCCAGCTTACATGGCTGGGAAAAGTAGACAAAATTTCAGGCTAAAAGAATTGCCACATCGATCAAATTGACACTTCTTATTCTCAGTCATCTTTTCCCTGACCAGTATGGAGTTAAAACTTTCACAGATTACTACATCTACAGAAACAGGTTGACATAACAGAGCCATTAGAGAGCCTTCACCAAACACAGACTGGAAGGAGGGGAAAGCAAGAACTCTGTTGCTCCAGCACCCCCTCATGACAAGCTGTTGAGACAGGAAATGTTTTTGCAAACCCGAGTCTGTTAACAGAGGAATCTGCTACCCAAAACTCTTACTGATGGTTCAAGTCTGCAATAACTCTGAGATGTAACTGCCTTAAACTTATCTGCCACAAACCCCATGTGAACCTGAAAGGTCTTTAAAGATCAGTTTTCTACAGAGATTTCCCACATTTGTGTGTTTCATTTGCTCTCTCTAGGAACATGGTTTCTCAGAGGTGTGCACTACACCTGCCACCATTCTTGGCTAAGATATAATTACAAAGGAACAAGAGGAATCTTAGTGCCTGTCACCAAGCCAAGTTAATCCTCACTCCATCTAAGGAAGAACACAAAAGATAAGTACACAAGAAGATAATGACAAAAAATGAGCTGGATGTCATGCTCTCTAAATTGTCATGTTATTGAATGCTGTGCTTTCTAAAATATAATTTCAATTAGAGATTTGGTAGGGTTGTTCTCATTGTGGAAAAAACAAAGTCTTTGTATTTGTTCAGGCAAAACAGGCAAGGAAAGGGCAGAGAAGGCACTGTGCTTTGTGCAAAGAGAATGCACTTACTTGCTCTGAGGTACATTATACAGAGAGAAACACTGAGTGAGGGAGCACTTTAATATCGAACATGTCTATGGATTAAAAAGGAAAAAAGGAAAAAATTGAACATGAACACTCTCACAGTATGAGTGTGTAAGAATTACAAACCCAGAAAAATTAGGTTTCATGGGGCTCTGAGCAATTAGCAGGATCACCTCAGGCACTGAATTTTACTGTTATGGACAACTATAACTCACAAAACAAAAGGCATAATACAACAAACAGTCCATAAAGACTACTGGATACCTTAAACACAAAGCAGAAAAAAAGAATGGAAGGAAGAGGTTACAGAGTAAAAACTGATTTAAAACATCAATATAGAAGGTTACACTGGTGGAAACTACTATGAAATAAAAAAACTTCTGAATACTGACTAAATAATAAAGAATAACCAAACAAAAATACTAGGCCAGAAGAGAGATTTCAATAAACACAGAAGCCTATTAGGTTACAAGACTTATATCTACAAACCCAGAAAACTAGCACTTCCTCCAGGAAACTCTATCAAAGCACAAGCACAAACTCTTCCAATGCAAAGGACAGACAGAATGTTGAAAAAGAACAATGAAGCTTCCTTTGCCAAAGCAGCAGCAGCATTAAGAAAATAGAAAGTAGGTCAGATTACTATGAACGGGTATAGAAGAACAGCATGAGGGTGGTTAGGCCAAAATCTAAAAGGTTAAAATAGAGGAGACAAAAAGCAAGGGATATCAAAGTCGAGGAGAAATTATTCTACAAGTACCGTGCTAGTAAGAGGAAAATCAAATTGGATCAATTTGCTGTTTAACAAAATGAAAGACTGCCAGCAGATGAAACTGGAGACCTGCTCCTATTTTCTTTTCCTTCCGGTTGTCATTGAAGATCAACTGTGAGCCAGACAACTGGTGACAAAGAAGATCTGTACAAATACAGCAGATTGGAGCATACTTATAGGAGCTGATCTGAAAAATATCTCAGCAGGCCCAATTTCAGAGTCACTAATAGTAATTTTTCAAAATTGTATTAGTAGATGTCTGGAAAAAAATCCAGGAAAACTGCAAATGGTTAAATGGCAATGATAATCTTAAAAAGGCTACAACCCAAGAAACTGAGGAAGTAAAAAGACCACTGAACTGAACTTTTCATTTCCTGAAAACTGGGACCTTGTAGACATCAGGGCAAAGGTAAGAAACAAAAGGGTCACACTGATTTTTTTTTCAGATAGAAATCGTGCCAATTTCATTTTCTCCTGTAACAAGATAACTCAGCCTTGAAGATGGAGAAAAGCAGATGTCACACACTGACTAATGAACTTCTTACATTCTTGTATGACACTCAAGCAGATTATAATGGTCCAGACTGAAAAAAAGGAAGAGAGAAATCTACTAAGCTTCCTGTGTAAAACAGAAAACAAGTGAATAGTAATTTTTGTAACTACCCAAACTGGGACTCTTCATTTCATACTTCCTCCAAGAGACATGCCTTAGATCCAAGGATTCCATATTTTCATTAATGTGGAAGATGGAAGGAGAGGAATGTGTGTGTTGAAATTCAGGCCAATACAATCTGGCATGGTTGCAAGAATGCCAGAACTCACTCCAGTTGTGAGAAGCTGAAAAAATGGTCTGAAATGACCAGATGCAGCTGAATGGCAATGAGTTCAAGACTACCTGAAGGAAGAAGCCAACTGCCTGGAATACCAGTACATGGGAAAGGGTATGTGTTTTAGAGCACACAAAGAGAAAATAGCACCTTGTTGAAGAAGAGGTAACTGGTATTACTGGCACAGAATCACCCTTTCATTGAACTCAGCAGTAGTAATGCTGCAGCTCCACTGCTGCATTCAAACAGGACAAAAACAAAGGTGGCATGAACAACTACAAGGAAATCCAGAAGAGGAGAATCAGAAACCTAAACCAGTGTGTTTTCCTGACAGTTTGTCAAGAAAAGTTGGAATTGCTAAGTTTGTTAAGAATGGACTTAAAGTATCATTAAATATGTAACAACATATTGCAAAACAAAAGGATTCTCTACATCAGCTGAAGAATGGGGCAGCAGGAATCTAATGTAAATTCCCTTCCTACACCAATGTTAAAACCAATGAATTTTTCTAAGAAAACCAGGCCTGAAGGGCCTGTGGGATCTCCATCCTCAGATGTTTTGAAGTGCAAATATGTGACAGGGGTCACAGACAAATGACCACCAAGCACTGGGGTACAACAGAAATTCTCATGAGGCTGCCCTCACAGACTAATGCTCTGAGAATTTAATACAAGAAAGGTGCTCTGTGATGGGGTCCTATTCCAAAATATAAAGAGAAAAGCCAATCATGCAAATGTAATTTGAAATAGGTAACTGCTGCCTTCTTCCTCTTCTCACTTAGAAGGTTCCAATGACTGTATGGGACTAAGCCATGACAGAATAAAAGGGTCAAAAACCAAATGCAGCAGAAAGTAGGGTACTTGCTTGAAACAAAAAGATTAAATAAAGCTGCACCCCTGAACTTTTGGTCTGGCAGACACACTCCCTCTTCCCTCTCCAATAAATGCAGAATTATGAGTCTGTGCCAGTCACTGTGAGAATCCATGCTGATAAAAGCAGAAAAACAAATCTTCCAAGCCATCATTTCGAAAAGCCCATTTCCAAAAGATCTAGATAACTTATTAATATATCCTAAATTACATATAAGAGTTTGTTGATTACTTTATAGTAAAAGCTATTATATTTTTTAAGAGGAAATATATCAATTGCCTTTGGATTAACATGATCATTTCTAGCTCCTTCCCAGAAGTAAAATGAAGATGGGCTAGCTAGCACTGAACACTGCTCCATGTTGGTGGACTGGCCCAAGGCAATTAACAAGCTGCAGAGTACAAATGCTTAAATATGTGCATGCACAAACCTAAACTAGCATAATTTTATACTAAAATTCTGCTAACTATCTGCTTTAAAGAAAAAAAAATCCTTTTTGTCTTCCTTGTGCTCTAAAGATTGTTTAATTCTAAGGGACAGAAGGGGAACAAGAGATTAAAACCAGAGCAGTTTTGAAAAAGCATGCAGGAGCTTTCATGGGAAGATGCAGAAATCGTTCAGTGTTTTGCTCTGCATGTTTTAGGAGAAACTAGATTCTTAAAAATACTGCTTTTTGTTACTGCACAACTGACACAAATGTCCTTAAACAAAACAGGGGTTGGTTGGTTTGGTTTTTTGGAGATTGGTTTGTTTTGTTTTTGAGAGGCCAGTTAAGATACCCAACTGAACACAGTATCACCCAAGCCACACACCAGAAGGTAAAACCTGAAGCATGCTGGGAGTTGAAGCACTCTTTACCTTACGTCCCACATACACAGGAATTCCAATAATCATAGCAGGAATAGCAATGCCAGCTATTAAGGCAATTCCTACAGGAGCTCCAACAAGTGTCCCTAATTGCCACAGGATTTTCTTCTTACGGCTCCATGGTTTCTTTCCCCAAAATGTGCAACCTGAAGGGCTAACAGAAAGAAATAAGAAAACTGTAAAGAAACTGTAAATAAATCAATGTAGCTATACACTACCAAATATTTCTCTAGTTACAAAATTATTGTCCTTAGGTTCAAGTTACAGATGTTATAGATACCACATCATCAATTATTTCTTCAAATTTTTTTTTTGCCTTGAGACCCTATTTTGCAATGTAACAAGAGGCATATTGCACATTGCCACATACTAATCTATGGTTCACAGAAATGTGTATAATCAGAACTTTTGTATTGCCTGATACAAAGACAATACAGGTGCATTAAGACATCAGTACAAAGAGGGTGTGTTCATCTAAAATACTTGATTTGTACTAAGAATGTGTTGCATGTATAAAACTTAGAAAATATTTTACAATAAAAAATAATAAAACACTAATTTAAATACATTTAAATACAACTGACTTAATTCTCTGATATGCATACTTTAATTGTGATTCTCTACTCCAAGATGAAGAGAACCAAACTTACAGCACTTGGGAACCTCCTTCTAAATACTTCAGAAAACAAATTACCAACCACATAGAATTTGTTTTTCTTAAATGTACCTTAAATAATGTAAATCTGAGATCTCTTTCATACATAGCCAACAGAATTCACAGCCACAGACAGCACAAGTCATATGATTGCAGCTTCCATCATTCATTTTTATTATATAAGCAGCACAGCGCGGGCATGGCTTTATGTCATCAGCTGTTTAAAAATGAATATTAAAATCATATCAGTTCCTTAGACAAGCAAATATAATCACAATACAGACATTCATTTGGGAAAACTGACTGAACCATTATCTGAAAAACAAAAGAAGTTTTTTATAAGGTTGCTTTACAAATCTTCATTTGGCAATGACTTGGCATCAAATTTGTTTTTACAAACCTCGGACTGAGCAAAACAAGGTGTATTAGATCACATTCAAGTAATTGAATAGTTAATGCATACTCTGTTCAAGGATTTTCTAAGCTTAATGAAATATATATTAGAGTCTGACATTAAATATGCATGCTAACACGGAACTGATAATATGGTCTCTTTAAATATAATCCTCTTTTATATTTCACGCTGTTATGAATCTTATACTTGAATATTCAGTCTCCACTCTGTTAATGTATCTTAAATCCATCTCTCCATTCACATTAATGTACTTCTTTGCTATTGCCAACCTCCTCTTGAGTCCTTTTCATAGCCCTACTTTATACTTAATACTCCCTAACAAAACAGTGTAGCAGAAGAAAACTCTGGAGAATCTCCTTGTTCCCAAGTCAAATGTGGAAAAACGAGGTTAAGTGACCAGCTCTGTCAAATGAGGGGTCATTGAGCAACAGTGAAATACACACACACACACACCCCACAGTTGTGATCTTCACTTTTGTTTATCACCTGTACTTTGTGACAAGCTATTTATTCACAGCAGCAGAAATACCTTGCAGCTCCTAGTTCAGAATCCAAGTTTACTGCCTCAGTGCTACTACACAGGACAAAGGGAAAGGAGAGCTCATACTTGATAGAAAGAATACCTAAAGAGGTGCAGAACCATCAGAAAGAAGTCCCTCTACCAACTCCACTGCACGAGGAGTAAGCTGCTGAAAGGATTCATCAGCTACTGTTACATGCACAACAGGGCAGAAAGTAAATTGAGCAAGTTCTTAGCACAGGAAAGGCAAAGCTACTGCTCTTCAGGCTGGGAGGAATTGAAAGAGTAAGGAAAGGAGCTGGTGTGCTAATTTATTTAGCTTATTTCAAAATTCCTTTGAAAGCTAGAGCAAGTTGCCAATTTTTAGGGCAAGATGGGATGCATTGTTAAAATAAGCCAGTGCAAACTACAAATTAGAGACTCTTGAGTCTGGAGTGGGATTGGAGAAAAATAGCTCTAGGTACAACGTGCAAGTGAAGACTTTTTACCCCAAATATCTACCTTGCTTCTTCAGGCAGACACAACAGCTGCCAAATAAGTAAGAGTTTGATGCAATTCAGAGCCTGTTCTTATCAACAGCAAACTGGAATCTTGATGTGCTAAATACTACTCTGAATAGTTTATCCTCTTTTTTGGCAAATTACAAACAAGCTCTGCTCTAAGAGATGGAATTGTTTGCTTTCTGTCAGACAAGACAGATGAGCATTTCCTAGAAAACCAGAGAGTAGTACTAACAAAGACGTCAAACCCCAGAGCTGGCATCAGAACGATAGTCTTTTTGAAAACAGAAAATCAGTGGTTATGAGTTTTAATTTTCACAGCTGGGAGATTTCACCTACAGTGGAGAAAACAAGAGTATCAGTGTGTAACTGGTACAACTAAAAAAGTCAACATGCTAAACATACGAGATGCCTTGCAGCAAATTCATTTGATTTCACATTTTTCAACCACAAAGTAAGAACTTAAAATTATGACAAGTTTTTAAGACTTAAGTCAGATGTTCTGGTCACAAAGTACTTCAAAGCATAACACTTAAAATTTTAATTCAAGTTTAGAATTGTTATTTTATGTTTCTGAAAGACAAAGAAGCTAGTACTCAGCTACCACGTTGCTATTCCATTCTCTCCTTACCTAGGGTTAGTTGTGCACCTGTACAGGAGAGCTGTGTTACGGGCCCAGCACCCCAGCCACACGTACCTGCTGCTCCAGACTCCTGGCTGTAACTGAGAGATGACGAGCGAATGGTCCTCAGGCGCAGGCTCTGCGCTCTCTCCTGGCGAGCGGCGTCACAGGTCTGGTTGGGATGCCAGATTTGCTTGCAGTGGTAGCAAAACTCAGTCCCACAACCTTCTCGCCCACACGTCAGTTTGGGGCAGCTGGCACATCCGAACGCGATCACAGCGTACCTTGGAAGATCAAGAGGGGACACAGAGAATTTGTTAATAAAACCAGTTCTAAGCACAGAACAAGGCTGACAACGCTCTCAGAGCAGGTACAAAGGCAGAGGACATCAGGAGCTGACTACCTCCTTCAGGAGGTGGCTAGAACTGGCTCCTGAACACCTCTTTCCACAGCTGTACTGCCACTGCATTAGATTAAGACTGTACAGAAATACCATAATCACTGCAACACTCACTCACCTTTACTCCATGCAGTATTCAAATATACTGTATTTAAGCTGAATGCAATCCTGTAAGGTTTACAGTCACAAAGAAACCACAGTTTAGAAGAGCAGGACAATAAACCCCAAAAAAATGTTTAAACAATTAGGAAAAGTTATCATTTCAAAGGTGTCCAGGTCACTATGGGCACGTCTAAGGCTGACCCTGTCTATAATGAGGGAGGATCCCTCCTAAGTGATCTGCAGTCTAACCTACAGCTGTAATGACATCTGATTTGGCACTCCAAGACATTTCAGGATTTTACTAGTTGCCTTTTATCATGAATATCACTACTTACTTTAAATAGATGTTTGTTAACTCTCTCTATTTTAAAATGTCAAAACAACAAACCAAGTATTTTATAAATAGGATTTTGATTTCTCAATAATTAAGGCATTTCTAAAAGTACATTTCAAACTGTAAATGCTAAAATTGGTAAGAGTTCAGGGCCTCAATGCCACCCTTACTCTGACAATATCACAGAGCAAATACCTCCAAGAATGTTGAGACTTATAAAACTGCTACACTGCTTTGTAATCAGACACTACATGAACAGTTCTATACAGTGAGAGCTGCAGTGACAAATCTATTCCTTCATTAGACCTGCATTTCAAAGTTCTCATGATAAAAACACAAACATGTTCATATTAACAGTAAATACAAACATATGTAGATATTTTTCTTAATTCCTGTCCACTGCAGCTTTTTTCAATGATTTTATGCAATAGTTTTCTTTTAAATATGTAATACTAAGTCCACTGGTATGAACATTTAAAACAGATGTATGGTTTTATTCACATGAACAGGGTCCCTGAGTAGACTGCAAAAGATTTATAAATGTAACAAGACTTAAGTTTCTGTCTGTTCAAATAAAGGTAATTTCATTTTAAAAGACTGAATTGTTTATTTTTACTGCCTGTCCATTTTATAGCACTTGCATAAAATAACTCAAAATATTCTTTATTAGTAATGATACTTAAATTATTCCCACTCAGCCTATCCTAAAATTTAGCTATTTTTTAAGAGTAGCTAGATCTGAAGCTCTGCAAAGTTAATGTAAATCCTATCTCTTTCATTATCATTTTAAAAGATCATGTTTGAGGTTCCCCCCAGGAAATTTTGCAAACAAATAGGACTTTCAACCTTTAACTTACAGATGATGCAGTTACAAATGAGATACGTGCTTGTCTGTTTGCAAATATTTCTTGCTTTCCAAGTAGATATTTATTTCAATAATTGCTAGACTCTTCTATATTGCTGCCAAGTTAATCAGCTTCATTTTCCTCACTTTGTGCAAACTGAAGAGATAATTGCTTTGCATGTACACAAAGAGACTCTGATCCAAATGCTTCTTCAACATACATGGATACATTCAAGGCTTGCTAATGTCAGACAAAAAAAATCTCAAGCGTAAGACACAGAATAAAGTATCAATTTATATCCTGCCTCCTTCCTATCATTATTAAAGCATGGTCATATCTCTAAAAGCACCTCCTATTTGGGACTGATATATTTGGCACATCCTTAGAAAGTAACTTTTTAGACCTGAGAAAATCTCAGTTCAAACTGTACCGGATTACAGGTTTAATTTTAACATTTCTATTCTTTTTAAAGGAGATGTGGAAATCTAAAATCCTTGTTTAGGTTAAAAGGAGGGACAATCAACCAAACTCAAAATAATACCCAGTAAAATAAAATACAGAGGCAGTGAGCAATTAATTGAAGGCTGCACAGTGAAAAGATGGATGAAGATTTTGTACTCTTATGCATGATCTGCTTTTTCCTTGATGAAGGCATGAAAATTTAGGAATCGCTGCTCTCTTCTAATAATGTCAGCAATACAATCTCAGAGCAAAACCATTAAATAATTCAAACAGAAGACAGAACACATTTGGAATACTGATTCAGTAATGCTTGTTAAAATGACACTGGAGAACTGGTATGAAAAACAGAATATAAAAATACTGACTGGTCTAGGAGAATACTCATGAGGTTTCCCATCAGTGCTCCTTCCCCAGGGAAGGATCACCTAAGTGACAGTGTCTCCTACTGAGCCACTGCTGGTAGGTTACAGCTGGTCCAGATCTCTGCAGTGTTTCAGGTAACAACAATGATCAGGATGCATCTGAGCTTGCAACAAAAGCTGAGGATGAAGCAGCCCAGGGTCAGAAATTCTGTGGTGCCAGTGGACCATTCTGGCACTGGGCTGCTGTAGGGGAGGAGACCCCTCAGCTCCCAGGCAGCCTATCCAGGGCAGAGCTACTGCAGCACAGGTTCTCCTCCAAACTCATCAGCAGTTCTCCTATTGGGAGGGTAAGAAGTTCTCCACTGGGACAGAAGTAACAGCAATTCACTGGGTACTGCAGATAACTTTGTTTCAAGATCTGCTTGGTTCATGTTTTGCTGTCTCTACGACTTGTTTTTACCCAGAGTTGAAACAGAGACAAAAAGGAATTATTTACTTAACAATGTTGTTTCCTTAGAACCCAAGAGACCAATGATATAAAAAAACCCCAATGTTTTAACAGACTGATCTAGTTTCCCTCCATTTTTTCATTTCAGAGATCAAAGTTTTTATAATTACTTGCTCTTTCTTAGGTCCAGATTTTTGACTGTGTGTGATGCCCAAACTCTGAAACAATACTACATGGGATGTTTGATCAATGCTGAGAAGAGCTGAAGCACTGTTGTGCACCATCCATTTTTTACCTATTTGTGCACTGTATTTTTTCCTCCCAAAATGCTCAGTTTCACACCAATTTCCTATTTATTACAGTACTTGTTTCTAATCTTAAAGTCAACTTCAGGAAATGATGCTACCCTCTGAAGTTACTGCACCTCTTCTACTTTGGGATTAATTACAAATTTAGTAAATGCATTCCATCCAGCTCCGTCATGAAATATTTGATCCATGCTTAAAGTTCATAACCCTCATGCATTCTGCCAGTACTACATTTCAAAAACTGTTCAGACAAAGAAAAAAAACCCTCAGCTTTAACTGCATATTGTACAACTTGATTAGCTGCCAAAGCAATTAGAAACTGCGACTACTGTTGCACCACATAATTATTAAAGCAAATGTCTGCTGAAGTTTGTGTGTGCTGCATGTCATGCATCATCTCTGAACAGTGCTTGTTAGCAAAGGCTCTTCTGTGGAAATCTGAGTAGTGTTTACTTCCCTAAACCTTACACCTGCACAGTTCCTTCCTTCATCTTCCTTCCAACCTCCACCACAACATCAAATCCCTGTTATTACTTTCTGTACCACTCCCACTTCTCCTTCCTACCTTCTCTGGTGAGCTTTCCCTCACTTAGGCACATACAGACTTGTCAGACAGTGCTGTGGTGGCTTCCTGAAAGCCAAATTTAAATTTTAACAGGAGGATTCATACACAGCTATTAATCCTGCTGGAGGCACTACTGATGGTCTTTCTGTTGTTCAAGCAGTATGCCCTTTTCCCTAAACTACTTAGATTAACTTTTGCTTAATGCTCAATCACTGCTGCCCAAAATACCTAAGGGTTCTGAAGGTTTCAAAATATAAGAAGGATGGGAAAAAAAACAAAACATGATTGCAGGAGCTCTTGTTTGTTTAGGATGACAACCAGAAACAGTGATCCTCCTGAGAAGTACCCAAGTAGCCAACTTTATTCCACTTTAAACTAGTAATATCCATTCAGTGAGGAGGCACTATCTGTGCATTAACAGCAGAATTCATCTATCACTGTGAAACATTTCCCTGCCACTTGAAGTATATTAGGAAAAATCATGGTATCAAAAGCACAACACAAGGCTGTTTTGTTTTTTTTTTTTTTTGCAGTTTGTTCCCTCCCCATGGACATTGGCAGAGTTTATCTGCGTGGCAGTATGTGGTGTTTTCAACAGGATTACCCTCCCAGAGTATGGAGCATGCAACAAGCTGTTCTGGAGCAATGATTTAAATACCTCCTGCACTAACACATTGCTGTGGTCCTACATGACTGCACGGAACTTTAACTTTGCTCTGAAGACTCACTTTTTATTTCTAAAATGGTGTTATCGATAGAAATTATCATCTCAGTTTCTGACCACTGAGAGATACTTAGAAGGCTGAGTTTTTATAAAACCAGATAAGAAAATTGAAGCATAAAAACCAAACCAGGTTAAACAAACCTGCCTTAGTCTACTTAAGTACTAAAAAAGTATCTGAACCACTGAAACATGGTTTAATAGAAAATAGTTAACAGGTCTTAAATGCTTCTCCTCAGCTTGAATAACAACTGCTTGTAACACAGAAAGTCAGGGCAAAGCATACTTCTGCTTATCAAATAATACCTTCTAGTGGCTGCTTTCTTCTGCAGTATCAAAATATTAAGAGTAAACTGAATTGGCTTTGTCCATATGACTTTGTTACAAGCTCATGCAACCAAAACATCCCTCAAGTTATTTTTCTTTCTATCCTCAAACTGTGCCACAGCAATGCCATCCACTTTGGACCAGATATGAAATTATCACCTTTCCAGTCCCTGCTTTTGACTTCCATTAGCAAATTCTTTTTCATTCAAAGTAAGTCCTAAACATGAAGTACCTGGTTATTAATGTTGGAGTATTTAATCTACCTAACAGTCTTGCTTGTTCTCTTGCAACATTCTTCCTTTTCTTCCTTCTACTTATTGCTCGTCTGGGAGGCTTTGAAACAGAGCTGTCAGCCTCTGAGTTTTTAGTGTGCACTGCACATCTGGACTGCAGTCATGGCTACAATCTTTAATCAGTATGGCAACACAAACAATCTCTAAAAAAGCAGCTTGCTCAAGAATGGCATTATGAGACACCAGCAGCAGAAAAGCACGATGAGCTGCTGCTCAGTAGTATTCAGCCTACTTAGAATTCAGCATGGTTTCAGAACTGTTTAAAGTATTAAAGCAAAGTTAAAACATTATGTTCCCCAGATAATAAGCAGGAACAAGCTGATTATCTTACATCAGAATTCTGCTGACAGGCAATAAGTGCTGTCTCAACCAGCCACAAGATGGAAGATATCTGAAGCAGGAGAGGCCTTTTAATTCAAAGAAAAGCTTAAATCATTTTTCACAGTTCAAAAGCCAAAATACCCACTGTGTTGAACAAATTAAGTTAAACTACAGTCACCAAATTTTCAATTCTCTTTAGTCTGAGCTTTGCACCATTGCCTTGGCAGTGCAACACGTTTTGCCTACTGTAAATAAATGACAGGCATCTACCAATAAAAGTTGCTTGACATTGCTGAAATTCCCTCTGTGCAGAAAAAAAAGAAAAACCTACTCGAGAAAGCATTTTATTTTGTAAGTTGGTTGTGGCTTGGGTGGTTCTTATAGTTGTTTTCGCTTTCATTTGTTTTGATTTCTTGTCTTTTTAAGAGAATTCTGCCTCCTACCTACTCACAAGTGTAACAACAAACTAAGTAAAGCAAGTAACTTTCCAAAAATCATAATGCTATGAAAATTATGTATTTGCACTGTCACTTTTTTGCAAATATACAGGAAAAATACATACCCACAGTCCGGAGCTGGGCACCACCTACAATCAGGATCTGCAACCAGCCATCGCCGAAGCATAAACTCCTCATATTTTTCCATCAAGATGTCATCATTTAATATCAACCGAATATCATGGGGATTAAAGCGTTCGGAGCATTCTGGGCAGCTGATATTAACTCTGCTCTCGGAGATCTCTATGCGGAGGTACTGACGCAGGCAATCCACACAAGATCTATGGTGACAGGTCATTATCTCCGGGAACCTGTCCTTGGAGTGCCGCAAAAGGCACAGGGGGCACTCCATGAAGTCTCCGCTTGGTTTGCTGCTAGAGGTTGTTCCGTTATCAGACGAGGTACACGTGGAGAAAATAGAGTTCTTGTCTGTACACATTTCTGAATGGATACTTTCAATACTTGCAATTCCATCGACACCTCCATTTAAATCCCTAGACTTGCGTTTCGTGTCTTTTTTTCTCCGAAAAAGTGAGCCCAGTGAAATTCTCCTTTTCTTTGGTGCCTTTTTAACCGATGGCAAGCTCACAGAGGAAGCAGAAGACTGGAGGTCCCGATCGGAGCCCATTTGCCGATGTAAACTCATGTCTAGGTCACTCATCAGAAAGGGGTTAAATTTCATATACAATCCTAATCATTTTTAAGGATCAAATAGAGGCAGAGGATACAGCCATATTATTATGTAATCCAGTTTGAGAGTCTTCATGCAGAAAATTCACATGTGTCTGCTTCCAAGAAATTCTTCAGAAGAATTCCCTGTATTAGGAGAAGAGATGAAACAAATCCAGAATCAGAATCACAACCATGACTATTGCTTCTGAAAGGTCACAGTACTCTAGTGACATTGCTTTTACTACCATCTTTTCTTTACCATCTGACTCAATACCTCTTTCTGTTAGCTTTTCCTAGCCTTTACATCCTTCTTATCTTAAAAGGCCTGAAATTTCCTTCTGGTCAAGGACTATCTTTGTTACACTTAATCAATGCAGAGAACAGCATCTGCACTCCCCTGCTCCCCCAAGGGAAGTGGGGTGTGTGTTTGTGTCTATGCACATGTAGAAATTACCAAAACTCAAGGTGACAACAAAGTAAATGTGCAAGTTCTTCTATAAAGCTTAGCAACAGGCTTACAGCATTGGAAACTTACCTGTTTTTTCTACCTTACATTTTCTGCACATGTGATAAGGTCAAGTACAAATCCAGTACAGTTAATTAAAAGAAAGTTTTTTCAGTGTGTTTTGAATCCATTTAGACTGACAGTAGAGATTAAATCACTGTGGCTAAACAACTCAAGATATTCTCAAATTCTGAGGGTTCTCAGAGAAGTATTCATATTTATAGCATAAGGCGTCTGAATATTTCAAGGAGCAGAGCAGCAGAGTGAGTGACAGCCAGCACTGCTTGATTATATACAAGTTGAAGGGCAAGGCAAAGACTACAGTTAAGGTGACAACATTTGAATTTTTTATCAGATGTATTTCTGTAAGGGGAAAAAAAAAAAAAAAACCAAACCAGACTCCCATCACATATCAAGCTTCAGTTATTACCTATGTACAAGATGACAGCAAGGATTTCCTCCTGTTCTCTGCTGCTTAATACACAGTGAGAAGAGAGAGAAAGAACTCTTCCTATTTTCCTCTGACAGAGGAAAAAGCAGCACATCATCTCCAACCAAAACCACTAACTTCTCCCCAAACATGCAACTATTCCCACTTCTTGGAGGCTTGACTGTACAAGAGGAATTTTTTTAACTTTTGGTGAACTGCATCTGTAACAGAAGAATGAAAAGGCATTTCTAATGTGACACCAGTGTTGCATATCTGCAGGCAACTACTGCCAGCATCCTTTCATTCCTCAGTGCTTCCCAGCTTACCCCCCCAGAAAGGTGAGAACGGGTTTCTGTGACTTTACCAAAAGATAAAATCAGAAACTGGATACTAAAACTAAGTCCAAAGGTAGAAACAAAGGAATGTAGAGATGAATGCCTCTGTTTATAAGAGCTAAGCAGTCTGCACAGCCATTAGTGATGGCAGAAATCCAAACACGTGCTGTAGTCTCCTGAACGGGATCACTGCTGCTTGGGTCAAGACAAGGGAAGTTTCAGGGGACAGCTGACCTGCAGCAGAAACAGGAATCTCTCTGCAAGGAGGAAACACAGAAATAGCCTGCAGGCTGTCCATCTCACCAGAGCAGACTCACTGCCCACTGCTGGGCCCTCTTCAGACCACCATTTAGACTACCACCTAGTACAGCAGTATTCCACAAGAATACGACCTTCCTCAAGTGCAAAAATTAAAAAGACAAGAGAAAAAAAGGAAAAAAAACCCACAAAAACCTCAACCAAAAAACTTGTACATGTCCTGGTTTTGATAAAAAGAGGTCTTACATTTTGAGCCCCTAGAGTTTTATTAGAATTAAAAAGCCACCATATTCTATTTTTCAAATGCTGAATTATTACTGTTTTCGTCTTTCTTCTTTTTTCCCCTAATGAAGGAAAGTCTTACCACTGTGAACATATTAAAAAAAATAACCTTAGTTTATTCCCAGAGTCTAAATACTTCAAGAACATAACATACTCTTCTGTCCCTCCTAAGGGAACATTTTGAGTTGAAAAATCTAGTCAAAAGGAATCTTGGATGCTTTACCTGCTCCTGTTCCCAAAACAAATTTAATAATTTTGCAGCCGCTGTTTCTCATTAAATGAACTAAAACATTCCCCTATCTAAAAAAAAAAAAAAAAAACAACCAAAAAAAAACACCAAAAAACCCAAGGTGAAACTGAAAAGGCCTACTCCATAATTTTGACAGAAGAAGACATCCTTCTCTCCAGGACCTTGTTATGATGTTATATCATAGACAGACACAACTTGTAGACTATGTCTGCAATATACTACAGATACAGCCCATTGTTGTCAATAAATTAAAATTGTATGTTTAGAAGTGCAAGAATAACCTTAAAAGCATTTTTATAATTGGGTAATTACTAACATTGGTATGTTCACACAGATACTACCAGGGCAGTGGAAAGTGCCAACCTCCTAAATCAGGAGAGTTCATGAAGGAAATGAACAGCAAACGAAGCATTCATTTCAGGCAAAAAGTCTGTTGTTATTGTTTGTTTTGGTGGGTTTTTTTGTGTTTTTGTTTGTTTTTAAAAATAAAATAGAAGAAGGTAGGAAGTAAACACAGTAACACAGCCAAGTCTATGACTACAAACCTTCCCCTCCTCCCTTTCTCTGGAGAGGAAAGAATGTGTATTACAGCATTTCTGCCAGTTTCAACAGATGTACAAAATCAAGAAATAGCAGCTCTGGTGATGAACCAGTTGTACTTTTTTTCTTTTTAAATAAACAAAGATTCTCCCATGCTGTAAAAAAAGAGACCAGTATGTCCCACAGTTCTCTCTGCATAATGGGATCTGATAAGCAGTCTTTCTAAAATAGCAGATTGCTCTTCTAAGGAAAACAGTTAAACTTTGACAGGATTCTTGAAAAGAAAAGTTGCCAGTTATTTCAGACAATCATCAATTATGCTTTTTAAATTTAAATGCATAAAACTAGTTTTAATAGCCATGCTCTTCCTTATATAGTAATATTGGATTGACATTCCAGTGACGTTCAAAGACAACTTTGCCGAAGTGAAAAGATTCAGCAGATGATTTATCACAGGAAAAAAATGAAGACAAATGTGACAATGCTAATAATGATCAGAGCTGTATAAAACCATAAAAGCTTTACTAGCACAATCTGGAGCCCTGGCCAGTTCTCATGTTGCCCAACCCAACATAGCATCTGCATGTTTCTGCTGACAAAAAGAAGTAAAAAAATACTTGATTCTGTACAGCCAGGGAACACAATGCCTGTATTATTCCAGTAACAACGAGTCCACATGAAGGGGATATGCTGTGTGCAAACTGAAGCTCTGAAATCCAACTACTTGAAATGAGCTGAGACACACCAACCATGGTAATAATAAACAATCTGATTTTGAGGCAACATACACTGCAAGTTTTGCATTACTCTCACTGACCAGTATAAACTCTTTACACACAGAAGTAACTAATATGGACAATAGCAAAGGGGCAGAAAAACCAGACAGTGCAAATCCTAAAACTTTAAGTTCACCACTGTTCTCAGCATTTCCTCAAAAGCACTTACTGACTACAGAAAACCCGTATTTCTGGCTTCCCACCATGCCCAAAGCCCTACCACAAATCCGAATTCCAGCCGTGCTTTGCATTCTGCTCGTGCCCCAGACTTACCACAAAACACCAGTTGGCACAGCACAAACACACCTTGTCATCTGAAGAT
Organism: Notiomystis cincta; assembly: GCA_013398075.1. Classification (NCBI taxonomy): domain Eukaryota; kingdom Metazoa; phylum Chordata; class Aves; order Passeriformes; family Notiomystidae; genus Notiomystis; species Notiomystis cincta. The sequence continues at coordinate 224,520 of VZRX01007802.1, read as the reverse complement.
GCATAAATGACATTTACAGTTGCAACTCACCTAAAGCTCAGTATTAAGCTGGTTTCTGTTCCTTCTGCAACCCTGCCTTAACTATTTGTTGGGGAAACTTAATAAGCATCCAGCTAATTTCCTTCAATAGTTCTTTTTGACCATGCTCCTTTAAGTGAATGCTATTGCTGACCATATAATGGAGGGGGAGGGAAAGGAAACAGGAATAATCTTGCAAAAGAAGACTTCAACTCAAGAGATGACTGGGGTGATGAGTATCTTCTAATATGTCTCTCCATGGCACAATCTTTGGTTTTCTCACCAGTTTCAAAACACTTTGGAAATGCCCTAAGGACAGTTGAGAATAACCCTACCGATTTTGCAAGAAAAGAGTGACAAAGGCCCACCTCCATAAACCAGTTGCTGTGGGAGACTAGCTCCCTCATGCTCCTAACTATCCTCCAAACACAACAGAGGCACAAGCTCAGCATGCTGCCTGCCCTTCCATTACATGCTCAACCTGGTGTACAGGGGCAAAAATTCAGAGTCTGCAATCAGGACAAACAGCTTCACACGTTTGCAAAACAAAGGCAGGCTTAAATGTTAGTGTAGGAAAGGAGAAAGCCCACCATCAACATAGATGCAACTACATCCTCACTAAAACCCCTTAAACGTTCCCTCATATACTTGGTGCATGAATGGCAAATCTAGACTTCACCCAAACAAACTCTCTTCATCTTAGGCATTTGCTCCTCCAACAATTTAACAAAGCACCAACTCTGCTAGCATACTGAAAGCTACTTCTTGATTAAAACTGACTCTTAATAGTTTCCTTTCTCACATCTGCAATTCCTAACATCTATATTCTCTAGCTGCTTTCTGAAATGCACTGATACAGCCTAAAGAGAAGTGCAAAAAAAAAAATCTTCAGAGCTTGAATTTCAACCACCATTACAGATCACTTCTGCCTCCCTTTTCCAATGAGCATCTCCTGTCAATCACACAGCATCCTAAAATTTCTAAGCTGTGATGTTCTTAACACAGAGGTATCTCTAACCATCTAAAAGAGGCATCAAAAACAAATTTTCCTTTTCGTTTAATCCATGGTCTAAGAACTAGAAATGTAGTGGAATAAAACGCAAAAGAAAAACATGCAAAAGCTAAAGCTACTAAATGAAAAACCAATGCACAGGATTTTGAAATGACAAAGGAGTTCCTCATTTCAATGGCCATTCTTTAAATGTCAGCTCATTCCACAACAGTTTTTAAAACTGGGGGGAAAATACAAACACTTTTGCCTGAGAATTTCTGAAAGAATATACCCCTACTTGCTTTACACATGCCTCAGGTTCAAGTACACATCTGGCATTGCTGACCTAAAAGAGTGAGGAACAGCCTGGAAAAGTTTAACATCTTTGACAAGTTTAAATGTTGACATCGATGTGCTTCAGCAACACTCTGTCCCATTAAAAACATCTCACCATAGTCATGTCATTGCACATGGTGTCAGGGCATGTTAGGACTGTTACTTGGTTTTATTACAGATGATTTAGTACAAGCAGAACCAACACTTTGCAACTTGGAAGAAAACAGATGGAAATTATGTTGAAACAACAAAGGTTCTGGCAGAACCTTTATATGCACTAAGATGAAAAATAAAATCCTTTAATGGTTAACATAATGCAGCATCTTATGTTAGGCAAATGTATATTGTGCTGGTGAAATGCTTAACTGCAACAATTAGCAAATACCTTTATGACTTCTTCAGTATATTTCACTTCATAAACTAAGATAAAGAATTGCAACATTTTCCCTGTGGTGTTTCAAAGACTAGAAAGATACTTCAAATTAATTTGTGTGGTGTTTTTGATGTCTTCTAACTTTGATTTCTAATAAAAGGTGAAATAAAGGGTTGATAGTATTTGGATTAAACTGAAAAGTCAATTCTACAAAATACAGTTAACAAATTTATATCAGAAGGTTTCTCAAGCTTTTAACACAAACTCAGACACACAGATACTTATCAAACATTTACAGTGATTTGTTACAGTATGATGTACAGGATGCAAAAAAGTTGTCAAGGCCTCTTAAATAATTCACTTAAATCAAACTGAACTGTGCAAAATTACTTTAAATATATGCTCATGTAAATTTTACTTCATTATGATTTTTCTCCTTCCAAAAAGGACACCAACGGGGTAGTTTAAATGTTATGGAAGTAAGTCTTACCTTACAGATACTTTTGCAGGAAGTTATCTTTTACTTTTATCCTGCTTTGTTCTAAGGGCCACATACGTGAATGCTTCTCTAAAACATGAAGAACATTTATAACAAAAGTTACTGGAGTTGCTCCTACTAGTAGTAAATCCTTCCAGACTGAAAATCACTTGATCATGTAGTTAATTACATCTCATTTCTTTATGCTTACAATGGACTACAGATAGCTGCAGAGGCCATTATTTCAAAAACAGAGTTCCCAAATCCACAACTAATTCAAGTTTTTCAAAACCTTTAGAAATCTGCCATGTCAAGACTTAAACTTCACATATCATCTTTAAATGACAGAAAAAGAGCTGCAGTGAAAAAAATATCACTTCTTTAATTTATGTAAATCGAAAACACTGGGAGCAGAGTTCCCAGCAAGTACACCACCAAGCATTCACTCACTAATTTCACATTAGAGCTCACAGCAGGCTCACTGAAGGTGCTGGCAAGATCTGGGACATGCCCATATCAGCACAGTAAGCAGAATAAGGTAGGGCCCTTATCCCTAATTTGATAGGAAGTCAAACCCTCTGGAATGAGCCATCTTGGCACGTGCAGACCATTAAACCAGTGCCAAGTGAGGAACAAGGGGTCTTCCAAGAGCAACAGGAGTTGCTTTAACATATGGAAGTTTCTACAATGCAGAGTCACTTTACTTTAGGGAGAGTCTTCTAATACTTAGTCTCTCCTGACTTCTTATGGGGAGATTTAGATTAGATGTTAGGAAGAGCTTCTTTACTTAGAGGTACTGGCACAGGTTGCCCAGAGAAGCTATGGATGCCCCATTGCTGGAAGTGTTCTAGGCCAGGTTGGACAGGACCCTGATCAAGCTCATCCAGTGGGCGTTGGAACAAGATTATCCTTAACATCCCTTTCAGCCCACATAATTCTAGGATCTGATGTTATTAAACCCCCCTGATATTCATGGATACTATTATACAAGAATTAAGAGAAAAGCATTTGTGAAGCAGAGATTAAATTATCTCTACTGCACTGTTACCATGTCTCAGTTTGTTCTGACTGCACTTTATTTTTCCTTAAGGTCCTGTGTCAATTATCTGGAAATTCTATTTTCACTTACAGAACAAAGCAATATTGTTCGTAAAACAATGACACAAACAGACTGACTATGAACCCACTTGGGCTCAAGGCCTGAGAGAGTCAGATTGACCAGGCATAAAAATCCAAAGATTGACAGTATTTAAAATACAGAGAAGCCTACAGAACTGTCAAAAGTGAACTGATATACAATGTTCTGTTTTAAAATTCACAATGGTATGTAGCACATGACAAACCAATCCTGACAGCTAGAAAAATCTTCAACAGCTTATTAAAAAAAAGTTATGCTTCTTCCTTAGAAATTTATGAGCAATACATCCTGTATCATGTGTCCATGACAGCTGCTATTAGAAAAGGAAGTCTTGCAAGCTGCTCAACTCATTCTGAAAGTTTCTGAACAAATGATTGGCAAAACTGTTCCTCTTGCAGATAATGCCTGTAAAGAAGAGAGTACACTCAAAGTGCCTCCCTCAGTCTGGGGGCAAAAGGGAAAGAATTCCTTCAATTCTGAAAACATTAATTTTCCAAACCAGCAGCATTAAATCTAGTTGTACTGTGTGCAGTGGTCGACCAAAGCTAGGAACTCAGTGGAGAGATGCTTTCTATTTGTGTATCTGCAGGCCTGTGTCTGTTGCAAATAAGACTATTTGCAGTTTTCCCTTATCTAACTCAGCAGAGCAATCTTAGTTCAACCACGCATTCGCTTGTGTGTCAGAAGTTTCTCCTATGCACTCTGGTGCCTTCTGCAAACAAATGCACACCAAACTCTGCCAAGAGGAAACCAAACTCTTGGAAACACTGAGGGGAAAAAAAACAAACCACAACAAAACCAAACAGGAAGCAAAACAAAATCACCAAAATGTTTAACTATTTTAATCCTTTAATCATTAAAATCCTCACACTAGGACAATGTTCTTCTTGCAAAAATAACTGGAATGCATTCTCTCAGTGTAATGATGGGCATGTATTTTCACTTCTGAATATTGTGGAGAGATTTATTTTTATGTATCCATATCTATATATAGATATATAAGTAATGTTCTAAAATATTTGACTAGCTAGTGGTCTGAAAAGAGAAAGCAACACTAAGGGATTTAAAAACTTCACAAGCTGCCTCTGTCTCTGTACCAAAAAGAGGTTTAATCTAACTGTATTAATACTTTCATTCCTGCAGTTGCTTTTTGTTCTACACTATACATTGCAAAATAATCAGTGTAAAGACATACAGCAGTGAAATAACAAAAACCAGTTTGTGTTTCCTGCAGTGTCACCAATCCTGCAAGTGGAAAACATTGCAACACTCCTGAATGCTGAGATCATTCCTACAGCAAACTGTTCCAAAATGAAAATAACCAATACCGACAAATTTCCAGAATAAGCAGATTTAATTTCAGGTCTGTAATTCTGCCTGGTCAAACAGTAATGGCTACATACTGATTTTTGACAAGCTTTTGTTTTCAAGCAGGCTTACAAGTTTTCCTCACTATAAAAACAAACCAAATCAAGCGTACCAAGATATAAGGTGGGACAAATATTGTAGCAGAGGGATCTGGAACCATGAAGCAGGAGTTCCAAAGAGAGCCCACAGACAGAATCTGAACAGCATACCAGAGACAGCAGCTTGAGGGGATATGTAAGAGGTTACAGATTGCAGTTCCTGGCTCCTAATGATTTCTAAATTCAGCAAGAGCCAGAGTTTCTGTCTTGCGCTGGGGGAGGACATTATTGACTGTCTGACTGGCAGCATCTTCCAGCTCTGTTTTATCTCTGGCATAACCAACCTCTATTCTGGAGGCAGGGGAGACATAAAAAATATAGAAAAACAACCCACAAACACCAACATCCCTTACACATACTGATTTTGAAATAGCTTTGCCTCCAACTAAGATATGTTGGATTACTTTTTTTAAAAATTTGGTGCTATTTTACCATTTAAAAAACTCCTCTATACACAAATATACTCTGCACAAAACTTTTAAAGTAAACTAATTAAAAGGGATCAAGTTAGTAAGAGTTTTGAATTCTTCCAGGGACATCAAGCTAGGCTGACTAATAAGACCTTACCATGGGGATAGGATAAGAACTTGGTCACAGTTTCTTGAAGTCACTGTGACAACACACAGTAACTTACTTTGCAGTATCTTAGCCCTTGAGAAGTGAGTAACTACCCTGCATTGGTCTCCTTTGATGTATTTTTACAGAGAATTAATAATTTTGATAAATGTAATTCAATATAAAACTTTCAATATGAAAGCTTGGATGACTGAGTGAATAATCCATGCCTGTCTATTCTAGCAGCAGCAAGCTGAGGATACAGACAGAAACCATGACTGAGTTTTCTGAACTCTGTTACGGCTAATGCCACAACTTCTGAAACTGCCCTCAGGTCAGGTACGAAGTTGCACCAGCCTAACCAACCATTCCTGTTCACTCAAGAGGTGAGATTAGGTCAAAACCCAGCAAAACACATTCAGTTCTCCTGCAGCCTGACCTATTAATTTATTCTGTCAAGTATGTTAACTGAAAAATCCTGCATGGATATATTTCAAATCACCAAGTCAGATTTTTGTAATCATAGTTCTAAATTAACTGCTGCAATATCAAATACAGTCCAAGAAAAAAAAAAGAAAAACAAAAAAAAAAAAAAAAAAAAAAAAAAAAAAAAAAAAAGAAGAAAAAAAGGAACAACTGAGAGAAAAAGAGACAAAAACAAAGACAGGGAAAGGTCTAGCCAGGGAAACAAAAATACTTCATCCTGCCAGAAACACTGCCTGTAGCTTCCAGACAGGAAACTCACTGCCTCCAGAAAAACCATTGGCGTCAGGAAATGGCAAAAGTACCATGAAACTTATCTCACAGCTGAACTTAATGTAAAATGAAGGGAGAACATTAGAAAAGGAAGGTAAAGACAAACCGACTAGCCACAGACTTTTGCTTATGAATACACTAGGTGAAAATTTAAATCTTACTGATGTGTCTTTGGAAGAAAGAAATAATGGAAAAGATTATTCTAGTCCTGCTGAAAATAAATAAATAAATAAAAAACACCAGGTTGAAAAGATAGAGCACATTCAGCACAAGAGAAGGGGAATGATCTAGCAGCATTTACAGGCAGACTCCACTAGCATTGTAAATAGTGTAAACACCAGTTAAAAAGCACAAAGCAAGAATAAATGACTGACATTCAGCTTTAAGTACATCTGATGCTGTACCTATGCTGGAAATACAATACATGCCAATAGGAGGAGTTATTCTGCCAGCACAATTACCCTACAACAACATCATACCATGCCAGAAGATGTGCTATGTCAGCACACAGCAGGATTTAGCCAGGTTGAGGAGAGTTTTTCCAAACATTTTTCACTGACATCAACACAGACTGAGGAGTAAGCAGAGTTTCTCTCTGCAAAACAACCGCTGCACCAAATGGGTAGAAAAGTCATCGCAAACACACCCACTCATGGCCTTAAAGACTTAATCTTGTGAAACTTTCTTAGTCTTTATTGCCTTGTTCATGGTGTCCAAGCATGAATCAACACCGGGGAGTTTGTGAATCCCCTGCAGACAAGAGGCCTTGTGTCAGGTGACACACTGGGTCACAAAGTGCTGACGAGACCCTGGCAGTGCTGCCACATTCTGGAGGGTCAGAAAGCTTCACACCAAACTTTAAAAAAGAAATACTCGAAAGTTTCCTGCTATGCTTCCTACGTTTACCAGCAGAATACCTAGTCCAAAAAGACCTCCAGAAGACCTACAGTGATGTTCCTCTGCCAGCTGAGGATGCTACAGCAGTTCTCAGTACTTAGTAACACGACTAAGTACGTGTCAAGACATAGCTGCATTATTCCACTTAAATTCCACATACTCTTAAACTCTTACACTTACTTTTAAATTAGTGGATTACACCTCCATTGCCAGGCCTCACAACACAGTAAGTATTTCTGAAATACAACTCCCTTGCTCTCATGCTTTTGAGGAGGGACTGCAAAGCCTTTTCCCCTTCACTCACCCCCTCACATTCAAACTCACATACCCTTTCCATGTTGGATGTTACTTCTTTCCTCCAAAGCATCATCTTAAACATCTCTTCTTACATAATTATAGAAACATCATTAGTTGGGCCCCTTTGTGCAACAGACTGTGACACACCATCAATTTCCAACAACTACAGGTAGAAAATATGAAGCAAGCATAATGCAATTCCTAGAAAAGCTACTGTGCTTATTTTCTCCATTATTTAGAACAGCTGAGCATTTCCTAATTACAGTCTCCAAACAAACCTGTATTATTTCAGGTTCTGAGGTAAAACCATATTTTGTGGTTTTTAAATAGTAACACTGGTAATATGCCTTCAACTGCACCCTTTTTAGTAAATCTTTAAAAATCCCAACACCTTAAGTCAGATTTAAAACCTCCCTAGACCACAGAAATATCAGACTGGTAAACTGAATTAGTACAGAAGATAATGCCTCTAGCCATGAGTACCTGTTAGCCTAAACCTGAGATACAAGCCCTCAAATGTTGAGCTGATTTTTTCCTTTAAAAAGCAACGTAAATAATTTGCAAACACTACAAGAGCTTCTTGTTTATTTTTAAAATCAGCTGCAATCCTACGGCTTGACTCTGAATCCTGTCACAGTGGCATCCACAGTTCTGCTCTGATGGCCTTAAATACAGCTTTCCTGAGCTATTTGCATCCAGATAAATCTTAGATGAAACAAGTACCTTAAACTGAATATAACACACAGGCCTTCATATTTATTTTCAAGTCAAAGATATTTGTTCAATCAGCAATAACAAAAGTTATATCTCTGTTCATCTTAAAAATAAAATACCAGTTTCTCTGGTGGATCATAAATTCACAGTGTCTTTGAGTCCTTGCTTTCTTTCTACCTGCAAGTTAACCATTAAAATTTCAAATTGCAGTAGATGATTACTGATTTATTTTCTTTTTGCTTATCTAAACCTAGTGCTAACATGGGGAGGAGAGGGGGAGAAGGTCCTTGAGCAATATATTTAGTTTGCCTCTAAAAGAACTGTTACTGTAATCACAGTTTGAAGAGCTAAAAGCAATATCCTTCCAGCCAATAATGCCAGGCATAAACATTTACAGAATATTCTGAAATGCCTGTAATAAACAAATGTGACAAAGCATAGTTTCTCAAGTATATTTTCTACCCACAAAAGACACACAGCGAGCAGCAGGCTCCAAGGACGACTCCCAGTGACACCCCCCAAACAGTTTCCATTCCAGCAAGCCATTATTGCAGAGCAGAGCGACTGAATGCGCAAAGCAAAACCTCACCCTAACTTTGCTGACGTCAGTTTTCTTGCCAGCAGACGCTTTAGAAATAGTTACATTAAGTCTCCATTGTGCTCTGTAACTCACATCTTGCATTCCTGAATCGGAAAACGAATGCAAAAGAGCAGGAAGAGGAGGAGGACAAATTCAATTTTTCAGCCCGAGCTCGCAGCTGTATCTGGCACAGTCTGTCCATGTGACCGGCTCGCTTTGCAGGCTTCAGGTAAATTCGCTCTGTCGAGCAGAGGCAGGAGGGGAACAAAGCAGAGGCAGAAAGAGCCGAAGAGGAGAGCGGGGCCGGAGAGCCGGCGGGGCCGGAGAGCGGGCAGGGCAGCGGCGCAGCCCGGCCCCGTGCGCGCCCTCCCGGCAGGGCTGGCGGGAGGCAGCACCGGCCCCCACCTGGCACACCTTGTCCCTTCGGCCTGACCCAGACAGAACCAGGGCAGCCGGCAGTGCATCGGCCTTCTGTTCCACCTTCCAAAAACAAAGCAGATGCCTCGAGTAAGAAACATTTGAATTACTCTAAAAGCAGAAACCAGAGCCAAAGCTAACAGTCTGTGTGCTCTGCAGATTGCTGAAACTCCTGCAGACACTGGTCCGTGGTGGTGGCAGAATACCTCACACTGGATGCCTGGGGAATGAATAATACTAAAAAGATACCTAAAAATAACTCAGAAGTCTCCCCTATTCACTTTTTTTTCCCTACAGTGACCAGGGCTCACCTTTGCACCAATCCAACATCAGTAACATTCTGAATTTTTACTCAGAAATACAGCATTCACTCTCAGCAAAACACAAAAACACAAAGGCACGTTCACAAGTGTGATAGCTCATGTCACAGATCCTCACACCCGAGTCTGTAAGCAAAATGACCTTGCAACCATCTTCATGCCTGACTCTTAGCTACCCCATACATTTATAATAAAAGGCTCCTCACTTCAGTCAGAGCTTCTACCTGACATCCAGCAAGTGCCGGACGAAATGCAAGAACCCTCACTGAGGACAGTATTCTGAAAGAGATTTACAGCATGGATTTTATGAACCTACATGAACACTCAGAGATAATGACACTTAGCTTCCATGGCTCCTGACATGAGTCTGTTTGTTAATGAAAATCATCTTGGGGAGAAAACTGAGCATCTGACAGAGACACCAGACAAACCAGAGATGATGTTGACATTTGAACGAAAACCAAACACAAAGAGCTTCACGTTTCATATTCACAAAGGGCCACATCTGTCTCTAGATAACCTGGTAACACTAGTCAGTGAGTGACACTAGTGACATTAGTGAGTTAACTGTAGGTTACTATCCCGTTCCAACTCAGTGCACTGTGATCTGGACAAACCTGTATTTGTACTTGCTATCTCCCAGCAAGACTAGATCAGTACAAAATACCTGGACATGATGCCAGCTGCTCTTTAGAAGGTCTGGATGTCACAGCTTTCTTCCTTCCAACTGTAAGGATTACTACACAGGTATATAACTAATTGCTAGGCTCTAGTTTATACCCAGATCTTTCTTTTGGCCATTGAAACAAATTTTTAAAATGTGGTATGTTTTCTCAGAGTGGGTGGGGAGGAAGAAACAGCCAGAATTAACAAACTCTGAAAGGATTTAGGATTTCAAGAATGGAGTGTTACCACCAGCTCCATTCTTCAAGGCAGCACAGAAGTGCCTACAGCGAACATGAAACACATCTGTGCAAGAATTTGGTTTTTTTCTGCAAGTCTGCTTTATAACGCAGGGTGAAACTTCAACAGAATGAACAAATATTCTTGATGATTGTTCCATATTCAGTCTGAAATGTACTTCTCTAGCCTTGTTACATTGCAATATGTGTGTGGTTTCCTTGCTACAGCTAGCATGAGACAAAAATGAATCATACACTGTACCAATGCCAGAACAGAGAATAAAGTGAGTGCAATCACTGTTATTGAGGAATGAAAATGTTCAAAATGTTGGTTGCACATCTGTTTCCATTGTAGGACTAACTTTTTCAGTGACTTTACCTGAGAAATAAGGCATATAAAATGTCAAAAAAGTTCTAGCAGTCTACAAGCGAGACATTTTAATCAGATCATTTTAATACAGGTAAGTTGATGAAACAGGAGTTTTAATGATTTAACAGGTATTTAGAAGCTTCAAGTCTATGACTGAAAACAGTAGATAATAAATTCTGTTCTGAAACAAATGCAGTTTCTTTAACATTTCTGGTATATTGTCTGTTTTCAGTAAGGGGAGTCTATTCTATTTTCAAACAATTACTCAACATTGCACTAAAAAAGAAGCTGTAATAGAAAAGTTATTCAGAAATTAATCCTGAAGTTCTTTTAGCTGTTCTTTCATGCTCACATCTTTTAGGATCACCATTATGAACAAAGGTATGTCCTTATTTCTGACCTTTCTGATTTGCAATCCCACTGTTCACCACTCATCCTCAAGTAATTCCAGGGGCAGAAAATTATCAAATAATGTATGAAAGAACATAAATGATTCCTCACTCTCTTAAAGTTCTGTGCAACTACAGAAGTACTCTGCTGCAGTTTTAGCCAGTATTACAAAAGAACCCTCCTCTGAAGAGCAAATCTGTTATCACCTTGCACTATCACAGTGGTACAACTGTGGGAGTTATGTGATGGAACTTAAGGAAGCTGAAAGGCCAAGGCACATTTAAAAGGATTCACACATCAATACAGGTAGAGATTATGAATGATAAATGCAAATAAACTAGAAGAACAATCTGCCAGGTCAACTCACATGGCACAACACTGTGCCCAAAAAGGGACTGTTACAGCTCATAAGACTTATATTATTTACTTATGCTAGCAAGCCTTAACCTAAAATTAAATGTATGCTGAATGCAGCCTTTTTAAATACCTGCTGGTCAGGCTGACTGTTGCATACTGGGAAGATAACAGCTACATTAAAAACATACCATTTTGTTTAAATTTCTATTTTGATATAACTGAGGTAGTTTACATCTGCCCACGCTTCCCCTTTAGAGAAGTTACAGTACCTTCAGCTGCATTTGTGGCTTTTCAATGCAAGAGTAAAGCACTTCTAAAACTTAAGAGGCTTCTCTGTCTTGGTACAATCCCTCTCCTTTATCTCCAAATGTCCAGTCACATAGTAACCTCAGAAGCCACAGTTGTAGAAGACTGTTCTGCTGAGACAGCAGGGGAGAGAAGACAAATGAGAAAGAGAAAAGAAATACGAAATGGGTGGAGTGAAAGTTAACCTACCATAGAAGGCACAAGTCTATACAGCTGACACATAGATGCAGTATTGCTTGTTCACTAATTTGACCTCACTGATATGGCATAGGAAATACTGAGAGAAGGGAAAGGGGGAGGATGTGACACAAATTGTTCTCAAGGCAGTGAGAAAAAAGCCCCACAAGTATCTAGAAGTCGCCCTCTCCTTATTAGGTACTCACTGGTGCAGAGTAATTGTGTAAATTACATCTACTCCTTCCTTAAGTTTGGCCTGATAACAAAGAAGTTTGGATCATGTCTATGTTTCAGAATTCCTGACAACTGTGGCTTCTACTTTGACTTCCTACTTGAGTAAAAACTTTTTCTAGTCCTTTCACATTTATCTACAATATCATGATCCATCAAAAAACTAAGCTACCAAGTCTTTTTCTAGCAACAAGAACAGTAAAACCCTTGTGTTAAACAACTTCTTCCACACAGAACCATTTCCTATAGTGTACTTAATTATAGTACATAAAAGTACAGCCATGCCATACCTGGCAAAAAAAATGAAAGTGATTGTCATCACACCACTGCTAATGTGATTATACAAGACAAAATCTTACCCTCCTTCTGCCCCCCAGAAAGTCCTTTCCTCAATAAATAAATTACCTGCTTGTGACATACAATATTATCAAATACTCTTCAGATAACAGAGGCACACAAAGCTACACTAACAACCATGAGGACATTTAATATTGCACACTCAAGTGCTCAAAAATTAAGGATTCCAGAAAGCAAGCTGACCATAAAAACTAAATTCAGCATCCTCCATCCAGTCAACTGACAGTGTAGCTGATGTACTGGAAAGCAATGCAAATTTTGGTCCAGTTTCAACACCTATGATGGCTGGGTGTGATATCTGATCCTTGTCACCGTTTCCAGGGACATCAGGACATCTCTTCCCCATCCACAGCAAAGATCCAACTACCAGGAGAGGCCAGTACAGATTAAGTGGGGCCAACTGCTTCCCACCCAAGCAAGGGTGAGTATAGCAGCAGGTAGGTGAACTCCAGTAAGAAAAACTGGAAAACCTCTGCTGGATGCCACTTAGTGCTCTCTCTAGCAGTCATTTCCAGGCCTTGGGGAGATCCTAAAGGCTGTGTCCAGCTTCTGAACTTCCTGTAGAATCACACAGACATACTGATTTTTCTGGAGTGGCCTCATTCCAGCAACGGCTTTTTCTCATTTTCATACTAAATGAGGCTCCATATCTACATGTTGTGTATTTTTTGCTTTATAACAACATTATACAATGCTGAATTCACAAATACCACACAAATCTTTAAGGTATTTTTACCAGACTAAAGGCTTCAAAATCATTAGCAAATCAATCTTCAAAGCAATCTGTGAAATCTTCGTAGAAATTCTGCAATGGAAGATTATTTTTCCAAATTTGCAAAAAGGGAAAACAGACACCAAAGCTAATGCTGTCAGCTGAAATGAGATTAAGATACTGTGGGCTGCCAAAGTTGTAAGGCTGTTTTGCATCAATATAGGACTGTATAGTTCAAAACTTAGGCTGAGCACTGACAGCACTGACCTGCTGATCAACACCTCAATGTCTGAAGATGGGCATAAAGGAAAACACCTAACTATTCTAAAATGGCCCTGCCCAACACTAGAAACACTCTACAAGTGAGGTGCCACAGACTCCTTGTTCTACTATTCCCTATCTTAAGTTCATATCCCAGCACACTCCAAATCATGTGGCTGTTGTCTAATGATTTAAATACCAACACTATTTTTTCTGTTGTCAGGGCATGAGAACGTTCATTTATACAAATTTCCTGCAATTTAGTAATCTGCAGACACCAAGTGAGAAGACTTAGCCAGCATTAACTAGAATTAGTTTCTCTTTGAAACTTCTATCCCCGTGACAGATTTGATTAACACTAGCCAATGGGTTTCTAAAGAGGACAACAAACCTAGAAGAATGCCTTCTCTCAAGGACACTACAGTCTGCTACAGCATGTTTGGAACTAGGGATTGTGGAATACATCTCAAAGGAGGAACCCTGTGAAATAAACCCAGGCTCCTACAAACAGCAGACACAGGTGGTAGCTGAGGAGAAGGCTGTGCATGGCAAGGCTTCAATTAAACCCTTCCATCCCTCCTCCCCAAATGCTGGTCAATAATTAGTAGAGGTTAAGGACCTGTGAACAGTCTCTTCTTTCCTCTTATCATTTTCTTTTGCAGGTGCTCAAGTTTGAGAGCAAAAATGTGAAATAGGGAAAGCTGTCATAAAAAGCTGTTTCAGTTTACATCACCCTCAGTTCCTTCATGCAACCTTTTCTTTCTGCTCTTCCCCACTTACCCCTTTTCCTTCTCTTTTGCCTCTATCCATCATGCTTTCCTATACCTCCTTTGAACTGAAGGTAGACAACTCACACTTTGTCTCAAGCCTCTCATCCTGACAGCGTCAAGAGCAGAAGGAACCATTCTCCCTTCTCACTTGGGTCTCATTATTGAATTCATGCCCAGCAGCTGTGATACAAAATTTAAGTACCTCACCACCTGCTACAATGGCTGAAAAAAGTCTGGCTTTATGTGAAATCTTCAGAATTTTGCTGCCACAGCAATCAATCCATCTTTACAGAAAATGCTCAAAACCACTTCCTAAAATTTTGCCATTCCTTGCAAGGTTTCAGAGAGATAGAATAAAGATGGAGCAAGGCTTCTCTAAGAAAATAAAAGGAAAAGAAAATGAAAAAATACCTCCTGACCTCTGATCCAAAACACAGACATTATAACATTCTCAGAGCAGTTGCACTGCACTGTATTTTTAAACATTAAGAAACCATTCCTTTGTGTTCTCAGAAAAAATATTTGATGTTTTTTATTTTTGTTAGGCCACCTACATTTTGAATGAAATATAACCAAAAACCTGAATGCTTGGTTTCATAATGCAAAGTATTAATCTTACTTCTATAAGATATTGTCAGTTCTAAGTATTGTATACATAGTTGTAGACACAATACTTGGAGCTCCTAACAAATTCCTAAAAAGATGAATTCTTTGATGTTTACTTGGTGTAGTAGCCCCAGTCCAAATGAATACCTACAATTTCCATTCTATCATACACTTACAGCACATGTGTAAGTGCATTTTTTTGTATCTAGTATAAATTCTAAAAACAAAGCATGAAGAGAAAGGACACATCACTCATTTTACAGACAGATGTTTGAAGCAGCCAGATAATGTGACTTGCCAGACTCTCAGAGAGACAATACACAACACAGCTGATGATGGACAGAGGAGAACATGTCTTACCTCACAGCCAGACTGGGATGGCAGCAATGATCAGCCTTCTCTGAGCTGCTAAGCATTAAGCCACAATAACTCCACAACTTGTTCTCATTTGCTTGTACTCTAATATATGTAGCACACTGGTCCACTCATCACCATGGGCTGTCCTTAAAAACAGTTATAAATCCCACCACCATTTGGAACAGAAATAAAGCATGTTTTTTGCTCCTTCATATGTAACTCCATGGTCTCTCTCAAATATCCACAGACTATGTCAGTCCAAACAACTGTTTCTCCCTTTTATCTCATGCTCGTTTTACAGTACAATATCCTCCACAGGACTGACATCACTGGAGCAGCACCCCTTACATTTTCCTTTGCTTGGCAAAATATATGGCCTGTAATGGTACCCTGCAGGTATTTAATGCCATTTAACAGTACACCTTTCTCATCCTTGAAGGAAAGACATATATATCTAGAAGGAAAGACAAACACTTAAAAAACCAGACAAAAATAATTTCAAAGAACTTAATGTACTGACTCAGTAAATTATAACGGAAAAGTGTTGATACCTTTAGAAAGAAAGGTCATGCTAAAATGATTTTAAAAGCTTGAAGGCCTTGGTTTGTTTCTTCAAAGTCTTCCCTAACCAAGAAATACACATGCAAAAGGCCAAGCCAGTTATATTACCACTCAAACTAATTCAGAAATATAAGTTCTAAAAGGATTTCAGTAATATACTACAGTAATCCCTGATTTTATATTAAAAAAGTTATTTCAGCAATTACTTAATTTTATTATGTTTTGTAAAAGAAACTGCAAACTTCCAACTGTCTACTAATTCATAAATTTGCAAATTACAGCATAAACTACAATATCATGAAAAAACCCTGTTGGAAGTGCTCAGGCACTTGATTGAAAGTAAGAGGATGCAGCTTTTGTGTAAGACACATTCTTTCAATACACCCTTAAAGACAAATCTATATTTTACTCAAATAGAAATCATAGAAGGATGTATTGTTACAATTTTAATACATTTCAAGATATCACTAACCATGAGAAAACACATCAACATTCCCAACTATCCTCCAAGTTCACCAGAATGTAACAAGTCGCTCCCAATTTTGTAAATTCAGGATCCTGCCTTCAGCATATGTAAGGCTCCATTGTGGAAATGACAGGTGCAACAAATCTTCTATTGGTCCCAGGCCCTAAACACGAACTTGTAACTTGTCAGAGTGGTTTCAGATTCAAAAAGTACATTTATCTCCCAGCCAGGGTGTTCAGTACCTTCTATACTGACATCCATGTAAATACCAAATCTCTCTCAGCACTGTGAATACCCAAGAAAATCTATGGCAATGAGCCCAACAGCCTAATGAAACACAGCTCAAAAAACTGCTCCTTCAAAAATCAGTGTTTAATTTGCTTCTAATCTGACTGAATATATTCTTGTTCTTACACTGTAATATGAGGACAGAAATTCGAACTTATCCTCATCTTTCTCATATCAGACCTGAATTCCCACCTAGGAAGATGTGAAGCCCTGGAAGAGCAGTGTTAGCCAGGGAAGCAAGTGCATGACCAGAGACTGACAGAGGGAAGTACTGTATAAATCTCTGCATCATTTACAGCCACACTCAGCCACCTGTAAGACAGTAAATTACATATTTTCTAGATTTACAAGCAAATGGTTGGAGAATACTTGTTTCTCCTTTTGTCAGTGGTTAGCAGAAAAACAGGAAATGAATCAGGCTGAAATAATAAATCTTGAGAAGAAACAAATCATGAAATTTTTTGATCTTACATAAGAGTCATTATTTTTTAAAATGACAAGAACTTCAATAGACAAACTGATCTAAACCCCATAGCTTTTTAACAGATAGTAACTATGGATTGCTCAGAAAAGGAAAATAGATTTGGGTCTTTTTCTTTTTATTATGTCATATCACAGGTGTCTTCCACAGGCTTTCTGATGCATCATGATCCATATACAAATTCACTGACTGATGGAACACCAGCCAAGATAAGAAAGATGGGAGTGCTGCCAAACAAGCATCAGTGCCAAATTACAGTGAACCCTTCATTTTCTTTCCAGCTTTGCCACACAAGAGGCTTTATTTCCAACAACTCTGGGCCTCCATTTTACAGATACGTTGTTGGTAATGCATTTACATTTCACTAAGACTTCCTTCAATGAACTGTGAGAAGTAACATACAATGACACCAACAAGCTCTGAAATCACTTTCCCATGCAAGTGCAAAATCCTGTCATCTTTGAGTACTATTTTTTCTGGTCTGTCCCATCTGTTATTTAAGAGGAGTGAAAAATAATCATGTTAAAAAAAAAATAGAGAAACTAGATATTCAAGACAAAGCCTTCCCACAAAATATTAAAATGGTAGTCAATAACCAGATTATTTTGATTCATGATGTTTCATGACATTTTAAGACAGCTAATTGTATATACAAAAGAACATAAGAACCAGGCTATAACCCCAACAAGAGACCACACTAATCACTTGAATTTTAACTTTGCACCAAAATATTCTCCCTGTGCCCCCAGTCAAAATTAATCTATGGGGGAAGGAAATGAACAAAATTGCATCCTGAGCAGGTACAATTTTTGTCTTAATAATAAATTTTATGGCAAATTGACAGCACATTTTTTTCTCATTTCTGAAGCATTATTACAGGTGGGATAAAATCGCCCTGGAGCGCACTGGATGTTTTGCAGCTGACACTGATTCAATCCCAGGCTGCAAAGTTCTCACCACCCACCCAGGGGGGTCAGAAATGAACTTGTGTCTCCAAACCAACATATAATTTATGCCCTTTCCCAGTCTGGGCTGAGGAAGGAACTTGGATTCAGATTGGTTTCATTTTAAAAGCGGAGGGGAAATTTGAACTCCTGTCAATCACTGTATCAGCTATAAAAAAACTCCAGAATACAGCAGGAGCATTCTGATCCTCTGCATATCATGAAACTTTCTTTATTTTTCCTTTACAACACAGAGTGAAATAATTCTCTCCTACTTCCATATTCCCTTCCCATTACACATAACATCTATAATAATCCACACATTTTACCAAATTAATTAAATTTTTAAAATAATTAATATTGTACCACCAATACAGTTATTCAAAAGAATTATTTTTATTCCAAATCTTACTTTTCCTCATTATTTTAAATGCCTCAAAAATATATTAATTAGCTGTAGAATAGCCTGCAACCACAAATGGCAAGAAACAGAATTTTTAAACTGATATTCTGGATCTCAGATTTTCTAGTAACCCAAAGTCTGCCTTTTAAAAAGAGTATTAGCATACAAATTTTGCTGAGGAACAAGCCAGTTAAAAGTGTTAAACCCCACATGTAACTTTGAAGTAAAAATTTTATGGCCATATAAATATGCATTAGTATTTCAGTTTTCCAACAAATTTTTTTTTTTTTTTAATCCTTCCCAAAATACCAACACATGATGGAAAGCAATATGCTAGATTACAATGTAAGTGTAATAACTTATTCTAACCAATAAACAAGCTTGTGCAGAAAGCTTCCTTAAAAAAGAATTAAAGTAACTTTATTCTAATGAATCAAAGTACAATCTCATCTAGCTGTGAGAGAGATTTCTTATGCCAAATAATTTCACAATTTTGATGCAAACATTTAGTTTTATGCCCTGAATAAAGGTAAGAGGAAGCCAGCTCCCCTAACTGAGCCAGGGAGAATATTAAGTTTATAAAACATAGTCCTTGTATTTGTATGTAATTCACACCTGGTCTGGCTTGTCAACAAGAATAAAATGTTTAGCCAATCATGGACTTGATAAATGTTTCTCCAAAGCTACCAAAAAGCTGCTGTGAAATTGAGCTGAACTGGTAAAAATCCTGGAAATTACATTATTTCCAAGAGATTGCTGAAAGCACTCTGTTACAGACCATAATATAAAAGGAGCAAACTTAATAAAAAGTTTTGGTAACAGACCAAAGCAAACAAAAACCATCATGTTTTTTTAAAATGCTAACCACACACTTATACAGACACAGCAAGAATATTAAACACATGGAATCCCAAGAGAATGCAGGGAAGCAGTCCTCACAGGTCAGATCTACAGAAGAAATGAACTGGCAGTGAAATCTACACATGACAGAATTTCAGGAGCATTCAATACTGTAGCTGTAGTAAGAAAAATGAAAACAAGTGGGTGTCCAGCAATTTTGCATATTTATGTGCATATATCAATGTATTTGAAAATCAAGTATCTGCAGACATCCTAATTAAGCAATCTTTGCCAGTAGAAAATATTGTATTTTAATTATATTCCTTAATTAATGTCCTGGTTAAGCAAAGCATGAGACAGATGCTATCTAGTCTAGTTTGGGGATACTCTAGGTAAGGAGTCACTGAAAAACAAAAAAGATACTGCCTTGCAGTATCACTACCAAAAAAATGTATCTGTATTGCCTCTTTCAACCAGGGAGCTTATCTCCAGGGAGAACTTTTCTTTTTACATCACTATAATAAAGATATGCAAAATTAGAATAAGTCCAGTAAACCTTTTCCAACACAAATTCACAGAATCAGTTATGTTAGAAAAAACATGCAAAATCACTGAGTCCAAGTGTTAACCTAACACTACTAAGTCAACCACTAAACCATGTCCCTAATATAATCTACTTTGAGGTGTTAGATGGTAATAGTTCTTTTGCTATGAAAGACTCAAGATGAAAAGCCCTTCAGATTTATACATACAAATAAAAAATGTAAGATGGGAAGGTATGTTTGCTTTTTATTTATTTAAGAAAGGAAAGTGAAGTTGTTTCACTTTTGAAGGAAGTACTTTGAAGTCAGGAGCTTCACTGTTTACTTGAAGCCATTTATTTCCTCTTACAGTTCCAAAGAAAACCGTTACACAAATACATTAGAGGAAGCAGGTGTATCATTTCATTGAAAAGCTATTTAAACTTCTGAAAAACAAACTTTATGTCAGCCCAGGAGATCTTTCAAGCATTTCCTTATGTTACCTGCTAGAATATATAATTTAATATTTATCTTGCTACTTTATTAAAAGAAAGCAACCACAGGGCATTATTTCACAGGACTAGCAGGCCATGCTCTGTGGCCCTAAGCACAAAATAAAATGTTCACAGTGACAAGAAAACACCAATGTCACTTCAAGCTGTAAATATATGAAGAAAAATCCTCATCATCACCAAAATAATGTAATAAAATACATAGGGACATGACAGTTAAAACAAACAAACAACACAACTCCCCCCCCCCTTTAAGCCAGACTGCATGAGATACTACATCACTTGTTTTCAATGTGCCCTCACTTTTTTTCAAACATACTTCTTGTTTAATATATCAGTTATCACTGAAGTTACAGTAACATCTGGACTTGTTTAAGACTAATTAAGCTAAATATAGCTTTAAGAAATGTATTTCAACAGGAAAAAATAAATTTACGAAATTATATTAATGTGCAGTTAGGCAGCTTGCATATTTTTTGTATTTTAGTATAATTTCTTCCAACAATGTACAAAGCAACTCAGTGTGGACAGAGACAAAGCAGATCTACATGAATGTAGGTAGACAGATAAACAGATATGGATGCATTTTAAAATATTAAAATATTTAAATACCAAAGAGATTTAAATACCAACTTTTCCAGGGTACAGAGCAGGAGGCTCTGGTATAAAGGGACTTTTATGCCCAGTAAACTTCACTACGTATTTTCAGAATCCTACAAAAGCAGCCTCCACAGATTTAGCTTCAAAGGGTTAAATTAGTACAAGCAGTGGTCCATGTTATCTCTTGTTGCAGGTTAACCCACCCTGAAGCACAAATACAGAACAGGACCACTTTTCACTCCTCAGAGCAAGGTCAGGTATTTGGTTTAAACTGCCTGTAATAGAGATTTAAGCTAAATCTTTGGATCTGAATAGGAGCAAGGACACTCCTTGCATTATATGAATGGCTGTAGGTTAGTAAATTCCAAGAGAAAGACATTAATAAATAGAAGGTGGTAACCAGTACAACATTTTAAATCACTGTGGCTATTTGCTAAATTAACAATGTCCTTCTGCCAGCAGCCAAGTTTCCAAAGTAGCTTGTACACTGTTCTGTGGGACTGACTTGCAAAAGGCAATCATTTACCAGAACTCACTCTATAGATGCCGGATACCAGCAGCACACAAAAGAGTACAGCAGTCCTACAAAAGGCAGCAGCAGGCTTTCAAAGCAAGGATGGAGACAGCACCTCATGGTTAAACAGCAGATGTTATGGGGGAGGAGAATGTAAGAGCACAGTCAGATTAAGTCAAACTGGAAAAATATAACCATGCTATTGAAAACAGAAAATAAAGTAGTAAGTTAAATGCACTGTGACTCACCTAGTTTTTACAGTTTAGCAAGTAATTTACTTCAAAAGACAGTATTTTCTTGTTAAAAGAAAGGCTAGTTATTATTATGACTGCCTGACACTTCCTACTCTAACATCCTATTTTCCAACCTGCTTAGAATCTTCTCAAGCAAACTGGGCTGAAAGTTCTATACTAGAATCTTCTTCAGAACTCTTATTTTAACCAAATTACTTAAGACAGTAACAAAAAAACCACCACAGCTCAAAAAAGCACAACAATCTGATGGAGAAAATTATCCTAGAAGAGGATACTTGCAGTATTTTCTCTGGAAATGTTTAGCACTAGCACACTTTGAAGCTGGCATTTGAATTCTGGCCTGTGTGACTTGAATGTACGTTTTATCACCCTTCCAGCAATGTGAATATATCCATGCTTGCAAGTCTTCAGGAATGTGAGAAAAAGATACCCAGTCTTCAGCAAAGAGCATATATTTTATCTGCTAATATCTCTACTAGACTTGACCCAGCCTGGAACTGAATAGAATCTTCCTTTCACTTCCAGGTGAACAATATGCCACGATCAAAATACCAGAAAATAAAGGTAGGAGAAGCTGACTTATCCTTTCCAACATCCAACTAGTAAGTGGCAGCAATGTAGAAGAACTGTCAACCAAATCTGGAGGGGTGAGATTTCAACCTAAACAGTGTTGCAATTCTAACAATAGTCAAAGTGATGGCTGCCAAGAAAGGTGACTGAAATCTTCACCAAAACTGGATGGTTGAATAGCAACTCCATCAGAGCATGCTGAAGAGAAAAATGTATGAATAAAATGGGGATTGAAGAGTGAGGAAACCAACAGTTGTTGTTTGGGGAAGTAATCTGTGAATTTTAGCACAAGTAATAAGAGATTATATGTGCCAGACAGAATGGACTGGCTGATCACAAACACCAGAAGAAAACAAGTTATCAAAGGCAAGAAAGATTCTACAGAGTAGTTGAACAGGAAACAGAGGGAAAGCATCTCCAAGTTACAGGAGAGAAAAAATAAAGACATCAGATTAGGTATTGAAAAGGATATGATTTTGGATCAGCTAAGGTATCATCCTAAAAAAAAAAAATCTTACTTGGCTAAATATGAACAGGATTTGCATAAAGTTAATGATGCAGAAAGTAAAAGTTACATTGCTGGTGACAAAAAAAAAAGCAGCAAAAGCAGCTTGTACTGTCAAAGCAAGCCTTCCTCTACTGCCCATCCTCTACAGTCCAAAGACAGCCATAAAACACTCTACACAAGCACATGGATCATAGTGTCTTGGGTCAGTCCCTATAAAGCATGACACAGTATTATTAGATACTACTAGCTCAAATAGCAAGTCTGCCTAGTGAGTAGCTTCCAAACCTCCTGATATGACTGCAATTATTATTTTTAATGGATGGAAAACAACACACAAACTACATCAGAAATAATTCTCTTCACTTGATGAAGTTGCATTTGGAAATGACTGCTGAAGTACATTAGGACAGTTTAACTGCATGGCTTTCATCCCTTCCCCCCTCCCCATAATATCTTTGCCTGGTATGCACTTAGGTCACTGGTCAGGATTTTGTTTGTTCTTACTCACTGTGCCCCCCAAAAAATAAATAAATAAACAAATAACTACTACTGCTACATTGAAAGCAAAAATTGATTTCCTCATAAGTCACTGCAGAGTACCAATATGTTAGATTAATATTGCTGAAATAGTTAAAACCATACTCATTCCACTGAAGTTGCATGGTTATTATCCTTGCTAACAGATGCAATATTAAAAGGTGATTAAGGATTAATTTATTTAACAACCTCAGGTGCCTGACCTGAGATAGCCTAAATGAAACTAAGTTCTTGGGAATGTTACACAGCAAATATGTTCAAAGACACCTGCAGTATCAAGAGTGTACACACATCCCCACCCCCACCAAACACAGCCAAGATTCAGATGCTTTTATCAGACAAGATAAAAATCTTTTTTTGCTCTATTTGCATTATATCTCTTATTCAATGGAAATAACTGCCCTAGAGACTAGGTTTATTTCTGCCCAAAGCAGATGGACACCCCAGTAGATAGAGCAGCTGGATTCTGAGGAGTGCTTCTGCAGGGGAAAAAAAACAAAAACCACAGCTATATAATTAAGAATAGCAACTTAATAAAGGTAGGCAAATGATAATCAACTATGGTTGCTTCTTCAACTTTAATTCTGGCTTTCTTTAAAATTTGACAATTTTATCTGAAACCTTAAAATTACAATTAATTGCATGCAGTAGCAGAATCAGTCTCACTTTTCATTTACATGTGCAATCCTTCACATTACAAAGCCTGGGCAAACCAGTCATGTAATTGCTGCAGAAACCATACTTTGCCCTTTCTAGTATTTCTACTGCAATGATTATCATGGTTTCTGAGAAACAGAGTTCAACTACCAGCATCCTAAAGCTATTTTCCCTGTCTTTACAATAGACAGAGTTCTTGCATTCTATACACAATGAAAACCTGAGCCATTCTTCACCTACAAAATGCACTGTTTTGCAGAATGCACATTAGGCAAGTTAAAGTCACTGCAAGTAGGTACTGACTTCAATAATACATACTCAAAGCCATATTCCAGTCAACTATTTTTATGACCTGACACTTGTGATAATGAAGTTAAATCTAATAAACCCCCTTTTTTGAAGGAAATCAGATCACCAAAACAAGACTTCATCACCTAATACTCAAAATTCACCCATATCCAGGTACTAATCTATAGTAACACTGTACAAAGCACCCTATTTCAGGGATGAACTTTAAAGGTGAATTGTTCTAACTTCAAAAGGACTGTATTTTACAGAGAGCTTCACTACCCACACTGCTTTTTTCCAGATAAAAGCATCAATCCACCCAAGGCTTCCCATGAAGTGCTGCAATTCTATTCACTGTACTGCCAACTGGAAGCTCCTTCCTTTCAGGATTCTAATTTATTCTCTCACTGAATGATTTTTAGCACAATAAAACTATTCATTTGCATACTTGGAGGTGCATTTTCAACATTTCATGAGAAATACCAACCATATCAAATATTCTTTATTACCAATATTTTTTATTATTTTTTTCCACCAGAGAGAAACAAAAGCAAACTTACAGATAGTTTAAGAGAATCCATCCCACAAATGCAGCTTTATATTGTGGCTTTACATTAATTGTGCATATGCAATTTTCCCTAAAGTGGCTTTAAAAAGCATACAGTGCAAAGATCCCCACAGTTTGTGAAAGATAATTTAGGTTGCAACTGTGACTTACAAATTACTTGTTATCCTTAAAACAGAAAGGCAATACTGTATGACCTTTGAGATAAGAGAAGGGATATGACTATAACCCTAATAAAAAACCAGCAATACCTCACACCTCAGAAACAAAACAGTAAAAAGGAACAATGAAAACAAAACCATATCACTGTCTTCATATTTTACTCAATCAACAGTTCTTGGTGTAGATCCAGCCACGGTATTATGCTGATTAGGACAGGATGTAGGAGGTAAGAAGAAACTGTTTTCATTGCTTACTGTTTTAAAGAAAAAGCTGTACCATTGCTACAGGACTAAACAGGATGCTTGTATTTCTTACCCCATTCCCCAGTAAAAACACCTCCTGCAAAGCTTAAACTTATCTTCTGCTGTTGAATTAATCTGGCACATCATATACCTTATCTACTAACTAAATTAAACACTAAAAACAGGGAAGTTTGTTCTTCCTTTCCCAGACATGCAGGCAGCATGTAATCCTAATAATCTAAATTCTTGCAAAGCAGGATATTTCTCTTTGTTTATCCTTGTTCTCTTTTCAAGAGTTAGTTAATCCATTACCTAATTCATCTTGGAATCATCTTTAATTGTTAATAATGGAAAGACTCAGGACTCCCGTGCTGAGTTTACAGGCTCTCTTCTATTCTTGCCCTGGCTGAATTTCTGCCTGGTGTCAGGTCACAGAAGGCGAAGTCTACTTTTCTGCAGCTATGCACAACCACCACAGACAAAGTCCAAACAAAGCATACTGGCACATAAAGGGAAAAACATGCAATAACAAATAAGAACAGGAAGGTGAAGAAAGACAGGAGATAAAAAAAAAAAAAAAAAAAAAAAAAAAAAAAAAAACAACACACTAGTCACACGGGAAGTTTAGGAAGAAAATACTTTTGGTCATTAGGTACTAAAATCAAAATGCACATGGCTTAAAACCATGGTGGTGTGAAATGAAGAGCAGTGTGCACAACAGCTCTACAGGTTTCTCCTCTATGTTGTCCCACAGATAAAACTTACACTGACTGTAAAATCTTGCACTTCAGTAAAGCAACAGCGTGGCTTCACACACTATAAGCACTAACATTCTCTCTGCTTAAAAAGGAGCTAGAAGTTTGATACCCCATCTCTGACCCTGAGTAAAAAGGGCTCCTGGCCTCCCAAGACGTTTTTAGCAGTCCCATATAAAGGAAAGCTTAACTTCTTCTTTTGAAAAAAGCAAAGTCAAACAAAAACTAAGTATCAGATACAGCTTCACAGGTAAAATGAAAGTGAAAAGGTAGTTGCTTGTCTCAGTAAACTTGTCTTCAACTCAGGAAAAAATAAGTAATTTAAAAGGCTTTATTCTCTTTATATCTGACTTAGTAATATAGTAGAATACAAAATCAGAGCACCTCCATCAGGACACATAGTGGAGAACACTTTGATTAAAGTTATTTTTCAAGTACACAATCTAAAAATAAAGTAACCTTGAACACACTCTACCTTCCAGACACATTTCTTTGCATTGATCAACATATTAGATTGCTTATTATGGAAACATGAAAGGCAGACTCAGAGCAAGATACTTCCCAATGGCTGACCAGAAGAAAATGTTTCTTATTGGGCTTCATCTTTGCCAGCAGGATGATGTCACTGCAATCACTATTTATTCCCATCCAAATGTTCTTCCACTATCAGAAGTCTGAGGGACACCTGGAAGTTCCCTACATAATGCATTTTGATGTGAAGGAGAGAAGCCAAACAGTATGTTGCAACAACGACTCTCTGTCAGCATCATCATTTATATAGTTCCTGTACAGATGTTAATTAACACTCACTAAAACATTTACTGTGAAAGTCCTATTAGATCTCGCTACAAGGAAGAGCTGCAACATTGAATATGGGCTTGGCATATGGCCCCAATTTTCAGGTCATAAAAAGCCTAAAGCACTCCTCAGCTATCTAATTTACACAAAATAAAAGCTTTCTATTTACTAAAAAAAAAGTATAAATGTTTCTTCCCAAGATTAAGTTCTGCATGACGATACTGCAGAAGATCTGCCAAAACATCCCTTCCCTTGTCCAGTTGCACAGAAATATACAGTAAGTTCTGAGCACCATGTACTTTTAGCAGAGGAAACAGATGAATGACGCATTTAGAAATGGCAACACCAATAGTCTTTTCCTCTGGAATGCAACTGTTACGGTGCTAAGAAAGACTCTTATTTGTCTAAGAGCAGTTAACACGGTTATTTTGTATAAATACTTAAAAATAAAAACAAGGCACTGCAGCACTAGTGCTGTGGTGCCATCATATCCGAAACACCAGCCAGGCAGTACTGCCAAAGCCCCATCCCTCAACTAAATCCTTCAGTCCCACCTGAACCTCCACTGCTCAGAAGATCCCCCGAGGTGCAAGACCACTTTGCACTCCCTAAAACACATTTCTTGAAAACATGTGCGATGTAAATTTGTCTCACCAGGATTCGTGCACAATGCACTAAACACTACAGCTGGAACAGTCTGACATATTAAGCATTTTAGGATAAAAATAGAACTTGATTACTTGATGTGGCTCAAAGTTTGGTTTTATGTGAAAAATCTGATCATTAACCAAGAAACTTTAAAGTGGTAGTTTTATTTATTAAGGATATGCAGCATCAGTGAAACACAATGAGAACAAACCAACATGATACTGCACACAATTTCCCCAGAGTTAGTCCTTTCGCTGAAGCAGTTCTTTATCCACTAAATGGAACAACAGAATGGGACAGACAAGGGCTCCAATTTAGAGTAAACTCTAATCTGCCTTATGGGAGCAGCTAAAGGACCTATGGAAAAATGTTTGTTTAACAGTAATTTGTCTCAACTATAAATGGAAGCAGAACAGAACTGACATAGTCCCACAATGACAGTTTGTGCTGAACAATAACAGGATACTTGCATTAACAGAGTTGTGTTCTATTTAGGAAGCAAAAACAAGTGACTATACCAAACTCAATTGGTACAAACATTTATTTCTGCAAGATGCCCTTCAAATGTCTTGCTGAAGACATCATTAGGGGATATGCTGGCCTCTACAGAGAGGAAGTTTTAATGCCTGAGGAAACACCTGTATATATGAAACTTTAAGCTCGTTTCATTAGGTCACTTTGTTAGGTTGCTTTAGGTTAAAATAACTCTTATATCAGCTTTCCAGACTGGTGCAGTATGTCTAGATGCAAAGTGAATCTTTGGAAACTTGCCCTTCAAAAGGGAAAAAAAAAAAAAAAAAAAAGGCAACAACTATTCTCATCTTGTAAATGGTAATTACATTGTTTGGCTACATGTCCAACAGGACACTACCAGTTGCCCAGCAGGTGACTAACTTCAATCCAAAGTTTAAGAGTGGAAAAGCCTACAGTAATCTTTCCATTACAGAAAAGTAACCTAAAATGAAAGTACTCCTACTTCTTCTTGTTCCATGGATAAGCCCCAAGGTATGGTTAATTCTTTTAAGAAGTATTCTACAACATCAATGAAGGTAAAGCAAAACAGACACTCAAAGCCCTTCTCACTTGCCTTAATGATGGAAGACCTAAGGGTGGTATCACAAATGACAACTCATAGCTCAGAAAAGGGGCTTTTCTTCCTTCTACAAATTCTACCTTGAAGAACTCAAAGACCATTCTAAAGCTGGCATAAGACATGCCCACAACAGGAAGAAAACTTCTTGTAGAGCCCTGTAATATTCTAGTCCCACACAACATTTACAGGTCTTTCTAGATACCCATTGCTTTGGTTTGGGTCCTTGAGTCAGTGCTTGCACAAAGAGAAAAAAAAAAAAACCAGAAAAAACAAGCAACCCATGCCAGAAAAGGACCAGCAACCAAAACCAAGGTAAAACACAGTTAGGAAGTGCTTGAGAACTGACAGAAATGTACATGAAACAATCAAGATCACTGAAGAAAAGCTACCTTATGACTCAGATGAGCAAAGTCTCTTCCACAGAGTCTCTTTCCATCAATGAAAAAATAAACTTACAAAAAATCTGCGATAATGAGGTGACCATTAGTTTACAGAAGTTTGGAAGAAATCTGTCAATCCATAAATATCAACAATAGTATAAATAC
Organism: Notiomystis cincta; assembly: GCA_013398075.1. Classification (NCBI taxonomy): domain Eukaryota; kingdom Metazoa; phylum Chordata; class Aves; order Passeriformes; family Notiomystidae; genus Notiomystis; species Notiomystis cincta. The sequence goes on along the minus strand of VZRX01007802.1, from coordinate 195,636 downwards.
CTGTCTATTAGCATAATGCACCAAGAAATAAAATAAATCAAAGAATGTGCCTCAAGAAATCTGCTGAAGTAATCCCTGAAGTGAATACTTAAGAGGGAAGAGTATAATTCTACTTTGAATTCTACCTGTAAATTTCTTTCTGGGTTAAACTAGAGCACAACAGTATCTGAAGTGTAATCTATATACAACAGACAAAGGTATATGTTTTTCCTTAAAAATTATTTCATTGATGATTTAAATTACAAACTACTTGAAATTACAATAAAACAAGAATAAAACTTCCACTTCAGAGTCTCAGAAATAAAAGGAAGTCTCCACTTGTGAAAAACAGGAGCATTAAAAAGAATCCCAAACAACTGTTTTATGAGGTACTGATACAGCCTCTTCCATATTCTACCTACTGGGGAAGAAAAATGGTACATTGCAACGCTAATGAAAACAATCAGTTCTCTAAGACTCAGTGTAACCTTTTACCTTCTTGGTAGAATCTACCTCCAGGTGCAATTCACATGCTTTTAGCAGTAAGATCCAACATCAGTCCCAGTGTCTTGAAGCTGTGTTAGGTACACCGATTCATTTGGCTATACATCTTCCCTCAGTTAACACAGAAGGCACAATGGAAACAGAGCTAAGATAAACAGAAGACAAAAATCTGAAATCAACTTCTTTATGGATAAGCCAGTGTTAGAATTAATACTTTTATTAATCATTCAAAGCTTTCACTAACCCTCAGAAAGAATAGGACTGACTCACATCTCAGCTACAAACCAGAAATCACATTAGGAGTAGAATCCAAAACATGTATCCATCTCATTGAATTCAGGTATTAAAATTTATTCTGCTAGGCCAGTACATGCTTGATGTTTATGTACAATTCAGAAAGCAAATCACAAAGCTAATATGGATGTCTGACCATGGGCCAGAGTAAACTGACCCCATAATGGAGACCACAAGCTTGGCTAAAGGCCATCAGAGGACAGTGGTCCAGAGCACTGTAGTTGTACTCCAGAGCTCAAAGATCTTTCTTAGTGCTTCCAAACCACTACTCAGAAGTCCTAAGAAAAGATACCTAGGCATCCTACACTGTCATCCTGGAAGGAAGGGGGGTGGGGTGTGTGTGCTGGATCTTTGGAAGGAAAACTTTAATAAGACTAAGCACAGAGCAAAGAGGCCCAGTAAACGGGAGAAAACCCTACGTACTGGACTAGTTGGGAAGAATCATCTACTTGCTGAACAAATTCAGCCTGAAGTTCTTCTCATGGGGAATAGTAGCTAAATGCTGTTAATTAATAATATGGGGAAAAAGCATATACCATATATTTTCCACCATGAAAGACTCCACCTAACTGCCAAAAGAACTCAAGGGCTTGTGTTCTTTCATAGGTTGATAATATTCACGTAAAACAAGTTTTCCTAATGCATTTATTAATGTTAACTGGGATTCCCATAGCTAAGGGAGTTTTAATGAATCATTTACTAATGGAGAGACCAGAATTTGTACACACTATGAAGGTAAACAAACACATCTGTCAAGCATCTTCTTTCTTCCTGAGCCTCAGCTAGTACAATTAATCAAAATCTGATGATTGCTCTGCATAAGGAATGTATCATTTGTCTGACAGATTTAAGCTGAAGGGGAGAGAAGAAAACCACACTTAAACATTTCAACTCCTTCTTTTAGAAATGATCTGATGTCCACAAACTCAAAAATAGCTGACAACATAAACATAACAACTAGAATTCAGCATTTTATAAATGCTGAATTGTATAAAACGCAGTCGAAACCAGCATACTTCAAGAAATATGCAAACAGTAGAGTTACACATATGTAAACCTTTTACTGAATTCATTTTTAAGATTAGCATTATTATCATTATGCAAAAGTGCAACTTTCATTATCAGGATAAATAGGCCAAGTTCACATGCAATTAAAAATAAAAAAGTGCTTTCTCAGCTTTCTGAAAGCTTCAAGTACAAGCATTTAAATGTTTACAGTTAAATAAGTACCAGATTTTGTAAACTGTTAAGTAGTGGTACACAGCCATCATTTCTAAGCATTCAAGTGAATTCTGTTAGCTGGGCAATTCAGAATTTTACTTCAGTCTGACCTGGATATTAAACCAGAAACTTTCTTTTCAAACGAATTTAATAAGAAACATTTAATTGGATACTGAAATATGGTCCTTTGACTGACAAAAGGATTAATTGTTTAAAAAAACAGTGAGGGGAAAAACTAATTTTTAAAAATGAATTTATGTTTAGCTTTGTCTCCAGAATTAAACCCTGCAAGATGCATTTTCCCAAACTGCCCTTAATAAAATAATGCTATCCTTGATGACAGTTGAGATAAAGCACTAATCAGTACCAATGCCAACTACAGTGTTTTAACAGAAACAAGATTTGTTGTGCTCCTCACGGAGAAACACAGGCACATATCGAATAAACAACCACAAGGGCACGAAGGCTTCAAATTTTGATTTCTCTGCTCAGCAGTAACAGCATTCTACTCCTGTCCCTTTGGCATATCCCCATAACTCCATTCCACTACTACCCCTCTGGCAAAGCCCCATTTCCTTCTGTCAAGAGGCAGTACTGGAGCAGAAAGAGAAAGGCAAAAAGGACGCTTTCCCTTTGCCAGCCATCACCTCTTCAGCTGACTTACATGCACGCTGGCTTTCACACAGTTTGTTACCAATTCTTCCCTATCTTTGGAACGTGCGCCTGCAGTAGCTCCTATGTGTGTATAGCAAACTGCCAGGTGGAAAACTCCCAGCTTTACACAAGAACCTGTGCAAGGAAAACACTCGGCAGGACGCGGGCTATTCCCACTGCTTGTCCCCCCCAGCCTTCACAGCCGACATGCAGTATCCCTGCGAACTCCTCCACTCCTCCGACCCACCCGAGCCGGGGTGGCCAACAGACCCCAGAGAGATCAACCAGAAACTCTCAGCAGGGAGGGTCGAACGGCGCCCCCGGGTGCGCTGGAAGCCCGGGAGCTGCCCGCGCTCCTCTCCCTGTGCCAGGTCTCCCGGTGCCCCGCAAGTTCAAGTGCCGGAGTTCCCAGGCCCCCGGCCCGATGTCTCTCCCGGGCGGCGGGAGCTCGGCGCCGGCCGAGGGGCCCCCGCGGCCCACCCAGGCTGGCGGAGGGCGGCAGCTCCTCCCCGCACACCACGTCTGACGCGCCGGGGCCGAGCGGGACCCACCCGGGGCTCCCCGAGCCCTGGGGCCGGCAGTTCCCCCCCTCCTCCGCCACGGGCGGCTCGCTCCGCCCGGGGGGAGACAATGGGCACGATGACTTCACCCTCCAGCAATGTGAGGAGCAGCGGGGGACGCCGCCGACTTCCCCCCG